>JARBWK010000005.1:129172547-129499447 GCA_030556195.1 Anolis apletophallus
ATTGATTGTAGTGTTTTCAGTTTATGTTCTATGTCAGGGCTGTCCAACTTCTACCGGCCCAGGGGCCTGAATTCCGGTCACTGATTACCTGGGGGGCCGTAGGGTCTGCCCCCGCCTCTGCCCCTGGCTCCGCCCCCTCCCCCGGCTCCGCCCTCTCCCCCGGCTCCGCCCCCGCCCCTGCATGCATACAGTCAAATATAATCTTTTACTGAGATAAAATGCAGGGTGGGCATTCAAAAGGGGCATCCATACAATCAAATATAATCTTTTACTGAGATAAAAATGTAGGGATAAGATATTAAATTATTTTAATTTAATATTAAATATATTTAATTCCATCCTCCCTCTCCCCTTATTTTTATTTAATATTAAATATATTTAATTCCATCCTCCCCCTCCCTTATTTTTTTATTTAATATTAAATATATTTAATTCCATCCTCCCTCTCCTTATTTTTATTTAATATTAAATATATTTAATTCCATCCTCCCCTCTCCCCTTATTTTTATTTAATATTAAATATATTTAATCCATCCTCCCTCTCCTTATTTTTATTTAATATTAAATATATTTAATTCCATCCTCCCCTCTCCTTTATTTTTATTTAATATTAAATATATTTAATTCCATCCTCCCTCTCCCTTATTTTTATTTAATATTAAATATATTTAATTCCATCCTCCCTCCCTCTTATTTTTATTAATATTAAATATATTTAATTCCATCCTCCCTCTCCCTTATTTTTATTTAATATTAAATATATTTTTAATTCCATCCTCCCTCTCCCTTATTTTTATTTAATATTAAATATTTTTAATTCCATCCTCCCCTCGCCCCTTATTTTTTATTTAATATTAAATATATTTAATTCCATCCTCCTCTCTTATTTTTATTTAATATTAAATATATTTAATTCCATCCTCCTCTCCTTATTTTTATTTAATATTAAATATATTTAATTCCATCCTCCCTCTCCCTTATTTTTATTTAATATTAAATATATTTAATTCCATCCTCCCTCTCTCTTATTTTTATTTAATATTAAATATATTTAATTCCATCCTCCCCTCCCTTATTTTTATTTAATATTAAATATATTTAATTCCATCCTCCCTCTCCTTATTTTTATTTAATATTAAATATATTTAATTCCATCCTCCCTCTCTCCCCTTATTTTTATTTAATATTAAATATATTTAATTCCATCCTCCCCTCTCTATTTTTATTTAATATTAAATATATTTAATTCCATCCTCCCCTCTCCCTTATTTTTATTTAATATTAAATATATTTAATTCCATCCTCCCCTCTCCCCTTATTTTTATTTAAAATTAATATATTTTATTCCATCCTCCCCTCTCCCCTGATTTTTATTTTAAATTAAATATATTTTATTTCATCCTCCCCCTCTCCCCTTATTTTAATGTATCCCATCTCCCCTTATTTCATCTTTAAATATATTTAATTTTATATTTAATACATGAGGGGAGATGGGTGGAGGGAGTGAGGAGCCCCCTGATGCTTGGCCTACCTTTTCCAAATGCGCAGGATCCAGGAGTACCAGGATGACGAGAGAGGCGAAGACCGACTGAGTCGAAGAAGGTCCTAATCGCTGCTCTGTCCTAATCAGCGATCCAGTAGTAGAGTAGCCAAAGAGTATCATCGAGAATACGCAATCCACACGGGATTTCGCTGTCAACGCCGGCGTGATCTCGCGTTGACAGCGAAATCCCGTGTGGATTGCGTATTCTCGCGATACTTGCTCCGAACCTGGAAGTAGGTATTTTTTTAAATTTTATTATTTATTTTATTTTTCATTTTTCATTTTTCATTTAAAAGCTTAGGGGGCCGTAGGAAGGGGCTGGGGGGCCGTATACGGCCCTAGAGCCACCAGTTGGACAGCCCTGTTCTATGTAATTGATTATGTTGTTTTTATGATTGATTTTATTTTGCTGTTGTGTTGTTAGGCTTGACCTCATGTAAAGCGCCCCGAGTCCCCGTTGAGGAGATGGTGGCGGGGTACAAATAAAGATTATTATTATTATTTTGGTTTTCTGTCCTTCAGCAGTGATGCAGGATATTCTGTTTTTTAAAATGAGATTGCCTTTACCCTGAGCCACTTGTGTTGCCCATTGAGGAAGTGCATAGTACCAGGAAGAGCTGTATTAACACTAGATGTGATTCTCCACAGAACCCGCCTACACAAATGCCTGACTTTGAAGCCTCCTCAGAGCAAATCTCTGCACAGGCAGCTGTTCTGGAGGGGAGCTGGCAAGTCTCTTTGGAGTCCTTGCCATAATGCCTTGTTTTGGTGATGTGACAGCAGGCAGCAGAGAAACGAATACTTGGTTTGCTGCCTACTCTTTCAGATCCACTGCTTGGATCAGGAAATGTATTCTGCCTCAAAGGCAGTTAGGACCTGCAAATCCTCACGAGAATAATGGCCACAACGGATTGTTCTCCATGCTTATGTGGAATTGCTGCATTTGAGACCGGATGTGGATGGTGATCCTTCACAGACAGATAGAATGATCCCTGTTTAAAATGTACAGCTTTGATAGCTTCCCACCGCTCTTGCATCTCACCTGCTGTTCTTGGCCACTGGTTGCAGATATCAACTTGTTGCACATCACTGTGTTGGAAACCACAATGGATCTCACCTCCCATTAGTAATGATATTCCTACTGAAGGTCAATTTCTTCCTTCTACCTACATTTTTTCTTAGTTTTCACTCAGATACATGAGATAAATGGCACGCAGAACTGTTCACAGGTATGAAAAGAGCCAGACATTAGATGTATGGCTGTGTCCAAAGCAGTATATAGCAATGTGTCCTGAATGATTGCCATAGGTTCTATCACTGAAGAATTCTTTCTTCAAAATACATATTTATTATTTATTTATTTAAAACTTTTGTACCCCGACCTTCTCACCTCTATCAAGGGACTCAGACCGGCATTACAGCAAAAATTCAATGCTATACAGTTTAAAAACAACTACAACAACATATTAAAATGCATAAAAATCCCAGCATAAAACCACATTGCCACTAAAACAATTCCACTTGATCTGTAAACGTGGTCATTCATTCAGATAATAGCCAATCTCAGCCTATTCTGGGAAGGCCTGGTTCCACTTCCAAGTCTTCACCAGCCTCCTAAAGGACAACAGAGAGGGGCAGACCTAGCATCACTTGGGAGAGAGTTCCCACAGCTGAGGGCCACCACAGAGAGGCCCTGTCTCTCGTTCCCACCAGTCGCGCTTGCGAAGCTGGCGGGATCGAGAGCAGGGGCTCTCCGGATGATCTTAATGCCCTTGATGGTTCATAGGGGAGAATTCGTTCGGACAAGTGAACTGGGCTGGAACCGTATAGGGTTTTGTAGGTTAAAACCAGCACTTTGAATTGTGCTCGGAAACTAATTGGCATCCAATGGAGTTGGCATAACAAGGGAGTTGTATGCTCCCTGTACCCCACTCCTGTTAGTATCCTGGCTGCCGAGCGTTAGACTAATTGCAGTTACCGAGCAGTCTTCAGAGGCAACCCCACGTAGAGAGTGTTGCAGTAGTATGTTCGAGATGTAACCAGAGCATGGACTACCGTGGACAAGTCAGACTTCCCAAGGTACGGGCGCAGCTGGCGCACAAGCTTTAACTGTGCAAAAGCTCTCCCAGCCACCGCCGAGACCTAGGGCTCCAGGCTCAGCGATGAGTCCAGGATCACTCCCAAACTGTGAACCTGCGCCTTCAGGGAGAGTGTAACCCCGTCAAGCACAGGCTGTAACTGTATGCCCTGTTCGGCCTTGCGACTGACCAGGAGTACCTCTGTCTTGTCTGGATTAAGTTTCAATTCGTTCACCCTCATCCAGTCCGTTACAGCAGCCAAGCACTGGTTCAGGACTTGAACAGCCTCCTTAGTATCAGGTGGAAAGGAGTGACAGAGTTGGACATCATTTGCGTACAGATGACACTGCACCCCAAAACTCCGGATGATCTCCCCCAATGGCTTCATGTATATGTTAAATGACATAGGGGACAGTATTGAACCCTGTGGGACCCAACAGTACAATGGCCGTGGGGTCGAGCAGGAGTCCCCTAGCAACACCTTCTGGGAACGACCCTCAAGGAAGGACTGGAACCACTGTACCTCCGAGGCCCATTCCTGAGAGGTGTCTCAGAAGGATATCGTGGTCGACGGTATTGAAGGCCGATGAGAGGTCCAGCAGAACTAACAGGGACATACTCCCCCTGTCTAGCTCCCGGCGTAGATCATCTACCAAGGTGACGAAGGCTGTCTCAGTACCATGTCCCGGCCTAAAGCCAGACTGCGCCGGATCTAGATAATCAGTGTCTACCAAGAATTCCTGGAGTTGCGAGGCCACCACACGTTCCAGGACTTTGCCCAAATAGGGGAGATTGGAAACTGGCCGATAGTTGACGAATTGAGTGGGGTCCAGTGATGGTTTCTTCAACAGCGGTTTCATAACAGCTTGTTTTGAATAGATTGAACATATAGTATGAATTTGAGCTTCTTTGTTCGGTGGTGGGGAGGAATGCTTTTAGAATGCTTTTGCTTTGTTTGTCGAATATGTTCCACAAGGTTCATCCTTCACAATTGACAGGAACTGAAGTTTAGCGTCTTCTTGAGAGTCACATGTGCTCTATCTTTGCTTTAGGAAAGGAACACCTTTTGCAACCCACACCTATACACTCCTCCTTAGAAGTCAGCTTGATTTATTCTCAAAAAAGGTTATCATCAGAAATGTATAAACAACTGACATGTGTTTGCCATACTGCTTGTCACACCAGCCGGGACATAATCAGTTTTTGTATTTTCTCTGTGCTGTAATATCTCTCTTATCGATTTTACAGACTTTATAAAATGGCAGTTGGGTTTATGCTTGCTCATCCCTATGGGTTTACGAGAATAATATCAAGCTACAGGTGGCCGAGAGATATCCAGCATGGAAAGGTAACTCTGTACTGTAGCTCACTAGTTGTGTTTACCCCATGTCTTAAGGGATTGTAGCAGCACTTGGAAAATTGATTGAAATACGAAGAAATATCCAGGATTCAGTTGAACGAAAGTTATCTGTGCTTAATTTCCATTGAACTGTGCGGTTCATTGCATCCTTTATTTCATTGCGATTTAATCATGACTAACTTTCCCTGGATTGAGACAATTGACAGCAAAAAATTCTATCAGAACTAGAATATAGCTGTTATGAAAAAGTAGCGTGACTTAGAACAGTGTTTCCCAACCAGTGTGCCGGGGCACACTAGTGTGCCGTGAGCAATCATCAGGTGTGCAGTGGGAAATTGGAACCTCCAGGAGGGGAGGGGGGAGAGTCTAGTGTGTTGAAGTATAAAAACCCTAAGAAACCTACCTCGATAAAGGCACAAAATTACAAACACCCCCCTTCCCACCCATTGTCTACTTGGTCTCTCCCTCTCCATGCATTGGGAAGACCCGCCTCCTTTTCCCCAAGAAGAGACTTCCTTTTGCCTCCTGGGGGTTCTGTGTGGGAAGTTTGGCCCAGTTCTATCATTGGTGGGGTTCAGAATGCTCTTTGATTGTAGGGGAACTATAAATCCCAGCAACTACAACTCCCAAATGTCAAGGTCTATTTTCCCCAAACTCCATCTGTGTTCACATTTGGGAATATTGAGTATTCATGCCAAGTTTGGTGCTGATCCAACATTGTTTGAGTCCACAGTGCTCTCTGGATATAGGTAACCTTCAACTCCAAAACTCAAGGTCAATGCCCACCAAACCATTATAGCATTTTCTCTTGGTTATGGGAGTTCTGTGTGGGAAGTTTGTGTCTTTCTGCCATTCCTGCCAGGATATCTATGTTGAGTTCATCGAAACAGGCCCAGGTTTCACACTGAGTATATAAATACATTTAAAAACATAGTAACTTTATGTATTACTGTGTTAGAGTGTCATTTTGTGTCATTTTGGTTGGTGGTGTGCCCCAGGATTTTGTAAATGTAAAAAGTGTGCCGCGGCTCAAAAAAGGTTGGGAAACACTGACTTAGAACATTGCAAGAAGATAAAAATTTGGCAGATTCCAGTGAGTGAATTTTACGAATGTGATTTTATCACATTGCCCTCAGGTATTTAAGTTATATAGTCCTGTAGGTATCTAATCTGTTCGGGTCTGCTGTCCTGTGACCACAGATTTAGTGTATTAGAGACCAGGGCTGCATAGTAGCTATGAGAAAGATGAGGTTTTGTGTTAGAATTATTTTGAACTAGTTAAGTCATTTTGTTTATAGTCAGTGGATACACCCTTCCCTAAAGTTAGAATCAGTCTCAAAATTACTTGCATATCAGTTGTAAAAAAAAACCAAGACAGTAATTTCCTTCAGAGTTAGAATTTTTAAAAAGACAAATGCGAAAGAAAATAGAGCTGGGGAGATTTTTTTATATTAGTATATTCCCCCCCCCCTTCCCCAATCCATTTTAATTTTAGATATTCTAAACCTGGGCCTAAGTATTAGATCTATGGAAGAAGAAAATTTCCTTGTTGCTGCTCTGTACTTTTTCTGTTGGTGTTGCAGTCATGAAAATGGGCTCCTATGGGCCTGGTCTCCTCCCCGAGACAAACTAGCCTGTGAGAAGTTAAGATGTCAGTGAATGTGGCACACCGGGAATGTGGCGCAGCTGGCTAAGTGTCAGCTGCATAAGATCTCTCTGACCAGTAGGTCATGAGTTCGAGGCTTGCCCGGGTCAAGGTGGGTTCTCGACCTTAAGTGTATCCTGCTGCCGACCTTTGCAGCCCGAAAGACAGTTACATTTGTCAAGTAGGAGATAAAGGTACCACATTAAGGTGGGGAGGCAAATTTTGACTGATTTATGAGGCCATTAAAAAGAACCCAGGAATCACTGAGGGATGCGGAAGACACAACAAAGGGACGCTGGAAAACGCTGAGAGATGAGGAGTGCGTCAGCTCCCCCTGGTGGCCAGAAAGTTTGCCTCTGTTCATCTATATATGTGTGTAATATGTCAAAATGTATGTACTGTACTGTGATAAATGTCACATTTATATGTCATATGTTGAACTGCAGGGATTGTCTGCAAGTATGTGTACTGTAATCTGCTCTGAGTTCCCCTCGGGGTGAGAAGAGCGGAATATAAATAAAGTAAATACATAAATGTGATAAATAGTAAAGGTAAAGATTTTCCCTGACATTACATCTTGTCGTTCCAAATCAGGAATCTGAACACAATGTTTCCAAAGTAATATCAATGTATATTGTGTAACATCAACAACAACAGAATAGGCAAAATAAACATATAACCCCCTATCGGGTGCCTAACCCCAACCGCAGTACCAACCAAAATAAAGTTCGGATCTAGTCCAATGAAGTGCAGATGGTGGGCGGTTTAGCAGGCAAGGTCTGGTTGTCGAAGTGGAGCCGCTGAAAGGATTTTTGTATTCCAAACCCCGATGGGTATTTGTAATCCGTTCGAGGAGAATGAAAGCGAGGAGACTTGAGGCAAACACGCCGGTAGCCAAACTGTACGGCTGAGTAGCTTCCCGAATTGAGCAGGTAGGGTGGCCGGGCGTAGCCCGCGTATTCTCTGGCCGACGAGGACACCAATGTCAAGGAGTCCAACCTCGTTTCGACCCCTTACGGATCTTTTTCAAGGCCAATGTAAACAGTAGTCCTCACATCGTGCATCAAAAGGCAGGCGGCAGGAATCTAATATAAACATAAAGACGTTTGTAATGTAATATCTAACACACAGTGTGAGCATTCAAATCAAGTAACCACCATATATTATACAACATAAATGAAATGGAAGCACAAAAGTACCCCAAATATGATCTTTACCTTAAAGGTGAATTCTCATGTGTAGTCTACCCCCGTTGTGTTATATTATTAAATCTTGTCGTGTCTGACTCTGGGAGGTGATGCTCATTTCAGTTTCTAGGCCGAAGAGCCCACGTTGTCCATAGACACTTCCAAGGTCATGTGGCCAGCATGACTGCATGGAACGTAGGTACCTTCCTACCTATTGATTTACTCACACTTGCATGTTTTCGAACTGCTAGGTTGGCAGAAGCTGGGCCTAACAGCTGGAGCTCACTCCTCTCCCCAGATTCAAACCGCCAACCTTTCGGTCAGCAAGTTCAGCAGCTCAGTGGTTTAACCTGCTGTGCCACCAAGGGGTGATAAATACACGACCATAAATCCCACTTTCTATACAGTAGCCTCATAGTAAAAAAATACATTTCATTCCATACACAGCATGCAGTTCTACTTTTTAAATATGGAAGAAGATACACATTGTGAGTGAACTAGGTAGGGAAGGATGGTCTGATCCTCCCATCCCTATTTGGGGTCCTAACAAAGACCTTTCCTTCCTGTATCCCAGGACCCTTCCACACAGCCCTATATCCCAGAATATCAAGGCAGAAAATCCCACAATATCTGCTTTGAACTGAGTTATCTGGGTCCACACTCAGATAATGTGGGATTTTCTGCCTTGATATCCTGGGATATAGGACTGTGTGGAAGGGCCCCCAGTTAGGTTCCCTTTAAACTAAATCATTGATATGTTTGAGTGTAAAGGCATACCAAGCTCTGGACTCTTCTCCAGCCCTTGACTATCCTGTTGAAACAGTAATCTCAATTTTTTATGATGTAAACATCAAAATATAGCTTGAAAATTGGACATTATTGGGGGTTGAAATGTTTCAGGTGGTATTTGATGGAGATACTAATTTTAACCCTTATGAAGATAGTATGTTAGCATGTTGTAGCAATGTGAAGTGAGTCAATGCATCCTAAAAGGAGAGCTTTCTTGTTGCTGGCATCCTAGTAGTGGAATAGATTCAGTGTGATCGGCATGTTGCTGAATCCCATTTTCTATACCAGGGCTGCCCAACAGGCAGCCCGCGTGCCGTATACGGCCCCCCAGCCTGTTGGACATGGCCTCCGCTACCCTCCTGAAATTTTTTTTAAAAATTTTTTTTAAAAAAAAAATGGCGGCCGGGGGGGGGGGGGGGGGCAGGGAGGAGGAAGGGAGCCAGCTCCTCCTCCCTGCACCGCCCCCTCCGTCCCTCTCTCCGCCCCGCCGCTGCGATCCGGTTCGCAGCGGCGGGGGGGAGGGGAGGAGGAGGAATCCTCCCTTCCTCCTCCTCCTTCCTGGCGCTGCTGGTGTCCCGATCGCCGCGGCGCCGGGGAAGGAGGAGGATGGCTCGCGGGGGAAGCGAGCGCCTGGTTCTTGCTTCCTCCACGAGCCATCCAGGCCTGCGGGAGAGCTTTCGCCCGGCTCTCGCGTCCCTCTGAACTGGGCCGCGCCTCCCGCAAGCCTGGATGGCTCAGGGGGAAGCAAGAACCGGGCACTCCCTCCCCTGCGGGTGCTCGTTTCCTCACGGCTTTGCCCTCCCCCCCAAAGCATCACAACAGCTGTTGTGATGCTTTGGGCGAGGGGGCGGAGCCGCGGAACGCTCCCCGTGTCTCCTCCTTCTCTCCCAAAGCGCTTTGGGAGAGAGGGCGGAGCTGCGTGGCCGGGGGCGTGGCCGGCCCCAAGGTGATCACTCACCAAAAGTCCGGCCCTTGGGCTGGCAGAAGTTGGACAGCCCTGTTCTATACATTTTCCTAATAGCCAAATTTACCATTGCATTCAATAGATAGCATGTATTACTGACATCCTAGCAGTGGTTAGATGTTCCCTGGCTCTTTTCGGTTGCTTTGATAGATGTAATCCTCATTCCTTTCTCCTTGCACTCTTTAGTCTGAACCATGAATTATTTTGCATGTTCTCCCTATTAGAAGAGAATATTGTGCTCCCATTCATATTATTTGTTATCTTTTATCGACATTTTATTTTGTTGGCATTGATTATCCATTATGCAGGGAAGGTTTGCTGATAGAAAGCCATTTAAACTGAATAAATTAAAATCAAGTAATTTAGTCTTTTTGGTAATCCATAGAACACCTGCTTTAATGATTTATGTAAGTATGGTTGAAAAATTGCAAGAAATTGATCAATGTATTTCATGTTTGGATTGTGAAGTTCAAAATGTAGGGTTTCTTCAAGTCAAATGTTGGTCCTATAATTATCTATCTATCTATGTTCTATCTACCTACCTACCTACCTATCTACCTACCTACCTATCTATGTATGTACTGTATGTATGTATGTATATAAATAAAAGTCAGTGTTTGCGGGCGGTGGGTGGGTGGTGCGACCGAGCGAATATGTGCCAGCGTTTCGATTGGCTGCAACTGTCGGATTATTTGCATAAATGGCTGTGACTGGCCAGCCTCCCAACATTCCAACACAGCACAGAGAGGAAATACACCCAATACACTTCTAAGGTGACTCAGAGGGAAAGCAAAAGGCCTCAGGCACTCAGCCATTGCGGCCCACAGCAATGACGGATCAGGACCAAACATAGCAAATAGGGGCCCACAGGCCCACTACACAACCTGGTGTGATTTAGGGCAGGATGGGCCACGAATGACGGGATTTGCAGTACCTTCACCTCATTCACTGCAACCCCTATACATCACAGACCAGACCCAAACTTGGCACACAGAGTACCCATGACCTACTCTACATCCTGGTGCAGTTTTGAGTGGGACAGACCACGGATGATGGGATTTGAAGTACCTTCACTCACTTTCTGAGACTGCTGCAACCCTCATCAAGAGAATGATCAAAACAAAATGTGACACATACAGCCCCCATGACCCACTCAACATCCTGGTGCTGTTTGGAGGGGGATGCACCATGGCCCCCTCGCAGTACCTTCACTAAGTTCCTGAAACCACTGCAAGCCACATAAACATCTAATAGGAACCAACCTTGGCACACAATGCCTTCCTCAAATAACCCGGGCACCGCCGGGTCCTCAGCTAGTTCAATATTATAATTGTAAGTAATATGTGCACATGTTTCCCAGTTCCTGGAAAAAGAATGTTCATGTTGTCTTCTTATTACAATTTCATTTTTTTTATTAAACTTTATTTATACCCCGCCACCATCTTCCAGAAGGGGCTCTAATCACTTGAATGTTCTCTTTTATTAACAGGACTTGAATGACTGGGTTGGACCACCCAGCAATAGTGATGGAAAAATTAAACCAGTTACAATTAATCCTGATGGCAGTTGTGGGAATGGCTGGGTCTGCGAACATCGTTGGAATCAAATACGGTGAGCATCAGTGGTTTATCAACCCTTAAATGTGTTATATGTGATCTGACATCACTTGAGGACACCTCTGTTTATCTGATTATTAGTATTCAAATGATGAATGTAATTTTAGCAAAAATAACCTAGTGTATGCTACAATTTGTTATCGTGTTCCATTTTTTTTAGGAATATGGTGATTTTCCGTAACGTCGTACATCGCCAGCCTATTACAAATTGGTGGGACAACAATAACAACCAGATAGCATTTGGGCGTGATGCCAAAGGATTTATTGTGTTTAATAATGATGACAGGTACAAAATACTTTGTTCTCTATCATGTTCCATGTAGTGCTCAAAATATATATAAAAAACCTGATTGACACTTTTATGAGCAGATGAATTTTGCTCCTCATTTATTGTATGCCTACAGATGATATTTTACTATGTCACGGCTGGATGACTTGCAGTCTTCCAGATGATATCACACTACAACATCATCAACATAGTGATGAGAACTGATGGGATTTATGGTCAGAAAATAATCTGAAGGGCCAAATCGAGACCTTTCTGTTGTGTACAGTTGTATATATGTCCACAGAGTCTACATCCACAGATTTAAGCAACAGAACTCAAGGTGGCTCACAGATAAACTCTATTAAAATAATTCAGTTTTGAAAGCAATTTTTATATTAAAACCTGTGTGAACAGAAACATCTTTGTCTACCAGAAAAATGAAAGATGTGAGGAAATAAGCCAAGTGTTTAGGGAAGGATGAAGAGCATACTGCTCGGGTGCTGGCGGGTAGGATCTGGGTGTGTGTGTGTGTGTGTTAATGTTAGTTTTAAATTTAATTTTTATGGTATTTGTTATATTTTAACTGTGTTCTAAGCTAAATCCACACAGTACTATCTAATTATGTGGACTTTTATTTTTGAAAAAAAATATTCACTTTGTTCTAAACTGTGACCAGATTGTGTGGTTGCTAGCCGCTTTGAGTCCCTATGTGGAGAAAGGTGAGGTATAAAGTAAGGAAATAAATACATACATGCATACGCTTATTTATTTATTTATTATTAACTTCATTTATACCCCGCCACCATCTCTCAAAGTGACTCAGCGCGGCTTACATGAGACCAAACCCAATAACACATAATAACAACACAACAGCAATTATAAAACAATACAATCAATAAAACTCAACATAAGCAATAACAGACAAATTAAAACCATTTCGGGCGGGCCAAATGTGAATTAAAAATTTAAAAAACACCCATATTCAATAACTAGATGGCAGATTTCACTTACTGGCAAAGAGATAATGCTCTGGGAGAGAAAAAGATCATATGGCTGACTGACTAAGTTATATCCTAAAGCAGTGTTTCCCAACCTTTTTTGAGCCGCGGCACACTTTTAACATTAAAAAAATCCGGGGGCACACCACCAACCAAAATGACACAAAATGACACTCTAACACAGTAAAGAACGGCTGTGGGATGGTGGCCTGCTGGGAGCAGCTGCTGGGAGTGCCGAAGCTGGGGAAGGGGGAGGAGCCAGGCCGCGCCATGCCCCGCCCCCTCCCCCCTGGCTTCAGCTTTCCCACAGCTTCTCCAGCCTTGAGGGGGCAGTGCCAAACCAGCAGTGGCAGAGCCAGCACAATGCTGGCTTGGCACTGTCCCCAAGGCTGGAGAAGCTGTGGAGAGCTGAAGCCGGGGAGGGGTGGAACCAGGCTCCGCCATGCCCCGCCCCCTCCCCCCGGCTTCAGCTCTCCCACAGCTTCTCCAGCCTTGGGGCAATGCTTCAGCAAACGAGGGGCGGGAGTCATGGCGGAGAGTGGCGCCAGGGAAGCCGCCCCTCGTTTGCTGAAGCCCTGCGGAGGAGGAGGAGCATGAGCGGTGGACGGGCTTCAGTGGGCGCGGCTCCTCAGCGCAGCTTCAGCGAGCGAGGGGCGAGAGTCATGACAGGAGGCTGGCTGGGGAAATGGCCAAAGGAGGTGGTGCCCCGGCCCCTTCTTCTTTTTCTTCGCTGCCACCCGGCCCTTCCTCCTCCAAGCAGCAGGAGTTCGGCAGGAGGAGGGGGGAAGGAAGGGGGGCAGAGAGCTTTTCTTGCGGCACAGCAGGAGGTCCGTCACGGCACACTACTGTGCCGCATCACAGCGGTTGGGAAACACTGTCCTAGAGACAGTAAGTGGAGGGATAGGCAGGCAAAAGAAAATACGCCATTAATATGAGTGAAAGGAAACAATAAGCTCTAAACCAGTGGTTCCCAACCTGTGGGTCCCCAGGTGTTTGGGTTTCTGGGAGTTGAAGGCCAAAACATCTGGGGACCCACAGGTTGAGAACCACTGTAAACTGTTTTGACTTGGCTGGCCAGGTGCTGGACATAAAATTAGCCAAACATTTCCAATCTTGACCATGGAACTGTTATATTGCTTAAGTCTGGGATGGATGGATGCACTGCCCTCTGTGAACTTGACCTCAGATCTCCCATTCAGGAGATGATGCTAATTACTGTGAGTCCAACCATCACAGATCTAACTGACATGATCACACAATAAACCATTTGTCATATGGCAGATACATTAATTTAAGTATTCATAGAAACAAATGATTTAGATCAAGTAGGTTATCTTCTACCCTTCACTTATTTTTGGGCTGCAGTTCCCAATGATTATCTATTATATAAATGGGTTCACGTCATGTGATGTATACCTCAAACAAAGAAACCATACAACGCAGAAAAACAATACTTGCCAACAGAAATAGGCCTCAAGCAAGGTACGTTTGTAGCAAAGAAACTTCCCCCCCCAAAACCGAAAAGGCCCCCAAAACAACGAGAAAAAATAAAACTACATTTACCAGCATCCTCTGGGACAGCCAAAGACTCACCCAGCCTCTACATTCTGAACAACATGACTGGCTGCCAATAAGGGCGGATTTGCATAACTGCTGCACTGGCCAGCCAACATGAAAATTCCGATCCATAATAAACTGCCAAAACAGAATAAGGAAAAGGCCTGAGCCAATCCCCATAACAAACACCCAAATCACTTCCAACCGAAAATTTACACCCCAAAAATCACAGACCACGCCCAAAATTGACAGTAAGGCTTCATTAACTTGATTTCCCTAACTAGCCCTCACTTACTGGGAAGCTGTTTACGCTCTAAATTGACAGTAAGACTTCATTAACTTGATTTCCCTAACTAGCCCTCACTTACTGGGAAGCTGTTTACGCTCTGAATTGACAGTAAGACTTCATTAACTTGATTCTCCCAACTAGGCCTCAGCTCATTGGACATTGTGTATGGCCTGAATTGACAGTAAGGCTTCATTAACTTGCTGTTCCTAACTAGGCCTCAGCACATGGGACATTGTGTATGGCCTGAATTTACAGTAACCTACCTTGGCACACAGAGCCCCGACCATGCATGATGGGACTTGAAGTACCACCATGGAAAATGGGATTTGTAGTACTTCAAAACCCATCATTCCCCACAGACCACTGTGGCCCAGAACCAAGACCAATAAAGACCCAACTTGGCACACCATGCCCCCCATGACCCACACTCCATCCAACTGCAGTTTAGAGGAGGGCACACCGTGGATGATTGTACTTTCTCGCATCTCCTAAAAAGGGCACAGCAACGCGTGCTGGGTACAGCTAGTTAACTATAGAATGGTAGTTCAAAACACCAGACTCCTCATCCCTGATTTAGAACTTTGCTTTGGTGCAGCATGGTAACCAGGCATTACCACATAAACCTCATTCATCAGAGAGCATAAATACAGATGAAAATATTTGCCTTTTGTACAGGAACTTGTCAATAAGCCTCCCAACGGGTCTTCCTGCTGGCATTTACTGCGATGTTATTTCTGGACAAAAGGAAGGCAACATCTGCACTGGAATTCAAATCCACATTGCTGCCAGTGGTGTGGGTGATTTTCAGATTAATAGCCAAGCTGAAGATCCATTCATTGCAATTCATGTTGAAGCCAAATTGTAATCAACACTGACTTTTCTCTTTGTGTTAAAAAGCTATTTAATGTTAAAATATGTACATGCTGAAGAATAAATCTAGTTTGTAAATTAATCTGCGTGGTTCTCTTATTAATCATCTTAAGCCGTGCCTTGAACCTTACAAAAAGTGAAAAAAGAGCCTCGTTGTGCTAGTTCAATCCAGTGGTCCTGTATTATTAGTCAAATAAAGTACAAATTTGTGGCTGATTGAATTGCTTCTGTTAGCTCAGGATTGGGAATCATGCATCTATGCAGGTACCATTGGAGTGCAATCTCTACATGCTTCTAGCCAACTGATAGGAATGATGAAGTCCAAAAATTTCCTTCCATCAATCCATCCAAAAATTTTGTGCTCCTCTTCAGAGGATTTCACCTAACTTTCTGTCCCTGTGATCACTGGATTTTGAACAAATTGGCTTGTGGATATAACGATTGGTGAGAAAGATTCAAATGAACGACTTTTTCCCCGTGATAACTCTTCTGAGAGTGAATTTTCCTTCCAATGGGTAGATTTCTCTCACTTCCTGTTGTCTCACCCCGTTCTTAACTTTGAGTTGTTTATAAGTCAAATGTTGGCAACTCAGGGACTGCCTGTACATTAAAAAGATAACAGGCTTTTAAAAGAAAATTCTAAAAATATTGTGTTTGTTCCTTTTTCAAAAAAAAAAGAAGCATTAAAATTCTAAATGGAGCCCACTTTTTAGTAGAAAGCCCTCTTTCAAATGACTGTCAAGAAGATCTCTGCAGAAAAATGTTGGCAGATCTTAGTCACTAGGAATATTCACTGAAAAACAGGTGGGTCCCCAGGTAGTCCTGTCTTGGAGCAATTTGAGGTTTTAAAGGTTAAATCCAAAATGTAATTGAGTTTGGGAAACAAGTTTAAGATAAGAGGAGTAGCCCTGCATTTGTAAAGAGCAAATTAGGTGCCCTAACAATGACACAGCTTTTGTCCATGTTTTAATATTAATCAGCCCTGTGAATATTATGGGCCAACACATCCAATACTTGATTTTATTCTTAGAATGGCTAATCCTTTTTCAACCGGATAAATGTGCTGGATGGGTTACACTCTCCCTGAAGTCACAGGTCCGCAGTTTGGGGGTCCTCCTGGATTCAGCGCTGACACTTGATGCTCAGGTGTTGGTGGTGGTCGGGAGGGCCTTTGCACAGTTAAAACTTGTGTGCCAACTGCGACCATACCTCGTGAAGTCTGACTTGACCATGGTGGTCCATGCCTTGGTTATCTCTAGACTGGATTACAGCAGTGTACTCTATGTGGGGCTAACCTTGAAGACAGCCTGGAAACTTCAACTTGTCCAACTATTAGCAGCCAGATTAATAACTGGGGCAAGTTACAGGGAGCGGTCAACCCCCGTTTAAAGAGCTGCATTGGCTGCCATTTATTTTCCGGTCCCAATTCAAGGTACAGGTGATCACGTATAAAGCCCTAAACGGTTCGGGACCTGCCTACCTTCGTGACCGAATCTCCCTCCATGAACCAGCTCGAACCCTCTGCTCCTCAGGGGAGGCCCTCCTGTCGCCCCTGCCAGTCTCACAGACTCATTTGGTGAGCACAAGGGAAAGGGCCTTTTCCGCTGTGGCCCTCCGACTCTGGAATTCCTTGCCCAAAGAGATTAGGAAAGCCCCCACTTTGGAGACCTTTAAAAAACACGTGAAAACCTGGCTTTTCCACTGTGCCTTTGGAGAGTAATTATTTAATTTCTACCATTGCTCTTTTCAATACACTGTTCTTGGAGTCTATTTCCTCCTACTACTAAGGGAGGAAGGGAGGAAGGAAAGGACGGAGGAGAAAGGAAGCAAAGGAAGGTAGGATGGATGGATTGATGGAAAGAAGGAAGGGGGGAAGGAGAAAGGAAGGAATAAAAACATGCGTACGGGGAGGGGGAGGACGGGGTGAAGGGGAGAAAGGAAGGAAGAGGAAGGAAGGAAGGAAGAGGGAGAATGGAGGAAGGAAGGGGAGAGAGGGAAGGAAAAGGAAGAGAAGGAAAAGGTGAAGGGGAGAAAGAAAGGAAGAGGAAGGAAGAAAGGAATAGGGAAAATTGAGGAAAGAAGGAAGGGGAGAGAGGGAAGGAAAGCAGGAAAATGTGAAGGGGGAGAAAGAAAGGAAAAGGAAGGAAGGAGAAGGGAGAATGGAGGAAAGAAGGAAGGGGAGAGAGGGAAGGAAAAGGAAGGAGAGAAGGAAAGGGAGAAGGGGGAGAAAGGAAGGAACGAAGAGGAAGGAAGGAAGAGGGAGAATGGAGGAAAGAAGGAAGGGGAGAGGGAGGGAAAAGGAAGGAGAGAAGGAAAGGGTGAAGGGGGAGAAAGGAAGGAAGGAAGGAATGAACTGGAGGAAGGAGGGAAAGGAAAGACAGAAGGAAGGAGGAAATACACACATACCCACAGCAACGTGTGGCCGGGTCAGCTAGTGTGTGTGTGTGTGTGTGTGTGTGTGTGTGTGTGTATATATATATATATATATATATATATATATATATATATAGGCTGGAGTTATGCTTAAAAATGTACCTGTTCTGACTTACATACAAATTCAACATAAGAACAAACCTACAGAACCTATCTTCCTTATAACTTGGGGACCACCTGTACTATTGTTTTTCATCATTTCTTTCATGATTTTTATTTTAATCTTATATAAATAAAAATGTAATGTTCATTTGTGGGATTAACATAACTCTAAAACCACTGTATGAATTGACACCAAATTTGGACACAATACGCCTATCAGGCCAACGAGTGACCATCACTTATAAAAACACTGAAAAACACAACTAAGGGACTTAAAAAGCCAAAAAAAGCAAAAAGACACTATAGCGCATACACAAAACCACATATATATATGCACAAACACACACTTGTAATTTCTGATACCTGTTGTGTTCTGTCTTTCACATCAGGCTTTTAATTTGTTGGTTTTATATTGTGTTTTTCTTGCCGTGTTTTAAATTGTTTTTACCCTGCTGTTTTATCCGGCGCTTGTGAGCCACCCCGAGCCTCCCGGGAGTGGCGGCATCGAAGCCCAACAATAAATAAAAAATAAATAAATATATAGACATATACACAAGTATATACACACACATATATACATATATACACACACAAAACACATATACACAGACTGGGCCACAGCAACACGTGGCAGGGGACGGCTAGTGTTTTATAATTTTGCTTGCTATCCATTGCCTTGCATTAGCCAGTGTAGTGTAGTAGTTTGAGTGTTGGACTAGGATTTGGATTGAGGGTGCGACCCCCTGCTCAACGTGGAAATCCACTAAGTAGTTTTGGGCAAATCCCACTTTCTCAGCCTCAGACGGAGGCAATGGTAAACTCCTTCTGAACAAATTTGGCCAAGAATCAATCTACATTAGAATTAAGGAATTAATACAGTTTAATTGCCATGACTCAATAGTATGGAATCCTGGGATTTGTAGTTTGAAAAGGCACCAGCATTCTTAAGCAGAGAAGAGTAAAGACCTTGTAAAACTATAACTCCCAGGAATTAATAGCATTGAGCCACGGCAGTTAATAGTGGTGTCAAAGACTCCCACAGTCTTACGTCCTTAGGACTCAGCTAAGTTCCACTACCTTGTTTTGACTTTATTTTTAGAAGTTTTTTTTAATGAAGAAGAGCATAGTAATGAAGGCTTATATTGTTGGTTTACAATGCAGCATTCTAATACACACTCTGTTCTTTTTAGAAATCTAATCTATTCAGATGTGAACATGAGCATGAGAGATCACCTTGAATCTTATCCTTGTCTATGCATTTGAAGTTGTTAGTCAGAGAATTTGGTTTGTTATCTTCACCTGTTACATTGATTAAAACATCAAATGGAATGACCTTTGATTATGGAGAAATAACTAAATAAAACCAATTGTGGGTTGAATGTCTCATGACTGACGTGTACTTTGAGCTGCAGCAGGAACATATAAATAGACACCAAAATCAGCAAAGTCAAGCACAGAGACGAAATTGACCTGAACAGTATGAAGATTTTTTTCCTCCTAGTGGCTTTCGAGCTTTGTTGGGCTCAGTACAACCCAAACACAAAGACTGGAAGGACCTCTATCGTCCACCTCTTTGAATGGCGTTGGGCTGACATTGCCCTGGAGTGTGAGCGCTATCTTGCACCTAATGGATATGGTGGAGTGCAGGTAGGCCATTCTCAAGCTTATTGCCAGCTTTTGCTGATACACCAGTTGCACCTCTTCCAAGAATTGGAAGACCTAAAGATGGAAGTGCAAGTGCTGGGTACATCAAGGCTGGACTCTGCAATGCCCTTTACATAGGACTACCTCTATACCTAATTGGAAACTCCAATTTGTTCAAAACACAGCAGCCAGACTAGTTGCAGGAACATCTAAGGGCCTTTTCAGACAGGACTTTATCCCAGGAGCATCCGCGTTTAAAGAACGTCCTGTCCACAATAACCCCAAAATGCACGCACTTTGTGGTGTGGGTGTCCAGATGTTGTATTGGGACTTCCCAGTACAACACCGGAACATTGCACTGGCTACCAGTAGAGTACCGGATTGTCTTCAACGTGCTGGTTTTGACCTTCAAGGCCTTGTATGGTCTAGGGCCAGTGTACCCGAGGGACCGCCTCACCCCATACGTTCCCCCGAGATCATTGCGATCAGAAGAACAAAATCTTCTGGTGATTCCCATCAGCCTGTTCCTGCCGCTTTTCAACAACAAGACAAAGAGCTTTCTCTGTGGTGGCGCCAACTCTATGGAACGAGTTACCAGCTGGAGCTCGCGCTATTACAGAGTTGGCCCCTTTCCGGAAGGTCTGCAAGATGCTCCTCTTTAAGCAGGCCTTCAATCTAAGCGCCTCCTGATAATTTCTATCCATGTCCTTGTGTTTTATGCAATGAAATGGTTTTATGTATGTTTTATAGTTTTATGTAAACCGCCCCGAGCCTGCAGGGAGGAGCAGTATATAAAAGTGAATAATAAATAAATAAATAAATAACATTTAACCCACTCCCCAGAAGCCACCTAAACATAATAAAAAAGCAAAAGAGCTCACCCTGCCTCCATACGATGGTTGATGGAGTTCTCCTGGCGCATAAAAATGATGCACCAGGAGAAAGGGGGAGTAGGAGTGATTTTCTCCCTCCCCCCCTTTCTCCTGGCACATCATTTGTATGTCCCCGGTCCTGAAGAGGGCGAAACGGTCCAGCACAGGCATTTGCCTAACCGTCAACCGTTTGGAGCGTTATTCATTTGGGATATTATTCGACTTGGTATACACCAGAAGATTTGTTTGAACTTTCGTTTTTATGCCAATTTGGATGTTATTCGGACACGCTGGGACTTCCTGGTGTGAGTACACCCGGAGGAACTTTTCCTCCAAGTATATAAATACATAGATTTGTGCGTTCCCACTTACCTGCGTGTAAGTTGTATATTTGTGTTTGAATTGTGCATATTAGTGAACATATTATTTAGAGTTATGCTATTGAGCAATGATATATGAAGATCAATATAATATATGAGAATTCAATACGAGTTATTTTGTTAGTTTGTTTATGCTCTGGTTAAGTAGTACTTCAGTTGAAAAAGGAACTACAATTCTTTGCTTTTGTGCACCATTTGTATGTGCCAGGAGAACTCTGCCAGCTGTCGCAAAGCTGACGCTGTTTGCTCTTTTATTGTGTTTAGTGGGGCTTCTGCGGAGGGGGTTGGCATACCCACAGTTTTCCGGGCTAATTTAGCTCAGAAAACTGGGAATACTGTCTGGACAGTATTTCCAATTAGCTCCAAATTTGACCAATTTACATTATTGGACACAGAAGCTGTCTGTAAGATTCTATCTACAGCAAGACCAACTACTTGTTCCTTGGATCCTTCTCCTTCTTGGTTGGTCAAGGATTGCCCAGAAGGGCTCCGGGTCCCTCTGATGCACATAATAAATAATTCCCTGGAGCAGGGAATCTTTCCAGACGCCCTGAAAGAAGCTATAGTCCGCGCCCTCTTAAAGAAACCCACCTTAGACCCTGCGATGTTGACCAACCTCCCCCCGGTCTCTAACCTCTTGTTTCTTAGTAAGATGATTGAACGTGTGGCAGCGAACCAACTTCAGAAATTCTTAGACGACACGGATGGCCTGGATCCATTTCAATCTGGCTTCCGTCCCGGACACGGGACCGAGACTGTTCTGGTGGCCATCTCTGATAACATCGGCCGCCAGCTAGACAAGGGAGGATCAGTACTGCTGGTGTTGCTCGACCTCACCGCAGCTCTCGATACAGTAGACCATGATCTACTGATCCAACAATTAGCTGCTATTGGAATTCAAGGATCAGCAATAACGTGGTTCAACTCATTCTTGTGAGGGCGTAGCCAACGAGTGGAGTGGCTGGGCCAAGTATCTGAGAAATCCCCTCTCGACTGTGGAGTACCCCAAGGCACTATTCTATCACCAATGCTGTTTAACATCTATGTTTGACCTCTTGCCAAGCTAGTCCGGAGATTTGGATTAGAATGTTTCCAATACGCTGATGACACCCAGCTTCTCCTAAAACTAGAACCTGGAACAACTTCAGTACTAGATAACTTCACCCGGTATCTTGGAGCGGTGACAAGATGGCTACGTGCCCATAAATTGAAAGTAAATCCAGCAAAAACTGAAATCTTGTGGCCTGGCTGCCCATCAGAATTGGTTGGTCTATTACCATCTTTTGAAGGGGCACCGTTAGTTCCATTCCTCACTGTGAAGAGTCTCGGTGTTGTCCTGGATTCCAAAATGACGATGGAAGCCCAGATTGCCTCCACTAGTAAAAGGGCCTTCTTTCATCTACTCCAAGCGAGGCAGTTGGCACCTTATTTACCAACAGAGGCGTTGGCTACGGTAACCCATGCCACGGTTACGTCGATACTGGATTACTGCAATGCTTTGTATGTGGGTTTACCTCGAGCAGCAATTCGCAAGATCCAAATTGTGCAAAATGCAGCCGCTAGACTCCTCACAAAAACATCAATGAGGTGCCATATAACGCCGTCTCTGCAGCGCTTGCATTGGCTGCCGGTTGAACACAGAGTCCTCTATAAGACCCTGGTCCTAGCATTCAAGGCCTTTCGAGGTCAGGGTCCTTCATATCTAAGAGACCGTTTAATGCCACTCCACCACCAGAGACTGCCACGGTCAGCTCATGAGAATCTCCTCTATGTCCCTGGCCCTAGAGAGGTTCGTTTGGAGTCCACAAGACAGAGATCCTTCTCCATTGTAGCCCCAATCTTGTGGAACTCCCTACCGCCAGACCAAAGAGCCACTCCTGATCTACATACATTTTTAGGGGCACATAAGACATGGCTCTTCAGAAGAGCCTATGATTGTCAGTAACAAGCGGTGACTATGTAACCTGTTTATTTTTATTGTGTAAGTCGCCCAGAGCACCTTTGGTGGAGGGCAACTCATAAGAAATAAAGTTAGTTAGTTAGACTGCAGTAATCTGCAGTCCAAACACCAGAAGTAGTGGGTTTATCCCGCACCTTCCAAGCCCCTTTTTATTGTAGATGTTTCCGCAATAAAGGGGCAGTCTAGATCCGCCCTAGGAGTGAGAATATCATCCCTTTATTAAAATCACAGCACTGGTTGCCAATTTGTTTTCGGTCAAAGTACCCAAACGGCTGAGCTGCTGAAATTGCTGAGTGAAAGGTTGGCTTCTGCCAACCTAGCAGTTTGAAAACCTGCAAATGAGAGTAGATCAATAGATACCGCTTCTGCAGGAAGGTAACAGTGCCCCATGCAGTCATGCTGGCCATATAACCTTGGAGGTATCTACAGACAATGTATGCTCTTCAGCTTCAAAATGGGGATGTGCACCATCCCACCCTCCCCCCTCCAGAGTCGGACACCAATGTCAGGGGAAGCCTTTACAAAATGTTGGTTTTGATCTTTAAAGCCCTGCATGGTTTGCATCCAGGTTACCTACAGAAGTTTCTCAACCAGTGTGCCAGGGCACACTAGTGTGCCGTGAGCGATCATCAGGTGTGCCTTGAGAAATTGGAACCTCCAGGAAGGCTGGGGGGGGGGGGGGGGGGAGTCTAGTGTGTTGAAGTATAAAAACCCTAAGAAACCTACCTTGATAAAGTCACAAAATTACAAAAAAAACCCTCCTTACTTGTTGTCTATTTCTTCTCTCCCTCTCCATGCATTGGGAAGGCCCGCCTTCCTTTCCCCAAATAGAGACCTCCTCTTGCCTCCTGGGGGTTCTGTGTGGGAAGTTTGGCCCAGTTCTATCATTGGTGGGGTTCAGAATGCTCTTTGATTGTACGGGAACTATAAATCCCAGCAACTACAACTCCCAAATGTCAAGGTCTATTTCCCCTGAACTCCATCTGCATTCATATTTGGGCATATTGAGTATTCATGCCAAGTTTGGTCCTGATCCAACATTGTTTGAGTCCACAGTGCTCTCTGGATATAGGTGAACTACAACTCCAAAACTCAAAGGTCAATGCCCACCAAACTCTTATAGCATTTTCTCTTGGTTATGGGAGTTCTGTGTGGGAAGTTTGTGTCTTTCTGCCATTCCTGCCAGGATATCTATGTTGAGTTCATCGAAACAGGCCCAGGTTTCACACTGAGTATATAAATACATTTAAAAACATAGTAACTTTATGTATTACTGTGTTAGAGTGTCATTTTGGTTGGTGGTGTGCCCCAGGACTTTGCAAATGTAAAAAGTGTGCCACGGCTCAAAAAAGGTTGGGAAACACTGACCTACAGGATCACCTCCTGTATAATCTGTCCCAGACATTGAGGTCCTCTGGGGGCAGGCATGTAGCCGGGGGGGGGAGGCGTAGGTGGCTTCAGCCCCCCCCCAATTCTCAAGGTGGTCCGCGAGAAGGCCTTACTGGTACATTATTTAAACTGTTATGTTTATTCATATCATGATCTGATCACCATGCTCATTATATCCCACATTCATGGGGTTATTGGGATAACAATACAAAAGGTTTGGTAGGGTAGCCCCTCCCTTACTCAGACTCAGCCCCTCCCGAATCAAACTCAGCCCTCCCCGAATCAAAATCCTGGCTACGGCCCTGTCTGAGGGTATCAACCAGCCCAAACCCAGTTGACAACTGGCACCTGTAGCCCTTCCACGCAGCCATATAACCCAGAATATAAAGACAGAAAATCCCACAATTTCTGCTTTGAATTGGGTTACCTGAGTCCATACAGCAATATATTCCAGTTCAAAGCAGATAATGTGAGAATTTATTCAGTTGTGTGGAAGGGGCTCTAGAGAACCTTTTTATTGGCCGCCCCAAGTCTGTGGAATGACCTGCCAGAAGAGCTTTGACAGCTAAATCAGCTGCTGGAATTTAACACAACTGAAGATCTAGCTCATTTGGCAGGTCTACCTAGCCAGTTTTAACTTTGACTTTGTAGTCAAATTCTGTGTTTATTGTGTTTTTAACTTTTGTCTCAGATATTTTGATATGATGATGTGCTAATATGAACATTTCAATCTTTAAGAGATGTTCATTAAATAATACCATATTCATTCCTCGAATATCAGATGTATAAATATATCATTTTACAGGATCTGTCATCCTTGACAGATGACAGGTTGGGTCCAGGCCCGGATTAACACCTTTTTGCACCCTAGGCCACACTTTGGAATTACGCCCCCTTTATACACACACACACACACACACACACACACACACACACACACACACATAGGGAAGGGTAAACTCGCCTGAGGGGTGTGTGTGTATATATATATAACAATTACACATACACAAACACACATAGTAATTGTGTGTATAAGTAATTATACCGCAATACAGGATACTATATACACAAGCATGGGAAAACCTCTAATATTCTGCATCTAAAGGGAGAAGGGAGGTAGGGAGAAGGGCCCCTTCTTGGGAAGGAAAGAAGGAAGGAAGGAGATAAAGGTGAGGGCAATGTGGACAATAAAACATGCAGAAATGCATCCAAATAGTTCTTTGGACAATAAAACATGCAGAAATGCATCCAAACAGTTCTTTCTCCCACCCTGACATAATTCCACAGATATTATCAGGCAGAATGAAAGCAGACAGACCTTTGAGCTGCAAGGCCATTCAATGCTGGGCAATGTGGACAATAAAACATGCAGAAATGCATCCAAACAGTTCTTTCTCCCACCCTGACATAATTCCACAGATATTATCAGGCAGAATGAAAGCAGACAGACCTTTGACCTGCAAGGCCATTCAATGCTGGGCAATGTGGACAATAAAACATGCATCCAAACAGTTCTTTCTCCCACCCTGACATAATTCCACAGATATTATCAGGCAGAATGAAAGCAGACAGACATTTGAGCTGCAATTTGGTCAAGCAGATGAACTCCTCGCTGCCAAAGCCTCCTTCTGTTTGTCCTGCCTCGTGGCTCGTCTTTGCGCGCACGCCGCTGCACGCTCAGAGTGCGCATGCGCGGGGCGGGCGCCCACCCCCTCATTTTTTGCTCCCCCCTTTTCACTCCCCCTTCGCCCCCTCTGATGCCGGAGGAGGCGTGGGCGAGAGTGCGCATGCGGCGGGCGCCCACCCCCTCATTTTTGCTCCCCCTTTCACTCCCCTTCCCCCTCTGACGGCCTCGGCCATGTGGGGCCATGTGGCCCTTTCCGCTCCCCCTTCGCCCCCTCTGACGCCGAAGGAGTCGCGGGGTGAGTGAAAAAGCCCCCCGGACGGCCTCGGCCACCCGGGAGCCTTTTTCGCTCCCCCTTTGCCCCCTCTGACGCTGGAGGAGGTGCGGGGTGAGCGAAAAAGGCCCCCTGACGTCCTCCCTTTTGCATTTTGGGCTTGGCAGGGCCCGCCGTGTGCCGTTATCCGCGGCCCGAAGATCGACTTGTTTTTGAATTTTTTGGGGGGGGGGTGTGTGTGCGTGATCTGCGTCCCCCTTGACCTGCGCCCCTAGGCCATGGCCTAGGCTGACCTTACCGGTAATCCGGGCCTGGTTGGGTCTGATAGGAGTTGCATTTCTACATCTGCAAATATCCACAATTCCAATCTCTGTTTTAAACAAAAGCTTGGAAGTTCGCATCTGGCTTCAGTGATTTTGCCTTGATCTCTGATGGCTTCAGTGAACCCACTCCACTGCTAATTTTCACACTCCTTTGAATGAAAAAGAATTGGTAGAGAAGGCTGCAGGCAATATATTCTTTATTGAGAATTCATTGTAAAAGCTTGAGAAAAAAATAAAATACAATTTGAGCATTCTTTATTCAGTAATCTGAAATACTATAAAATGTAAAATTGTCCACATGGTGGCTGAGATAATGTCACTTTTAATCTCTGTTGATTCCTCGCATACAAATTTTGTCTTATACATACAAGAATTAACATATTGTGTATAAAATCACCAGACTATATGTATAAAGTGTACAGTATATGAAGCATAAATGATTTCCATGTTTAGATGTATATGCAAATAAAGGTATTCTAAAACTTTTTTTTTAAAAAAAGAACTCCAAAACTGTTCTGGTCTTAAGTATTTTACATAAGGGATTCTGAATCAGTACTTTTGGAGCTGAATTGGAGAAAGCGTATTTATTTTTAATGTTATTTTTATTTTGACCATTCAGAATCTGTCCATTTCTTTGGAGCCTCCGTTGTATGTAAAGACACATCACACGCCTTTGCTTAAATGGTTGAATTGTTTATCCAGTGGCATTGTATGATACCATTTATTTTTTTACAGATCTCCCCTCCAAATGAAAACATCGTCATTACAAATCCATGGAGGCCATGGTGGGAAAGATACCAGCCTGTCAGCTACAAACTATGTTCACGATCTGGGAGTGAGAACGAATTCATAGACATGGTCACCAGATGCAACAATGTTGGAGTAAGTAATTCAGAAATACAGACAATACTGATATCTGGGTCCTTTCAGATCAAATAAATTCATGATATGGGGACAGGGGCTGCCGTAAACGGAGGTGGGGTCAAGGACGATGCCATAGGCGGGGCAGGGGGCGGCGCCAAAAGAAATCCCAGCCCCGCCCAACAACTCCTCCTTGGCAGAGGGCGACTCCAATTGCTGATGGAACCATGAGGACCCCTGTAACCTCCCTTGGACTCCTAGAGCGAGAGAGGTCCCCGATGCCTGGGCCTGGGGCATCCAGAAGGCTCCCCCACAGGACCTTCTGGAATGCCAACTCCAGGCGCCACCTGCCGGCGAACCCTCAACTTAGGAGGCTGGACAATCCGATGGCAGGGAGACCAGAGCCACGAGTGCGTGGTGACTGTCTCCCGATGGACCTGGAAACATTACTTGCTATTAAACTTGTGGGACCCTCCCAGGCTCCCCTCGTTTGACGGCCAAGCTGGATAGCCCTGGTCAGCTCCCCGACCCACATGGTCACGAGCTTGGGCCCCCTCCCCCCCCCTGTCTAGATGTCAGTCACCCTCCTTTTGTTGTTGTATTGTATTGTCTGTCTACTATGTATTCTATGTCAGTCTTTCTCAACCAGGTTGCCATGGCACACTAGTGTGCCGTGACGGACCTCCTGCTGTGCCGCGAGAAAAGCTCTCTGCCCCCCTTCCTCCCCCCTCCTGACGAACTCCTGCTGCTTGGGGGAGGAGGAGGAAGGGCGGGGCAGTGGCGAAGAAAAAGAAGAAGGGGCCGGGGCGCCGCCTCCTTCGGCCATTTCCCCAGCCAGCCTCCAATCCGCCATGACTCCCACCATGACTCTCGCCCCTCGCTTGCTGAAGCCGCGTGGAGGAGGAGCCCGCCCACTGAAGCCCGTCCACCACTCATGCTCCCCCTTTGTAGGAGAGCTGAAGCTGGGGGAGGGTGGGGCATGGTGCGACCTGGCTCTGCCCCTCCCCTCGGCTTTGGCACTCCCAGCAGCTGCTCCAGCCTTGAGGGACAGTACCAAGCCAGCATTGTGCTGGCTCTGGCAACGCTGGCTTGGCACTGCCCCTCAAGGCTGGAGCAGCTGCTGGGAGAGGTGAAGCCGGGGTAGGGGCGGGGCATGGCACAGCCTGGCTCCACCCCTCCCCAGCTTTGGTACTCCCAGCAGCTGCTACCACAGGCCACCAACCCCCAACCGTTCTTTACTGTGTTAGAGTGTCATTTTGTGTCATTTTGGTTGGTGGTGTGCCCCCGGATTTTTTTAATGTTAAAAGTGTGCCGCGGCTCAAAAAAGGTTGGGAAACACTGTTCTATGTCAAACATGTAAACCGCTCCGAGCCCTCCGGGAGTGGCGGTATAGGAAGTTTGAACATAATAATAATAATAATGATGATACCAGAAAACCAGATCCTTCAGAAAGATACCTTGTAGAATTCAATTTGCAGTTACAAGACATATGACTATGTTCCTCACAGGAAGTTGGCATTGTCAACTCGATTTGAATGGTGGCTTTTCAACTGAATTAATTTGGAGAACGGCTCTGGAAAAATTAAATTAATCCACTTATTAAAGTGCACCACTCTAAAACAACATGTGTTATTAGCAAAGCAACAGGTGCAAATGTGTAAAGTGCTAGGATTACTTGTTTCTGACGTCCTTTGATACTGGGAATCTGGTAAAATATTTTTCTGTAACTTTGAAAAGAACTATATGCTTCTGGTGTATTATAGAGACATAAATGCACCAATAATGCATGCAGTTCCAACTCCCATCTCTTTTGGTTTGATAAGTTTGATTGTTTGAAAGAATAAAAGGAGTAGATATCTATCTATCTATATATACATCTTCATGTCGTTATTATAGGCTTAAAAACACCAAAACCATTGAACGCAGAAACACCAAATTTGGCCACCAAACCCCGAACGGTACAAGGTGTGACCAACACTCACAAAATTTGAAAAACACAAAACCAATCACTTAAAAAATGCAAAAGTTTAAAGGGACTACATTTCCCAACATCCCCGGCACCAAAGGTGGACGGCGCATGTGCGGAAAACCAGGGCATGCGTGCAAACCACTTCTCTTCCCCTCCACTCACAGCCAATCGCAACCGCGCTGCAGGGCTGCAACAGAGACTTCGCCGCACAGACAACTATTATTATTATTATTATTATTTACTTCATTTATATTCCACTCTTCTCATCCCGAAGGGGACTCAGAGCGGATTACAGTACATATACTTGCAGACAGTCCCTGCACTTCAACATATATAGACATATTTAGACATATATTGACGAACATAGATGAACAGAGAGGCAAACTTCTGGCCACCAGGGGGAGTTGGCTCACTCCTCATCTCTCTCAGCGTTTTCCAGCATCCCTTGTTCTTTCCGCAATCCTCAGCGATTCCTGGACTTCTTATGGCTTCATAAATGAGTCAAAATAGCTCACACCTGCCATTTTGACTGCTCACGCCTGCCCCGGGGAAGCAGCAGGCCCCGTCCACCACCAGGCCGTTTTGCCTTCGGCCTCGTTGGTCAGGTGAGAGGCACACATGGCCTGGAGAATCTTGCTGGATTTCCAGAAAAAAGCCATGTTATGAACCATAACCGGGGGTGGCCTTGCATTCTGGGAGTGCCAGGACAACCAAGCCAGGCCCTTCTCTCTCCCCCCCCTCTGCCTCCAACGTTTCTCTGGCTCCGGGGGAACTACAGTTCCCAGACATCAAGATCAGTTCCCTTCCCAAGCCCTCCAACATCCTCAGATGGACATGAGGATTCCCAGCTCACAATTTACGTCCAGCCCGTTCGTCTGTGTTCGTCAATGTGTGGATGTGTTGAACTGGAAGGATTGTCTGCAAGTATATGTACTGTAATCCGCTCTGAGTCCCCTTCGGGGTGAGAAGAGCGGAATATAAATGAAGTAAATAAGTAAGTAAGTAAATAAATAAATAAATAAATAAATAAGAAAGGGTGAAAAACAGGATATCCCTTCACATTGCTTCATGAAAATAACTTAAATAAATATTTTTTCTCAATAAGGTACATATCTATGTTGATGCTGTAATCAACCACATGTGTGGATCTGGAGGCGGAGAAGGCACACATTCTACTTGTGGAAGCTATTTTAATGCTGGCACCCGTGACTTTCCAGCTGTCCCTTATTCAGCCTGGGACTTCAATGATGGGAAATGCAAAACTCAAAGTGGAGAGATTGAAAATTACAATGATGCTAACCAGGTAAACTCTGGGGCTGTTTTCTTTGTTGCTCTTTTTTCTCTTTTCTCTTTTGTTCTTTCAGCTGGTTGAAGTGCAAAATCAAGCAGATGAATAATATATTAATAGATGATAGACAGACAGCCTGATGGACAGATGGACAGAGAGACAGTCTGACCGGCCAGCCGACTGACCAACTTGTGATCAGCATCATGTTTCACTCTCAGCCTAGGATGCAAGAGATTTTAGTATCTCAAAGTCTAGACTAAATGTGGAATACTTTTTATTTATTTTATCACTAGCTTGGGGACCCGGCCCTGCCCGGGTTATTTGAGAAATGCATTGTGTGCCAAGTTTGGTCCTTAGCAGTTGTTTATTTGGCTCGCAGTGGTCTCGGGAAGTGAATGAAGGTACTTCAAGTCCATGGTCCATCCTCCTCCAAATTGCACCAGGATGTAAAGTGGGTCATGGGAGCTCTGTGTGCCAATTTTGGTCTTGATCATTCATTGGATGAGTGTCGCAGCAGTCTCAGGAAATGAGTGAAAGTACCTCAAATCCCATCATCCGTGGTCCACCCTCCTCCGAACTGCACCAGGAAGTATAATGGGTCATGGGGGCTTTGTGTGCGAAGTGTGGTCTTCTTCAATCACTAGATGAGGGTTGCAGCGGGCTTGGGAAGCGAGTGGAGGTACTTGAAATCCCATCATCCATGGTCTGCCCTCCTCTAAACTGCAGTCGGATGGAGTGTGGGACATGGGGGCATTGTTTGCCAAGTTTGGTCTTTATCGGTCTTGGTTCTGGGCCGCAGTGGTCTGTGGGGAATGGTTTGAAAGTACTACAAATCCCACAAATCCCATCATCCATGGTCCAATCTCCTCCAAACTGCAGTAGAATGTAGCATGAGTCATAGGGGCTCTGTGTGCCAAGGTAGGTTACTGTCAATTCAGGCCATACTCAATGTCCCATGAGCTGAGACCTATTTTATTTTATTTATTTATTTATTTGTGGGAGACTCCCGGGGGCTGTACAGAGCCATGGCACAGTGCCATGGGTTGAGAACAATAACATAAAACAGTTAAAAACACAGATTAAAACAGGCAGTACAGATTAAAAAGCAGCAGCAGAACTAAACAGCCAGGTGGAATCTAGGCCAACTACTGTCTAAACAGGTGTCCCATGAGCTGAGACCTACTCTAGTCGGGAAAATCAAGTTAATGAAGCCTTACTGTCAATTCAGGCCTTAAACAGTATCCCATTAAGTGAGGCCTAGTCAGGAAAATCAAGTTAATGAAGCCTTACTGTCAATTTTGGGCTTGGTCTGTGATTTGTAGGAGCTACAATGTTTTGTGGGAAGTGAATCGGATGAAGGCACTGCATATCCCATCATTCATGGCCCATCCTGCCCTAAACCGCACCAGGTTGTTAAGTGGGCCATTGGGCCTCTGTGTGCCAAGTGTGGTCCTGATCTGTCATTGCTGTGGGCCGCAGTGACTGACTGCTTGAGGCCTTTCCTTTCCCCTCTGTGTCACCTTAGAATGTTGGAATGTAAATGGCCAATCAGTAACTTATGCAAATTCTCCCTCAGTGGCAACCAATCATGTTGTTTGAATGTAGAGGCTTGAATTCCTGGATGCTGGCCAATCAGAGTCCTTTATGCAAATACTCCCTCAGTGGCAACCAATCCCCTCTGTCTGGTGCCTTAGAATGTTGGAGTTCTGATGCTGGCCAATCAGAGTCCTTTATGTAAATAATCCCACAGTGGCAACCAATCGAAACGCTGCCACATATTCCTCCGCACCTCCCGCCCTCCGCAAAGACTTTTTATTATATACATAGATAGATAATAGATTGAGTTACAGCTGCAGGATGCTAATACCCTAAAACTCATGTGTCAAACTCAAGGCCCTCCATGTCACTTTGTGTACCCCATTTCAGACCATGTCACATTTTAAATATTTCTGTTTACATTTTGAATTGTGTTTGTTGTTATTTTCAGAACATGATCAATGAATAAGGATGGTGTGGGATATAGTGTCTCAGGTTATTTAACAATATGTTAAAGAATACATTTATACAGTCTTATAATTAGAAATGCCTGTCCGAAGGCATCAGCAAGGCTGATATGACTCTCAGTGAAAATGAATTCGACACTACCCTAAAGGCAACAGATCTTGTCTGATTTTGGAAGCTAAGCAGGATCAGGCCTGGTTTATATTTGGATAGGAGATGGACAATGAAAACCAGGTGCTGTAAGCTATTTTTCAGAGGCAAAACTATTTGTGAGTGTTCTTTATCAAGGAAAACCCTTCGGTTTTACCATAAGTCAACAGGTGGCTTGAAGGCACATGCAGACACACCATCGAATTGACATTTCGAAATCATTCTTCCAAACAGGTCCGTGATTGTCGCCTTGTTAGTCTTCTTGACCTTGCTCTGGAGAAGGATTACGTGCGCTCCACAGTTGCTAACTTTATGAACCGCCTGATTGACATCGGAGTAGCAGGATTTCGGATTGACGCTTCCAAACATATGTGGCCTGGGGACATGAAAGCAGTTTTAGACAAGCTAAAGAATCTGAACACGAGTTGGTTTCCTGAAGGAACAAAGCCATTCATCTTTCAAGAGGTGATTCGTTGATCTGTCGTGTCAAAGCTACACATTAAACACATATAGTGTTAGCTTGAGAAAATGGCAAGATGAGCCATTTCCTAAGTTGTCAACCTAAGATATGCTACTTTTTTTTTTACTACACTGGCAGGGGTAGTTCTGGGATCTGCATCTTTAAAGGGTAACTCTGAAAGCTCAATGGTATCATCAAGGAACTCTCATCACATTTCACTTGCATTGTACAAGTTGTTCAGAAATATATGGATACTAGCTGTACCCGGCCATGTGCTGCTGTGGCTTTTTCTCTTTCCTGTGTCCCAGTCTATATATATATATATATATATATATATATATATATATATATATATATATATGTGTGTGTGTGTGTGTGTTTTGTGTGTGTATGTATGTATATATATGGATTTGTGTCTATGTGTACATGTGTGTGTATGTGTGTACTTATGTATATGTGTATATGTGTATGCGTGTATATGTGTGTACTTACAGTATGTATATGTGTGTTTTTGTATATGTATATGCGTGTATATGTGTAGATGTGTGAAGTACAGATGTGTGTATGTATGTGTGCATGTGTATATTTCAGTGCATGTATATATGTGTGTATATGTGCATGTCTATATGTACATATGTGTGTGCATGTGGCAAAGACCAACAGTAACATCCCTTCCTGCCTTTTATACTTACTTTCTTCCCTCTCCCCCTCATCCCTCATCTTTTCTCTTCTCTCTGTCCTCCTGCCTCTTCTCCTTCCCTTTCTTTTTTCTTTTCCCTCCTTCCTGCAATCCCTCCCCTTTCTGTTTCAGTTCTTGCTCCCCTTGTCTCCCTCCCTCCATTCCCTCCCTACATTTTCCCCATCCTTTTGCTAGTCCCTTCACCAGCTTCTACCTTTTGGATTGCCTTTTATTACCTGTCTGTTTTGCATAACAGCTCTGAGTGGCCAGCACCACCAACATTCCGACACTCTAAACTGCTGGGGGGGGGGGGGAATGTGTGTGTGGCTCCCAGCTTCTACATTCTAACTGAGGGAGTATTTGCATAATGTCTCTAATTGGCCAGCTCCACCAACATTCCGACACTCTAAACTGCCAGAGGGAGGTGGTGTGGGGGATCATGGGAGTTGTAGTACATAATGTTTTTTTTTGGATTTGTGGCCGTTGGTTCTTTTTAAAGTTTTTTTTTGTGGTATGCATACTTCGCAGGGTTTTATGGACATGTGGGCTGTTTTTGTGTGTCTGCCCTGTGTGGTTTCTTTGTCTATAAGACAGGAACCACCACATGAAGGATTTTTTATATATAGATGGGTATACCTCTGTTAACAAACTAGATTTGTCCTGGACATGACTTACTTAACAGAAAAAAATGTTACCAGAGGCCGAAGTAGTTTTGAAAAAGATAGGTCTAAAAACAAAACACACAAAAAAAAATGTTTTCCAGCAAGTTTTGCATTCAAAACTAACAATATCCACAACAAAGTCAGGTAAGCCTTGCTTAGGTAAACAAAATCATGTAGAATCTTCTAAAATCAGTAGAGATCATTTTGAACCTTCTAGAAATCCCTTTGAACCTTTTAGAGATCACTTTTTTAATCAGTTTCCAATTATGATGTCCATTTTCATAGCTAAATCTATGTTTCTATTTTTAACGGTAGGGACAGTTGATGTTTAACTGCTTTCCCATTTTCTCTATCTCAACAAAGGATTCTGTATCTGAAGCTATCTTGCCTGTTGTACGGATGCGCAGCAAGCTACAATAAAATCAGAGTAGAATCCTGGAATTGATTTGCTGACATACTGCTACTACCCAGTGGCAAACATTTTATTTTTCCAGTCATCCTTCAGTAGCCTCCTAATGTCCACACTAACTCCCAGCCAGCCAGACGATAAAGAGTTAGAGAACTGGGATGACATGAAAATGAACTTATTTGATAAGTTAACTGAAGTTTATATTTTTGTATACTTATTCTATCTTAAGGAGGTGTTTAACTTAATTCTAGTGTACACACAGGGGCCCAGTACACACAAGGGCGGTACTACAAGGTAGGCCTAGGGCGCCATCTGGGCAGGGGGCGCCATCCTGGCCGCATGGGGCACCATCCTGGCCCTGCCGATGTTCCTCAGGCAGCGCTGCAGCTGCCTGCTTTTGGGCCCCGGCCTTGTGTGTTCCGACACCGCTTCTGGGCATGCGTGGAGGTTTTCGCGCAGGGGCAGTTGCTCCAGAGCTGAAGTTGAGCGCAGGAGCAACTGCACATCCGCGAAAACCTCCGCACATGCCCAGTAGCTCCCTTGCGCAGAAGCCTGTAAGCAAAGCAGGCAGGGAGTGCTTCCCCTCTCCTTTTGTCTCCACCGCGCGCGCGTTTGCGGGGAAGGAGAAAAGAATCAGTGAAGGAAGTGTAAGTGAAGGAATGAATGAAGGGCTTTCCTCCTCCTCCTCTTCCTCCTCCTCCTCCTCCTCTGTGACCTCTTCTCTCCCTCCTTCCTTTCTTCGGCTCTATTTCTGTCTAGATCTGAGGGGCCTGAGGCTATGAGGAGTTGTGGGAGTTGGAGTCCAAAACACCTAGAGGGAGGGAGGGCCCAAGTTTGCCCAGGCCCTCGACCTCATTTGAACATTTTGGCTGTTTTTCTATTTACATTTACATTGGGATCCTAATTTTGGACTTATGGGAGACTCCTATGAATTATGAGACGGGTGGGAGGTAAAATATTCTGATTTTGATGCATTTACATTGCATTTCTTGTTGATTATTATACAGTTCTGCTTAATATTGTCATACAATATAATAAAAATACAATATAATAATAGAATAACGATATATTTTATATTACATGTAATATTACAAACAATATTGCAGTATAGTGGTATTGTACAATATAGTAATATATAATATTTTATTTTACTTTATTTTGGGTTATTTGAGTTTTATAGGTGTCATGAAAATATTTAGTAGAGGATAATTTTATTGAAATAAATAATTTTATTTATTGTTTTATAATAATAATATAATATAATGTTCTATTGTATTATAATGTCAATATATTATAATATAATTATATTGTAATGTAGTATAATATAATTATGATATAATATAGTGTGAGTATGGTATAATATATTGTATATACATTGATACAATATAATACTACTAATGGTATTGTGATATTATAATTGCATATTTGTTTTACATGGGGGCAAAATAATGTTTTTTTGGGGGGGCACCAAAATAATGTTCGCCTACCATTTAAAATTACCTGAGACCGCCCCTGAGTACACATTTAGATTTTTATGTGAATAGCTGGAGCCTAATATTTTTCCAGTAAAGGGGGAAACACAAAATATGTAATTTCGACCTTGAGGTGCTTGATGTTATATGGTCAAGAGAGCAATGAGTGAGATGGTAATGCAAACACTATAGAGTTATGTTCGCAAACTTCAGTTTCCTACAGGAACGCTTGTCAGGAAACTGATTGGCTGCAAACCTTATGGAATATAGTACCCATTTTGTTTGTTTTTGCCATTTTTAAATTCACATTGGCATCATATAACCTCATTAGTCAATACTACATGAGTCATAATTGAATGTGTGACCTGCCATAGGGTTAATCTGCATTGGGCTGAATCCAGAGTTCAGAGACTTCCTCTGTGTCTCCACCACTGCTCCTAGTTGTCTTCAGAGTTCTGTGTCCCAGTCAATGTGGGTGCCCTTGTTGACTTCAAAAGCATGAAGGTGTGGAGGCTATTTGATGGTGGCAATGACATGGACAGGATCCATCTCTTTTTCCTGAACAGGTGCCAATGTCCCACCTGGATGATGGATCAGGACGAATCTAATCCAATCTAGACTGCTCTGAAACTGCAGAATACTCTGGAGTTTCTAGCAAACTCTGGAGTATCCCCTAACTTTGCTTTGCTGGGGGCTGGGTGGGTAATGAATAAAACAAACAAACAAACCAAACTCTTGGGATACACATCAGGAGTAACTGTGTGACATGAAGGCAGCCAACTTTCAATTTAAGGCAAGGCCAATGTTTTTGGCTAATGTAAACGAGACTATAAATGAAAAGCATAGACGACCCAACTTTTACATCTGAGCTTGCAAATGAGATGGAGAAAGAAAGAGAATGAAATAAAGGTCTTATTCCACACCTTGAAATAAATGTTGTTGTTTTTTCACCTTTTAGGTGATTGATTTGGGTGGCGAGTCCATCTCAGCCAGTGAATACTTTGGAAATGGCCGGGTGACAGAATTCAAATATGGTGCAAAATTAGGGACAGTCATTCGCAGGTGGAATGGAGAAAAGATGGCTTATCTAAAGTAATTTTTATTTCATGTATTTCAAACAAGGGTAAAACCGAAAGCTCAAAATTATTTAACATCTTAAAAGTACTGTTTCCAATTAATTTGATACTTTCTTCACTTTCTTTAGGAACTGGGGTGAAGGCTGGGGTTTCATGCCTACTGACAAAGCTCTGGTTTTTGTGGATAATCATGATAACCAGAGAGGTCATGGTGCTGGAGGAGGTTCCATTTTGACTTTTTGGGATCCTAGGTGAGGAACACTTTTTTAAAAAATTTCTTTATTCAACAGAGTCTATTTTCCAGAGTATACGTAAAAACAAGTCGTGAACAGTTGGGGAAAGCGGGTTGAAAAGTTGTAAAGAGTTAGGTATTGGGGAGACGTAGGTGGGGATGGGGGGTGTGGGTTTAGTTGGGGATTAGGAAAAGAGGTGGGAGGGAGGGTAAAGTCTAGTTAGAGATTTAAGAAACGTGAGATAAAATTGACTTCCGGTCGTCCTGTTGCTAAGGAGGTTCATCCTTTTCCTTCGTTTCTTCTCTTCGAATTTCGTCTTTGTATTCTTCTCTGTTTTATGTCCTCCCTAAGGAGATGAGTCTTTAAAAATCTTCTACCTTGTATTTTCTGTCCTTTAGATAGTCCATTACTACTGTCCAGTCTGTCTCTCTTATAGGTGTTCCTCTATTTCTAGTCAACAGAAAGGTGAGTCTGTCCATATTTCTTATCTCTAAGATCTTCATCAGCAGTGTTTCTTCATCGGGGATGGTCGGTTCTTTCCAGCATCTCGCGTAGCATAACCTTGCGGCTGTACTCGAGAGAAAAAGCAGTTTATCAGTGTTATTATCCAATTTGTTTTCATGCATGCCTAACAGATAGATCTCCGGTTGTAAGGGTATTTTAATTTTTAACATTTTTTGTAGGGTCTCTTGGGTGTTTTTCCAGTATGTTTTTGCTTTTTCACACGACCACCACATGTGGAAATATGATCCCTCTACTTTACTACATTTCCAACAATTGGTATTCATGCTCCTATAGCTTCTGCCCAATTTTTTTGGCGTCATATACCGCCTGTACGCCGTTTTGAACCAATTTTCCTTTAACCCCACAGCGTATGTATATTTCAGTTTTTTTCTCCAGATTTCTTCCCACCTACTTCTATCTATTGTCTTGCCTATGTTTTCACTCCATCTTTTCATGTAATTTTTTTCCTCTTTTTTATCTTGGTCCCATTCCAGTAGCTTTTTGTAAATTTTTGTTATTATTTTTCTATCCGACTTCATTATGATATCCCAGAAATTGCTCTGTTCTTGGAATCCTAATTTCGCGTCTTTTGTGAAATATTCCTTCAACTGTCTGTACTGGAGCCAGGATATCTTGTTATTTATCTCCGCTATTTCTTCTTGACTCTTCAGTTTCATTTCACCATTCTCTTTCTTTATCAGCTCCTTATATTTTGGCCCATCCTGCCATCCTAGTACTCTTGGCTGTGCGGCCTCCAGGGGGGATACCCACAGTGGCGTTTTATTATACATCTTTGTTTTGTATTTTCTCCAAGTTTGCAGCACGCCTGCTCTCACAAAGTGGTTTCCAAACCTTTTCTCGTTTTTTGCTCCCTCATACCACAAATATTTGTGCCAGCCTGATCTTAATTCGACTCCCTCCAAGATGAGTAATTTTTTCTTCTCCAGCGTTGCCCAGTCCCTCGCCCACACCAGGGCGCAGGCCTCTGCATATAGTCTGAGATCCGGGGTGGCTAGGCCTCCCTTGTTCTTACTTTCTGTCAAGATCTTTGCATTTATTCTGCCTTTTTTCCCTTGCCACATATACTTTAGGATGTCTCTGTTCCATTCCTTTAGTAATTTTTGTCCTCGAATAATGGGAAGATTTTGGAAAAGGAACAGCATTTTTGGTAAGATTTTCATCTTCACACTGGCTATCCTTCCCAACAATGACAGTTTGTTTGTCTTCCAACTTTCCATCTCCTTCTTCAGGTCGTTCCACTTTGCTATGTAGTTATTCTGTAGTAGATTGATGTTTCTCGATGTTAGCACTATTCCTAGGTATTTAAGTCTGGTCACCATCTGTAATCCCCATTTTTCATATATTTCGTCCACTTCCTTCTTTGGTATGTTCTTCGTGAGGGCTTTTGTCTTTTCCATATTTAACTTGAGTCCTGCTATCTCCCCGTACTTCTGGATCGTGTCTAGCCAGGCTTCCAGGTTCTCCTTCGGTTCTTCAATCACGCAGATAATATCATCAGCAAAGGCACGGAGTTTGAACTCCTGCCCTTGAATTCTCGTCCCTTTTAATCTGGTGTCTTCTCTTATTTTGTTCAGTAACACCTCCAGGGTCATAATAAAGATGAGCGGCGATAAAGGGCACCCCTGACGGTGCCCTTTGTTATTTCTATCTTCTCTATCTTCTCTGATTCTTGATTGTTAATCCATATTTTGGCCTAACTGTTCTTCATCCCCTATCTCCCAGAAGAAATATAAACTTTGATTTCCAACTCTTCTTTTTTTAAAAGAACCTTTCTTTCTCTCCCTACCCCCCACCCCCGTTTTCAGATTGTACAAAATGGCAGTTGGTTTCATGCTTGCTCACCCCTATGGTTTTACACGAATCATGTCAAGTTTCCGTTGGTCAAGGAATTTTGTGGATGGAAAGGTCAGTTCCTATTGTGTCATTAGTAATAACAATGTCTATTTGGTTATAAATATTCCTCATTTATTTAGTGCAAGCTATTTATTTTCACTGTTCCACGAGTTCAAGAAACCCCACATGTTTTGTATAGGGCAGCGATTCTCAACCTGGGGGTCGGGACCCCTGGAGGGGTCGCGAAGGGGTGTCAGGGGGGTCACCAAAGACCATCGGAAAACACCGTGTTTTCTGTTGGTCATGGGGATTCTGTGTGGAAAGTTTGACCCAATTCTATCATTGGTGGGGTTCAGAATGCTCTTTGATTGTAGGCGAACTATAAATCCCAGCAACGACAATTCCCAAATGGTGTATTTTCCCCAAATTCTACCAGTGTTCACATTTGGGCATATTGAGTATTCATGGCAACTGTGGTCCAGATTTTTCATTGTTTGAGTCCATTGTGCTCTCTGGATGTAGGTGAACTACAACTCCAAAACTCAAGGTCAATGCCTACCAAACTCTTCTCATATTTTCTGTTGGTCATGGGAGTTCTGTGTGCCAAGTTTAGTTCAATTCCATCATTGGTGGAGTTCAGACTGCTCTTTGATTGTAGGTGAACTATAAATCCCAGCAACGACAACTCCCAAATGGTCTATTTTCCTCAAATTCCACCAGTGTTCACATTTGGGCATATTGAGTATCCATGGCAACTGTGGTCCAGATCCTTCATCATTTGAGTCCATTGTGCTCTCTGGATGTAGGTGAACTACAACTCCAAAACTCAAGGTCAATGCCCACCAAACTCTTCTCATATTTTCTGTTGGTCATGGGAGTTCTGTGTGCTAAGTTTAGTTCAATTCCATCGTTGGTAGAGTTCAGAGTGCTCTTTGATTGTAGGTGAACTATAAATCCCAGCAACGACAACTCCCAAATGACAAAATCAATCCACACACACCCAACATCACCAGTATTCAGATTTGGGCGTATCAAGTATTTGTGTCCACATTTGCTCCAGTGAATGCATATCAGATATTTACACGACAAGCCATAACAGTAGCAAAATTACAATTTTGAAGTAGCGATGAAAATAATCTTATGGTTGGGGGTCACCACAACATGAGCAACTGTATTAAGGGGTCACGGCATTAGGAAGGTTGAGGAACACTGGTATAGGGGGTAATTTCGGGTTCCAGTAGGAGTATGTGTTGAAGGAGCTGAAGATAGCTTTTTGTTGGGTGAGACAACAAAAATATGCCTGCATAGACTGTATTAGAGTAAAGAATGAGTCACTTTTGTTATGGTTCTTTCACTATAACTAGACTAGTGTGATGAATCATACACAATTTAAAGCATAGTTCAAGTTCAAGTTCACTTTAGTACGGTCAATGATCAGCTCAAGAGGAGGGGGACACACTCCTATACAAGCACATTAGATTAAGGGTCGGGAGATTTAAAACTTTGAAGTTGGATGGTGGTGGGCTGTAGAAATGCTTCTCCGTTCCTAAATTAACTAGCTTTTAAAGGTCAGCTCCAATATTAATTTAACTTGAATATGTTTTAATGGTTTTTAATTGTGAATCTAAAAATACTGTTCACATTTAGTTCTGTTTTAATGTTTTAATGTTTGCATATTTGTATATTTTAAATTGTATGCGAATATTTTAATGTTAAGTTGCTTTGAGTCTCCTTCAGGAGAGATTAAGTGGTTATAAATAAATATAATAATAATAATAGTAATTTACCCAGTTAGAAATGAACAGAGAATGCAAAAATTCACTGTGCGCCTAAGTCTCATAGGTATCATAATTTTATTATCAGAACTGTGAAGCCTCTTAACCTTAAAGATTATCATAGTCTCATATCTTGGAAAAATACTGTTTGCATGAACCCAGGATAACAATTATGATATGATTGTCACCCTTCAGGACCCTTGGAAACCTCCCTTGATAAACCACACGTTCAGCTGAGGTACAACAGGTTTATTTAGAACTAGCTTGGGGACCCGGCCCTGCCCGGGTCATTTGAGAAGCGCAGCAGGATGTAGAGTGGGTCATGGGGGCTCTGTGTGGCAAGTTTGGTCTTGATCCATCATTATTGGGAGTTGCAGTGGTATCATGAAATTACTGAAGGTAGTGGAAGTCCCATCATCTCTGGTCCACCCTCCCCAAAGTGTAGTAGGATGTAGATTGGGTCATGGGGGCTCTGTGTGCTAAGTTTGGTCTGTATTGGTGAATGGATGAGTGTTGCATTGTTTTTAGGACGTGAGGGAAGGTACTTCAAGTCCCATCATCCGTGGTCCGTCTCACACAAAACAGCACCAGGATGTAGAGTGGGTCATGAGGGCTCTGTGTGCCAGGTTTGGTGTTGATCAGTGATTGGATTAGGTTTGTAACAGGCTGGGAAAGTGAGGGAAGGTACTTCAAGTCCCATCATCCATGTTCTCCCCCCTCCAAAGTTCAGTAGGATGTAGAGTGGGTCACTGGGGCTCTGTGTGCCAAGTGTGGTCTTTCATGGTGTTTGTTGGGGGCCGCAGTTGTCTGTGGGAACAGAGGAGTGTGAAAGTACTACAATCCCATCATCCATTGTCAGTCCTCCCCCGAACCTCACCAGGACGTGAAGGCAGTCATGGGGGTTATGTCTGCCAAGTGTGGTCTCGATCAGTAATTGGATGAGGGTTGCAGTGGACTTGGGAAGTGAGTAGAGGTACTTCAAGTCCCATCATCCATGGTTCACCCTCCTCCGATCTGCACCAGGATGCAGAGTGGGTCATGAGGGCTCTGTCTGGCAGGTTTTGTGTTGATCAGTCATAGGATTAGGTTTGTAGCAGTCTTGGAAAGTGAGGGAAGGTACTGCAAGTCCCATCATCCATGTTCTGTCCCCCTCCAAACTTCTGTAGTATGTAGAGTGGGTCACTGGTGCTCTGTGTGCCAAGTGTGGTCTTTATCAGTGTTTGTTGGGGGCCACAGTGGTCTGTGGGAACAGAGGGGTGTGAACGTACTACAAATCCCATCATCCGTTGTCAGTCCTCCCCCAAGCCTCACCAGGACGTGAAGGCAGTCATAGGGGTTATGTATGGCAAGTTTGGTCTCGATCAGTGATTGGATGAGGGCTGCAGCGGACTTGGGAAGTGAGTAGAGGCACTTCAAGTCCCATCATCCATGGTCCACCCTCCTCCGAACTGCACCAGGACGTAGAGTGGGTCATGGGGGCTGTGTGTGCTGAGTGTGGTCTGTATTGGTCCTATTTGGTGGACTCTGTGGTCTGTGGGAACCAAAGTGTTGGAAAATACTACAAATCCCATAATCCGTGGGTCATGTCCCCGACCCGCGCCAGGGCGTAAAGGGGGTTAGGGGGGTTATGTGTACCAAGTTTGGTGCAGGTCCATCACCCGCGCTGGTCGCTGTGGCCTGTGAAAGTGGCTGCCACATATCCGCCCTGGCCTGTGAAAGTGGCTGCCACATATCCGCCCTGGCCTGTGAAAGTGGCTGCCACATATCCGCCCAGGCCTGTGAAAGTGGCTGCCACATATCCGCCCTGGCCTGTGAAAGTGGCTGCCACATATCCGCCCTGGCCTGTGAAAGTGGCTGCCACATATCCGCCCTGGCCTGTGAAAGTGGCTGCCACATATCCGCCCTGGCCTGTGAAAGTGGCTGCCACATATCCGCCCTGGCCTGTGAAAGTGGCTGCCACATATCCGCCCTGGCCTGTGAAAGGCTGCCACATATCCGCCCTGGCCTGTGAAAGTGGCTGCCACATATCCGCCCTGGCCTGTGAAAGTGGCTGCCACATATCCGTCTGGCCTGTGAAAGTGGCTGCCACATATCCGCCCTGGCCTGTGAAAGTGGCTGCCACATATCCGCCCTGGCCTGTGATAGTGGCTACCACCAATCCGCCCTGGCCTGTGAAAGTGGCTGCCCCAAATCCGCCCTGGCCTGTGAAAGGCTGCCACATATCCGCCCTGGTCTGTGAAAGTGGCTGCCACATATCCGCCCTGGCCTGTGAAAGTGGCTGCCACATATCCGCCCTGGTCTGTGAAAGTGGCTGCCACATATCCGCCCTGGCCTGTGAAAGTGGCTGCCACATATCCGCCCTGGCCTGTGAAAGTGGCTGCCACAATCTGCCCTTCCGCCCTCCGCATACACACAAACATTCCCTATACAGATAACTGATGATGGGAAAGAGGCTAGAAGTCAAGCTAAGATGCCTTTAAAAGTGGCACAGGTAAATAGCAGCACTGTTCAATGGCAGCAGCAATTGAATATAGTCCCGTGGCAACCAGGGATCAGCAGGATATAATCAGCAAAGTCTTTCAGTAGCCCTCAGGAACAAAGCAATAAGGCAAAGTCTTTCTGTAGCAATCAGGAACAAAGCAATAGAGCATACGGAGGCCCAAGCAGGCTAGATCCAAAGCAACCAGCGAGCTGGCGGTAAAGCTTGAGCAGGGAGGCCGCAAGGCCCGTTCAGGAGTCCATGATCAGGAGATGCGAGAGTTGGCTCGAGATGACCATTCCTTCAAAGATCAAATGGTTATAGGATTCTAACCCTTTGCTCTGTCCGACGTAGTTGTATCGAGTGTCATGGTTCCCATGATGGGCTGCAGCTGCTGTTTAGCTGATCTCAGCAACAAAGGTATGTGAGTCAATTAGTGCCCACATCTGTGAAAAGGAGTTTACCCAACTTCTGGTCTCCACCGTCTCTGCTTATCACTGGGAGTAGCAGCCGTGGCCTTGACTGTTTGAACCGGCCTGTTTGGTACTACATTCACTTGGGAAAAGCAGACAGGCTTGGAGGATTTCTGAATGCCAACATGGCTGCAGTGTGGTTCTGGGGAAATTAGGGAAACTGAGGCTTGGGGCCTGACAATGATCCTCAGAAGTGTACTTGAGTGTACTTTATCCCATTTGTTGCATTTACAGCTTAATTTGGAATATTTGTGAGCTATTTTATTAGATGTTCTCAATTGTGTATAAGTTCTTAGAAATGTATTTTGTCTGCAGATCTGTTATTCGTCACCAGTCATCTAATATTTTTGTCCTACGTATGTCCTGTAACTAGGATGTTAATGACTGGATTGGACCTCCAAGCAATTCCGATGGTTCAACTAGGTCAGTTACCATTAACCCAGACACAACCTGTGGCAATGAGTGGGTCTGTGAGCATCGATGGCGTCAAATAAGGTTAGAAAAATGTAAAATTTATCCAACCTATACAAAAGATCTCTTTCAGTCAACTTAATTCCCTTCACTCCAGGGCCGTAGCCAGGATTTTGATTTGGGGAGGGCTGAGTTTGATTCCAACCCTTTTGTACAAAACCCCATGAATCTCATGATATGAATAAGCATAACAGTTTAAATAATGTACAGTCAAATTTCGGGGGGGCTGAAGCCCCCTAATTCCCTTCACTCAGTATTGGTTTTTAGGCACTTTGAAGAGTAATGAGGGAAAGCCTATTCTAATTAACCAGTGTGTTCTAGCAACAAGGTTTTAAATCAGTAGGTTTTAAACTGATTTTTTAAATAATAGAAATAACTTAACAAAATTTAAATGTAACTGAAATTTTGATTTTTTCTTAAACCAGAAAAAAGTGAAAGATCGTTATGAATTTTCATTATAGAACTTGACAATTTAAATATTCATGGATATGATAAATAAGGAATTGTGAGTTCTAATTTGAGAGAAATATGGGTATAGATAAAAAATATTCAAGGTCATGTACATGAAGTTGAGGCTCGCTTTGTCTCTCCTCATCTCCATGTCTTTCTGCATAGTTTTTTCTCTCTCTAATACCAAGTTAGCGAGGGCAAATGAACAAAGAAGTTGAGAGATTGTGTAGATCTGAACAGAGAGGCTGAATCTGGATATAAATTCAAGGAATCTTATGTTTGAGCTGTAAACTGATCTGAAAACAATTCAGAAAAATTACTTAATCTGGGTTAGGTGGGTGCCGGCTGCCTACCCTGGACAGCGAGCTTTTAAGCCCGTCGTCTTCAGTAAAAAGCCTGGGGGTCCAATTGGACCCACTGCTATCGATGGAGACGCAAATCTCCATGGTATGCAGGACCGCGTTTTTCCATCTATGACAGGCTAGGCGGCTGGCTCCCTACCTGCCCAGGAACGACCTGGCTACGGTGATCCAGGCAACGGTCATCTCGAGACTGGACTACTGTAACGCCCTCTACATTGGCCTTCCCTTGTCAGCAATCCGGAAACTCAAGCTGGTGCAGAATGCTGCTGCTCAACTGCTGGTGGGAGTACCTGCACGAGAACATATTAAATTCTGTATCAACTGCACTGGCTACAAATAGAGTACTGGATTGTTTTCAAGGTGCTGGTATTGACCTTTAAGGCCTTGTATGGTCTAGGGCCGGTGTACCTGAGGGACTGCCTTACCCCGTACGTTCCCCCGAGATCACTGTGTTCGGAAGAGTCTTTTAGTAGTTCCATCTATCCACTCCTACCACTTGTCAACAACCAGATCGAGAGCCTTTTCCGTAGCGGCGCCGACGCTAAGGAAGTCCATGCCATCAAGGAATTGGCTCCGTTTCGGAGAGCCTGCAAGACAACCCTTTTAAGGCAGGCCTTTAATCTAATTGGCCCCTGATAAGGCTGTTCAAGCCCTTGAGTTTTATGTAGATTGTTCTGTTTTTATGCTCTGTTTTATATTGTTGGTATTAAATTGAAATGTTGCTGTTTTATTAATTTATTTTATGTAAACCACCCCGAGCCTGCTGGAAGGAGCGGTATATAAAAATGAACAATAAATAAATAAAGAAATTAATAAATATAAATAAATAAATAAATAATCTGTACCTACCTTCTAACAGAAACTACTCTGATTTTGAAGACCGACAGTTCTGGTGCACATCAAGATGTATGAAACACAACTAAAGAACAAGAAAAAAAACAAAAAGGAAAGAGGAAAAAGATACACACATATACATTAAAGATACATACACATATATAACTGAGACAAATGCTAAAGTAAAACCCAAACGAAACACTAATACACTAGACCAACCCTCCCAATCAAACTGTAATGAAATGAAAAATATATAGCAGTTTATCATTTTCAATCACAATCCATGATACTAATAATCATAACTACAGATTGCTATGCTGTTCATTTTCATTGTTGGTCAAAAAGTCCATAAAATTTCCCATTCTTTCAAGAAGTCTTCAATTGGTTTGTCCCTCAAAAGCCACGTTAATTTGACAAATTGTATGTAAGAAGTACTTGGTATGTTAAGTCAAATTGCCAAACTAGCATACGGTATTGGACATTTCTGACACTTAGTGCTCTGGAACTTCCTATACAGACTCCAAGTGTGCTTTGGGGTGCCCCAGGGCCCATTTGAGCTCCTTGCACATCACAGTTAAGGTGCCTGAGTCACTCCACTGGCTTCTTTTGCTCAGCAGATCTTTATACATTGTCATGGCAGTCCCTAGATCAGGGGTGGGGAACCTACGGCCTGTGGGCCGGATCCGGCCTGGCAGCCGATTCTGTCCAACCTGGGGAGAAGCACGTCGGAGGCGGGGCCAAGAGGAAGGGGTGCCGCTGCCGCCATCCCATCGCGGGCTCTGTGGGGCCTGTGTCGGCAGACAGGCCGGAGGAGCGGTGGCTTTGGAGTGCCTGCCATCCCTGTAGGCGATCCAGGCCTGCAGCGGGAGCACTCGGCGACCTGGTGACTCTTCCGGGTCGCCAGGGCGATCAGCCACCTTAGATCGCCGACTGCTCCCCCTGCAGGCTCAGATCACCTCCAGGGATGGCAGGTACTCCATGGCAGGGCGATCCACTGGAGAACGGCTGAGGGCGAGAGCGGGCGGAGACCTGCAGTCTCCGATCGCCTGCTGCTCTACTCTCCTCTGCTGTGGTGGCGGCTGGGTCCGCTTTGCCATCCTCTGGGCTGGGTCCATTGGGCCATTCCATCTTGGGATCCTTCCTCTATTGAGGATGTCAGCCTTCATCTTAATTCGCACCTTGTCTTCTTGAATTTAATTTAATTTAATTTTAGTGGTTTTTTTATTGTTTTATAATAATTTTATTATAATAATATATTATAATAATATAATATAATAATGTTATATTATATTATAATTTCAATATATTATATACTATAATATAATAATTATGATATTAATACTAAAATATATGAATATTTCTTGATATATTAATATGTTAATATTAATGATGTGTATGTAGAGTATATAGTAAATATAGTAAATAAATAATGTAGATTAGAATGTAGTTTAACCTTTAGGTGCGGCCCTCCATAATATTTTTTGGCTCTCGTGTGGCCCCTTGGAAAAATAATTGCCCACCCCTGCCCTAGATCATTGTTTCTCAGCCTTTGATCATCCAGTTGTTTTGGACTTCAACTCCCAGAAATCCCAGCCAGTTTACCAGTTGCTAAGAATTGTGGGAGCTGAAGTCCAAAACACTTGGGGGACCAAACATTGGGAACCACTGCCCTAGATGAAGAAGGACATTGCAAAGCTACTCATTTCATTTCACACACCTGAATGTCCACTTGCAAAGATGCATGTCCCATGCTAAATTCCAGATGTTGTCTTTATGCTTTCATCATTATATTTTGTTACAATTTTTTCAAAATCGTTTTTGCTGTCTTTTGATATGTCAACACTTGCATTGTTACCAAAATGACACCAAATTTGAATGCTGTTTCTCCTTTCCCCTTCCTAAAGAAATATGGCTATTTTCCGCAATGTTGTTGATGGACAAGCATTTACCAATTGGTGGGACAATAACAGCAATCAAGTGGCATTTGGTCGTGGCAACAAAGGATTCATTGTCTTTAATAATGATGACTGGTAAGTAGGCTGAGATTTTTTTTTCTAGATGCTGAAACCATCACTATCTTACTTGGGAGTGTGCCCAGTAAGGTTCACCAACCTCTTTTAAACTGGATGCTAAATTCAGCATCAGAGAAAAGAGTACATGTAAGTGCATTTCTGTGGTGAGCAAGGGCTAAAGGTGAAATGGTGAGACCAAAAATGTATGTATAATTGTGCTCAACTTCTGCAAACCTCGAGAGGGAGGGATGTAAACAGACATGCAGAGAGAGAATGGGGGGAAAAACTTGCATAAAAACTAGGAAACCATTAAATGATTTGGCCCCCGAGAGCCTATGGCAGGGCTGCCCACAAAGTCGATCGCGATTGACCAGTCGACCGCAATTCCAAAGGAGGTCAATCCCTGTCGGATGGAATGCTTCTGCCCCACACGTGGCGCACCATCCATGCGCAGCGCACCTTCCACTGCCTCTGGGACGACTCCCCCGCCTCCATCCTCAGTGCCGTCGCAGCGTGGCCTGAGGAGGAGGGAGGGAGAAGGAGGGCAGCAGAGCAAAGGAAGGGGTGGGTGCCCGGCCTCCGCATGTGCTTTTGGAGCGTGCAGCGGCATGCGAAGGAGCCACGAGGGAGGACATCCAGAACGAGGCTTTGGCAGCCATTTCCTACCAAAGCCATCTGCGACTGTGAGGAGTTCATCTGCTTGGCCACATTGATCAGTATTGAATGGCCTTGCAGCTGAAAGGTTTGTGTGCTTTCATTCTGCCAGTTTATATCTGTGTAATCATGTCAAGGTGTGAGAAGGAACTCTTGTCTGGGTGCATTTTTGAATGTCCCATTGGCCACATTGATCAGCATTGAATGGCCTTGCAGCTGAAAGGTCTGTGTGCTTTCATTCTGCCTGTTTATATCTGTGTAATTATGTCAGGGTGGGAAAAGGAACTCTTGTCTGGATGCATATTTAATGTCCCTTTGGCCACAGTGATCAGCACTGAATGGCCTTGCAGCTGAAAGGTCTGTGTGCTTTCATTCTGCCTGTTTATATCTGTGGAATGATGTCAGAGTGGGAGAAGGAACTCTTGTCTGGATGCATGTTATGAAGTGTCCCTTATTTTTGCAAAAAAATCACATAAATGTCCCTTATTTCTTCTATCAAAATATGGGTAGGTAGATCATTTTGACTTGGTTGTTTTACAAGTAGCTCACATGCCCAAAAAGTGTGAGCACCCCTGGCCTACGGTATCTCACCCCTACTATGCTATGTCGTATCACACAAAGCACTTAACTGTACTTCATAAAATCATCACAGAACCTTCCATAGATAGACAACAATACAAACCTAATCAACATCTGCTACATATCTATTGGTGTGTAATGATTGTCGCAAGGTGACAAGGCCGTAGCCAGGATTTTGATTCGGGAGGGGCTGAGTTTGATTCCGGGAGGGGGGCTGAATCTGAGTGAGAGGGGATCTACCCTAGCAAACCTTTTGTATTGTTATCCCAATACCCACATACATATTTATTTATTTACTATTTTATATGCCACCCTTCTCAACTTTGCCTAATGAAGGGTTATCCCACTCAGAGCGACTTACAGCAAACAACAATACTGCCAGAGTGGCTTACAATGTACATATAACAATATTGCCGGAGTGGTTTACAGCAAACTGAAAAAACAACAATTAACATTACTGTCATAGCACAACATTAGCACTACACATCATATTGCACTACAACATACCACAATATTGTTAGCAATACTGCATGTAATACAAATATACAAATGATAATATCATGATATAGTTATTATATCACATTATCATTGGCAGTATTATTCTGTGTTACAATACAACAACACCAATATCAAATGCATATTCCACACACCATACCGTAATCATACTATTATTATTATTACATTACAATTATTATACTAGAACATAATACAATATATTGACATTATAATATAATATATTATATTAAATTATAATGCAATGTAACATTATATGATATCATATATTATTATATTATATTATTTATAAAATAATAAATAACATTATTTATTTAAACAAAATAAAATTACTTATTTAAATAAATAATTTTATAGAATTATTTTAAACACAGCAAGAGGGGCTCTGAGCTGATGGTAAAGGGTTGAGGCAAGGTATACATATGGGATATATTGAGCATGGTGATCAGATCATGATATGAATACACATAACAGTTTAAATAATGTACCAGTAAGGCCTTCTCGTAGACCACCCTGAGAATGTGAAATGGTTTCATGAAGCAGAACAGTACTTTGACATTGGCCACTACATAAGGGAATGATAGTCTTGGACAAACCACATTTGTTTATTGTGTAAAGCTTTATTTGGAAAAGGGATTATTTAAATGTCCAATACTTTTAATTCCCTGTAAAACAGGAACTTGTCTGAAACACTGCAAACCGGGCTTCCTGCAGGCACATATTGTGATATTATTTCGGGTGAGAAGGAGGGGAACAGCTGCACTGGAATCAGAATTGAAGTCCAAGGTGATGGCAAAGCTTATTTTAATATCCACAACAGTGCTGAAGACCCATTTGTTGCAATTCACGTTAATGCGAAATTATAATTCTGTCCTGACAAATGTTCACCCTTGATCTCGCTTTCCTAAACAATTGGAGTGATGTAGAATAATACAGAATTTTTTAAAAATAGAATAAATGGCTGTAATGTTCAATATTCTTGCTGTTTGTTTCATTGGTAGCACAGGCCGCTTCTACACTTCAATATAATCCAGATTATCAAATTTAAATCCACATTATCTGCTTTGAACTGGATTAGATGAGTCTACACTGCATGCACAATAGCACCACCATTACAACCTGCCTCTGCAATCATGAAGTGCATGTATTTTTGTGTCCTATGAATGCAGAATTTGGTATAAAATTGGATAAAATATGTCTAGCCACTTCCCCAAGGGAATCTTTTTTAAAAAAATAGTTTTTATTGATTATTTAAGTGCTTTTAATACATGGAAAGAGGGAGAACAATAAAGGTTATTGTAGGAAATATTAAAATGGGAGAGAACAGCCTTGCCGTGGTTGGAGTGAGGGGGATGGCCCTGAATTGGCTGTCCTCCTTCCTCCCCAATCGGATACAGCGAGTGAGGTGGGGAGAGTTGACCTCTGGGGGTTCCCCCCTGGTTTGTGGGGTCCCTCAGGGGGCTTTACTCTCCCCACTGTTATTTAATATCTATATGCGACCACTTGCTCAACTGGTGTGTAGCTTTGGGCTTGAGTGTCATCAGTACGCTGATGACACTCAGCTCATTCTGAGGATGGAGGGCCGACCCGACTCCGTACCCAATAATTTCCACCTGTGCCTTGAAGCCGTTACTGGATGGATGCGAGCCAGTAGGTTGAAGATGAATCCAGCGAAGACAGAGATCCTTTGGTTGGGTCATCCAGGCGACAGGGTTGTCCAGCTACCGATCCTGGATGGCGCGGCATTATGCCCATCATTATCAGTAAAAAGCCTGGGTGTCCTTTTGGACCTTCTGCTATCCATGGAGGCTCAAATCTCCATGGTCAGCAGAACAGCATTTTTCCACCTGCATCAGGCTAGACGGTTGGCCCCCTATCTGTCTTGGAACGACCTGGCCACGGCGATCCAGGCTACGGTCATCTCACGACTTGACTACTGTAACGCTCTCTACATTGGCCTGCCTTTGACTGTGATCCGGAAACTCAAGCTAGTGCAGAATGCTGCAGCCCGGTTACTCGCAGGGGAGCCTGTGAGTTGTCACATCACTCCAGTCCTGCGGGGACTGCACTGGCTACCAATTGAGTACTGGATTACATTCAAAGTACTAGTCTTAACTTTCAAGGCCTTACATCAGGGGTGCTCATTACGGTGATCGGGAGCACCTAGGTGATCTTTGGCCCTCTTCCAGGTGATCTTTGGACCTCACCAGCCGGATGGTGCGCTCCTGCCATGCGTGCGCACGTGTGCTCCCGCCACCGCGTTCGCGGCGCTTCTTTTGCCAAAATGAGGCTTTAGTGGGCGGGCCCTGGCGCTCATCCTGCCACGCACGGTGTGGTGACATGACCGCCCATTGGTTGCTGCTGGGGGGGGGAGCAAGGCGAAGGCACGCACACGGATAGGATGCGAGGCTGTGGGAGGGATGGAGGGAATGTGTGTGTGTGTGTGTGAGAGAGAGAGAGAGAGCCAAGGAGAGAAGAAAGAAATCTGGAGAACTTTTTCGGATCATTTTGGCAGGCAGGCAGGCGGGCGCTGGAAGGGGAGAGAGAGAGAGAGAAAGAGGCGAAGGAGGCCGGGCAAAGTGGTGCCCTCGGGACTCCCATTCCAAGCAGAGACCTGGGTGAGCGAGCTGTGTGGGGCTGCTTTCTTTCCTTGGTTGGGGGCGAGGAGGGAGGGCTCCGCTGTGTTTCTGGGGCTAAACCCGAGGAGGAGGGGGCTGCAGGGATGGAGACTCCACTTGCTGCTGCTGCTTGTGCCCTCGCCGCCTTTATCCCCCTTGCCCTCCCTCGCCCTCGAAGGAGAAAGGCGGCGAGGGCCCACGGGAGAGAGAGAGGGTGGCTAGGAAGCCTCACGTGGGTCCCTCTCTCAGTTGAGTTTTCCGGCCCAGGCAGCAGCCAGGCTGCCCCTCTTCCCAGCCCTGCACCTTCCAAGCTGACGCCGAAGCCATATCTGGCCAGAGCGCTGGCGGGTGCACCTATAAATACCCTCCTGCTGCGTGCGAGGGAGGGGCCTGCTGTGCACACAAGAAGCAGGACGGGATGGGGACTTCCTGCTTTGCGAAAGCACGCAGCAGGAAGGAGGAAGGCAACGAAGACATTAAGAGAGAGAGCACGCGCAGGCAAGGAGGATCCCCTTCCCGGGTGCACGCGGCGGCGAGTTCATGGGCAGGCAAGAAAGAAGCCCCGCGTGGACGGAAGGCTGCAGTAGGAGCGTGTGCGCACGCATGCGCACGCATGCTCACATGCACAACAGGTGATCTTTTCAACTTGATTGTTCATATAGTAGCTCGCATGATGAAAAAGTGTGGGCACCCCTGCCTTACATGGTCTGGGGCCAGTGTACCTGAAGGATCACCTGTTCCCATATAGTCCCTTGAGATCGCTACAGTCTGAAGATCAGAACCTTTTGGTCATTCCTAGCGTGAAATCCTATCACTTAACATCAACCCGTCGGAGGGCCTTTTCTATAATTGGCCCAGTCCTCTGGAACAACCTACCACCCGAGACTCGGGCTATGCGAAATCTGGCAACCTTTCGCAAAGCTTGCAAAACTTTCTTATTCAAACAAGCCTTCGAGTCGTAATGTGATGCTATTTTAATATGTTCTTGCTTATTGTGTTTTACTGTTTTACTGAGCTTTGTAAACCACCCCGAGCCTCTGGGAGTAGCGGTGCACAAGTCGAATGAAATAATAAATAAATAAATAAATAAAGGGAGGGAGGAGAGAAAAATAAATAAATTGGGGAATAAAAAAATCCCTTAAAAATCCTGAAAAATGTAGAAGTTGAAAAGAAAATTTAAAATAAATAAATTAAATAAAATAAAACAAAATAAATTTTTTTAAAATCTTTGACTTTCATTTCACGCTTACATTACTTAAATTTCTTTGTAAATCAGATTATCATTTCTCATTTATTATTTGTTTTCTCTTATTGATTTTTCATACTTTTGGAAAAGTTCCCAATTTGTCTCTTTAATCAGATTACCCGCATACTTCTTCTTCTTCTTAAAAAAAGGTTTTTTGAAGGGAATCTTTGACATTCATGGGACACAAACAGGATTCCATCCTAGGCTAGTGTTGACAACTTGCTTATTTAATTTAAGATATTTGAAGTAAAGTCTTTGTCTCACCCAATTGTTGTATTTGTATAAAAAGCATGTGACCTGGCAGTAAAGATTGAGAACATCTGCATATTATGGCAATTGGAATGAAGTGCTATACCTACTTAACAACAATTTACTGACTAATAAGGTCTATTAGGAATAATTTAGTATTCGCGATAAGGTTTCTTCCCTCCATTTGGCAATTGTGTCGGTGTTTAATTGTGCTGTAAATAAAATTGCATGCTTTACTTTCCAAATGAATGCTGCAATAAGAGGCTTTAATTGAGCTAAGGTAGAAAATAGAGTATCCCTGTTAGCAATGAATTAGGCACTGAACATTTAGTTTTGCCACAGAAAGCAGAAAAAAAGATAGTCATATTCAGAAGAAGGCCTTTTTCCAGCTTACTTGGGATGCAAAAAGACAAAGGTGGCACTTTCCAGAGCACCATAATGGCCTGCCCAATATCTAGTGTGTCCTTTTCCTGATGTTGCTGTTTGCTGGTGAACTGGGAGTGAATTTAGACTGGCCAGAGTAGACAAGTCCTGGAGATCACCAACTGCACTGCTGAATGCACTGCTGTATTGGGTTGGCATCCACATGATCCAAGCTACGCGAAGGGGAAGCTTATTGTACAACCAAGACCGAGGTGAACGGGTATAATGACAAACAATGGGAAATACCAAGGAAGTTATTTCTACTCTTCTATATCAATAAAGCACAAACAATCTTATCTTAAACAAAATATATAGCTGTATTCATTCAACAATGTATAGATTGATACAATGCAAAAAAAGTGTGCTAGTAAACGCTCAAGTGTGGACTGAGTAACCCGATATAAAAGGGATTTCCTTGGAACACAGTAGGGTCCACAGTGCGAGGTACACAAGTTATGTACTAGATAACGTTCTACACAATACAAAGTTCAACACAATAAGCACCATATCAGAGAGTTCTACACAATAAGCATAATGTCAGCAGAAAATTCCATAGTTCAACACAATTAAGAAAGTCCGAAGGAGTAAGCCAAATCGCGGCTTGAATAGCTGAAGGCAGTGAGGCAGTTCATTGAACATGCCCGATAGACTCACAGTCTCGGTATTCCAATAATGAATGGGCGAGGAGCAAAAATAACAGCCGTAACTGCGTTGATCAAGCTGGAAGTGGGCCTACGGCTCGAAATACGAGGACGCCACACAGGGGCCGTTTCATGTCGTGTAGACGCTTCCTCAGGGCATTCCAGTTCCTCAGGACGCTCCTCCTTGGTATTGTACTGCCATGAATAATATCACACTCCTTTTTGGAACTAGAGGACCATCATTTGGCAGGATAACAGGAACATCACAAAAGGTTATTTCTAGGGCTGGGATCATGATATAGAAGAGGAGAAATAACTTCCTTGAGATTTCCAATTGTTTGTCATTATACCCATTCAGCTCAGTCTTGATCCACATGATCCAGCTAGGCCAAGACTGCATTGAGGCCACTGGACTGTCACCTCACTGTATGTGTCACTTGAGCCAGATGTTTAGAAAAGAACCCGCTCTAAAAAGCAAGACCACAAGGATCAGACCACCGTTACTTTCAGATCTTTTTGCTTCTTTGGGAGGTGGAAGAATTCCTGTCTCTGGAGAGTGGCACAGAACATCAGCAGCTCAGTTCAACACATTGCCAGTCTGCCAGGAAAGAGTGGTGTATTTGACACACAGAGTTCCTTGCTACTTCATGTGTCTGGTTCACCCAGCCTCAGAATAAGACCACTCTTGTGTATGTGCAATCTAATCGTGATGACAATGCATCTCTTGGGAAAACTATGACAAGATAACTTTTTCTTCTTTGGTGTATGTTTGTGTGAGAATATGGCTTAGGGCAATGTTTCATAACCTTTTTTGAGCCGCGGAACACTTTTAACATTAAAAAAATCCGGGAGCACACCACCAACCAAAATGATACAAAATGACACTCTAACACAGTAAAGAACAGCTGGGGATGGTGGCCTGCTGGGAGCAGCTGCTGGGAGTGCTGAAGTTGGGGAAGGGGGAGGAGCCAGGCCGCACCATGCCCCTCCCCCCCCCCCGGCTTCAGCTCTCCCACAGCTTCTCCAGCCTTGAGGGGGCAATGCCAGCACAATGCTGGCTTGGCACTGTCCTGTCACGATGCAAGGACTCGGCCGGCCCCTTAATCACACACACAGAGACGGTAATCAGCTAACTATTTATTGTAGAATAAAGAACAGATGAAAAGGCAATTGTCCATCAAAATATAGAAAAGATCAGTCCAAAAGTAAAGAGTCCGTAGTAAAATCCAAAGGCAAAGGTCTAGGCAAAAGTCTTGGTAATATACTTGGCAAAGGCTCCGCAAAACCAAGCGGATCAATGAACAAGGCAAAGTTCAATCAGGGCCCAAGAAACTTCTTGGCAAGGCACGAGCCGGAAACTTGGCTCCGTGGTCCTCAGCTCGCTTCACTCCGCTTAGAATAGAAGTGGCCGAGCTACTGAGGATCCGTTCCCACGGATCCTATACTTAATCCCCTTGGCGAGGTCTCCGACGCTCTAGGCTTCGGCGGTAATCTGTGCTACGGGATCTAGCGTTTCGCTGACGCTCTAGGCTGCGGTGCCAATCCCTCCTGCTGGACTCAATGCTCCGTCTCCTATCAAAGCTCCGACCTTGCCTCCCAGCACCTGGCTCACTATCTTCATGAGAGTCTAACTCCCTTTCAGCTTCCATGGCCTCATCGCCCATGTTTTCCCAAATTCTCTCCTGTGATCCGTACCCACCCGGTTTCTCATAACAATCATCGCTATCAGCACTTTCTGAGTCATCCTGACCTTCCCAGTTCTCATAGCCATCCGGCCATCCATCGTCCCAGGCCAAGCTCTCTGTGGGAGAGGAAGGCCCGGCTAGCTCATTAACCCCTTCCTCCATTTCTTCCTCAGCTGCGGCTGGTTCTAATGCAAGTGGGACCCCCGGTGCTGCCCCCTGCCCCCCAGGCACAAAAGAGAACTGGGTTGCTACATGTCCCCTCAAGGCTGGAGAAGCTGTGGGAGAGCAAAAGCCGGGGAGGGGGCGGAGCCAGGCTGTACCATACTCCACCCCCTCCCTCCGGCTTCAGCTCTCCCACAGCTTCTCCAGCCTTGAGGGGGCAATGCCAGCACAATGCTGGCTTTGCACTGTCCCCTCTAGGCTGGAGAAGCTGGGGGAGAGTGGAAGCCAGGGGGCAATGCTGGCTTTGCAGCTTCAGCTCTCCCAGCTTCTCCAGCCTTGAGGCAATGCCAAGCCAGCGGTGGCAGAGCCAGCACAATGCTGGGCACTGTCCCCAAGGCTGGAGGCTGTGGGGGAGTGGAAGCCGGGGGAGGGGCGCCAGGCCGCACCAGGCCCCGCCCCTCCCCCAGCTTCAGCTCTCCCACAGCTTCTCCAGCCTTGAGGGGGCAGTGCCAGGCCAGCGGTGGCAGAGCCAGCACAATGCTGACTTGGCACTGTCCCCTCAAGGCTGGAGAAGCTGTGGGGGAGTGGAAGCCGGGGAGGCGTGCCAGGCCCACACCATGCCCGTCCCTCCCCCGGCTTCAGTTCTCCCACAGCTTCTCCAGCCTTGAGGGGGCAATGCCAAGCCAGCGGTGGCAGAGCCAGCACAATGCTGCCTTGGCACTGTCCCCTCAAGGCTGGAGAAGCTGTGGGGGAGTGGAAGCCGGGGGAGGGGGCGATGCCAGGCCGCACCATGCCCCGTCCCCTCCCCCGGCTTCCTCTCTCCCACAGCTTCTCCAGTCTTGAGGGGGCAATGCCAAGCCAGCGGTGGCAGAGCCAGCACAGAGAAGCTGTAGGTGAGTGGAAGCTGGGGGAGGGGGCAATGCCAGGCCGCACCATGCCCCACCCCTCCCCCTTCTTCCTCCTCCGTGCGGCTCCAGCGAGCGAGGGGCGAGAGTCATGGTGGGAGTCATGGCGAATTGGAGGCTGGCTGGGGAAATGGCCAAAGGAGGCGGCACCCTGGCCCCTTCTTTTCCTTCGCCGCTGCCCAGCCCTTCTTCCTCCTCCCCCAAGCAGCAGGAGTTCAGCAGGAAGGGGGGGGAAGGAAGGGGGGGGGGCAGAAAGCTTTTCTAGCGGCACAGCAGGAGGTCTGTCACGGCACACTACTGTGCTGCGTCACAGCGGTTGGGAAACACTGGTTTAGGGAAAGGCCCTTTTTAATCCAGTTTCCTCCTAATCTCCTTTCCCCTTTTAGAAACCCTGACATTTGACTTTGATTAATCCCAAACTCTCTCAGTTTTGTGATTTGGCTATTGCAATTAATAGTTCTCCATCTTGTGTTTAAATAGCTTGTTATTTGTATTTTGTATTTAGTGTTAGCCTTTTAACACCATAACTACGATTCCACATTGCAACAGATCACCTTTCCAGGCTGGAATTCTTTCACACCCTGCCTTTGTTTCCCACGTGGGATCTTGGACCTCAGGGTAACCTTATACACATAGACCTCCAACTGTGTTGTTGTGGCAAGTTCACAGTAGTTAGCATGGCTAGCCTTCACCAAACTTTATATTAGCAGAAGGAGACAGTGGTAAAAACAAACAAACAAGTGTTTATGTAGGAAGAGACATGCAATTAATATATTGACAGCTGAACTCCCAATCAATCAGAGCTTTTTCAATTCAGTTCTCCTGTGATCTATTTCTATACCATCTGTTCTTTTTCATTTTAAAATCCGTGTTCTGTTTCTAAGGCATATTTCTCTATCTCTATCAAATCCAACCATATCTGTGTCACACGAAAACAAACCTCTATTTTGATATTCACCCTGGGACCTCAAAGAGGACCCCACAACCCATGGTAATGGAAAGGTCTTGATAGCCAAGTCAAGGTGACCTTTCACGCAGAAATCTAAATTTGGGCTAACCTCCACTGATGACTTTTATCTTGGACATATGAGTTTCACCTTTACAGTTCAGGCCCAGCTTACTTGTCAGAATGTATCTCCCCTTATGTCCCACCTCTAAATTTATGATCTTCTGGGGAGGCCCTGCTCTTGATCCCACCTTCGTCGCAAATACGTTTGGTGGGGACGAGGGACAGGGCCTTCTCGGTGGTGGCCCCTCGCCTATGGAACTCGCTCCCCAGCGAAATTAGATCAACATCTTCCCGCCTTTACTTTAGGAAAAAGGTAAAGAAGTGGCTTTGGGACCAGGCATTTGGTTAGATAATTGGCAGCAGGCAGAAAATAAAATGATAAGTATGGAAACAGACTGCGGATTGGCAAGGACAACCTCTAAATATAAAACTAGGATTATGTATTTTATCACTGATATTTAATTGTTTTAAATCTATTTTATTGTATTTATGATGTTTTTGATGTTTTATTCTCTGTATTAGCGGCATCAAATTGTTGCCTTTTTGTCAGCCCCTCGGAGTCCTCCTTCGGGGGTAGAGAAGGGCGGGTTATACATAATTGAAATAAATAAATAAATTCATAAGCACTCATGCATTCACTGAGGGGGTATAGGAAAATCCCATGGACCCTTCAAGTGGTAGGCAAAATCCCCTAACAAAGCCTTTGCACACATAACAATGGAGTCAAACCAAAGGTCACAGAAGTTGCCCAATCCCCTGCTTCTGTCTTTCTTCTGGGAACCCTTTCAGGCTGGCTAACATCCATTGCCACCCATTATTTTGCCAACACAGACCATTGTCTTCACCAAGGCTGTGAAAACTACCATTATTACAACCCATTGACTTAGACCCTACCCACATTCATTCTTCCTTATGTACACCTGAGGGACAGGCCAAGAAACAGCCAAAAACATCAAAAAGGGCAATGAAACCAGGCCCAGGAGCCAATCACCTGCAGAAAGAACCAGCATGCCTAAGCTAACCAGTGAGCAGCTCCTAGCTGGCACCCACTTGAGCCAATCAGCACTTGGTGTGGCAAAAGTCTATTGTTTTGAATGGCTGTCAAACTCCTATCCTCTCCATTGGCACCCCCTTGCAGTGGGGGAGAGGCTTGCATACCCTAATGAAGTTGTGAGCTATGCTGGCGGTGGCATAATAGTCACCGGTAGGGCCTCCCATGCCAGATAGGTCACAACCAAAGGGTCTGACAAAGAGCGTCAACGGGCAGGATGGGCTCTCTAGCCTTTTGGCAACCATCCTAGGAGAAGGAAAACTCTAAATTCAAACTCGGGCAGATGGTGCTCGTCTAACCCTGTAAGGTCAACCATCTAAGAGAAGGAAACTCTAATCAAACCTATGACCTGAGGATCTCGCTGCCACCGTCCAAGCTTGCTAGGCCCTGGCAGATGAACGTTTGGTTTAAAGGGTGATGCCAGTTCTGTGCACGCTGCGCTCCACCAGAAAAATCCATTGCACAGGCTCGAAGGACACATCCAACTTCCGAAAAATCCCTGTAGCCATAGGCGAGGGATGAAACGGCAGGTGTAAAGATGCACTGGAAGCCGCAGACCCAACCCTGCATGCAGGCGGTTCAGGACTTTGGTCAAACTCCTATAAATGTTCCTATATGTCCCCATTGTGGGAATAGCAGATTTGAGAACACAGACTCCCTTGGTACCCATTTTTGCCAAAGAGTATAAAGCCTCTGTTCTCTTGCCTTCATCCTGCCATGTCGTATTTTGGATTGGATCTTTGGTTCTTGTGGAGTTTAAACCATGTAACAGTTTTATGTAATATTTTCAATTCTTGAGTTTATTAAATTAAATCCCCACTTTATAGCTCTGAATAGACCTGGGTTATTGACTACAGTCTTTGTAAGACACGTTACATTTATTTATTTATTTATTATTTATTTATTTATTCAGAGTCAAAAGATCTGTTACCTATTTCATATACTCATAACATGAATGAGTTCATCCAAGTGCTCCAAGAGCATATCTAGCAATAGGGAGTGATAATCAAAATAAAAATGGTGTGTTCCCTACCCTTTTCTCTTTAGACTAGGGGGCTGAGGGCCCTTTCTCATTTGTCTACAAATCTATTTTTGTCTGTGCTTCCTTTAACATTGCTTGGCCACCCGAGCTCCAATTCGTGATCATAGCAAAATTCAGATAGACAGACTTAATATCAACTAAGTTAATCAGACTCTTTTAGGCTATATTCTGGCATATATATTCTACTTAGGGAAAAATGTCTGGAAAAATATGTTAATGTCTGGGCATATTGCTTTCATTACATCACACTGATTGCAAGGTATCATTATGTTCCAGTACATGGCAAGTCAGATGGTACATTTCCATAAGGACTGATCTCGTAGAAGGATATCAACATCTTGAGCAATATTATTTATTTTATTTATTTACTATATTTCTACCCCACCCTTCTCAACCCCCCCCCCCCCCGTGGGGGGGGCACTCAGGGTGGTTTACAATTAGATGCCGGCAACAATATACAATATAAAAACACTAATACAACAAGATTAAAACATCAACATTAAAACATCAGCTATCCAATTAATCAGAAAATTCCATCTATAACAAATCCACATTCAATCAATGGCGGAAGTCGTATTTCATGTCCATCGTCATATCAGTCCATTCCAAGTAAAGTGCTGCAGTTACTGTGCAAAGGCCTGGTCCCACAACCACAATTTTACTTTCTTCCTAAAAGCTAGGAGGTAAGGGGTCGATCATATTTCGCGTGGAAGCGCATTCCACAGGTGGGGGACCACAGCCGAGAAGGCCCTGTCTCTCATCCCCGCCAGCCACGGTTGTGTTGCTGGCAGAAGCGAGAGCAGGGCCTCCCCGGAAGATTTTATTTATTTTATTTGTCACGTTTCTATACTGCCCCTCTCAGCCCGAAGACGACTTGGGACGGTTTACACAAGGCAGTCTCTGCCCTCAACACAACCCAAGCAAACAACCCCCAAAAATAATCATAGAACAACAAATTAACAATTAAAAACATACAATTGCAGTCTCAGCATCATGTTGAAATCAGTTTCCGTCACATCGTCGTCATTCCATATATCTAATTAAACCGTTACATTTCATCAGCAAATGCCTGCTCAAACAGCCAGGTCTTGACTTTCTTGCGAAATGTCAGGAGGGAGGGGGCCGATCTGATGTTCCAAAGCCGAGGAGCCACCACTGAAAAGGCCCCGTCTCTCGTCCCCACCAGTCGCGCCTGCGAAGAAGGCGGGACCGAGAGCAGGGCCTCTCCAGATGATCTTAAACATCTCAATGGTTCATAGGGAGAGATGCGTTTGGACAGGTAAGTTGGACCCGAACCGTATAGATCTTAAGCTACAAGGTGGGACGTAGTGGCAGATGCGTTTGGACAAGTAAGCTGGGCCAGAACCGTATAGAGCTTTAAAGGTCAAAACCAGCACTTTGAATTGAGCTCGGAAATGGACAGGCAGCCAGTGGAGCTGACACAACAGGGGAGTGGTATGCTCCCTGTATGTCGCTCCAGTTAGTAGCCTGGCTGCCACCCGTTGGACTATTTGAAGTTTCTGAACTGTTTTCAAAGGCAGCCCCACATAGAGTGTGTTGCAGTAATCTATTCAAGATGTGACAAGAGCATGGACCACTGTCGCCAGATCAGACTTCCGAAGGTACTGGCACAGCTGGCACACAAGTCTTAACTGTGCAAAAGCTCCCAATATAGCTTGGCCCTTGATGTATTGAGGAAATACACTCTGTTTTCTGAACAGGCATCCAAGCAGTTAATATTCATAGACATTGTTGTATCCCACAGTATCTGTTGTATATCTGTAAACATCCATAATGAGCACCCATAACAATAAGAATGTGAAATACATATATTTATTTAGCAAAGCCTATTTGAGATCAAAGATGTTTCTCTCTCTTTACAAGCATGGTCTATTTCCATCAGCGTGTCTGTACTGTACCAGTACATCTGTTTATTAGCAGCATTCTTTGGATAATGCAAACTACGAAGCAATCTGGCTTGTACCTGCTTTTGCTTACATTATGTCCTTCCAAGATTATCATCTGACATATTTGGTCCAATCGAAATACATATGTGTCGTGTCTCCCATTTACAAAAAAAATTACCTCCTCCAATCAGATTCTTGAAAATAACATAAACATACCAGGGCCACTAAACTCCCATCATCGTTACATCATTCATCTGATTGCATCAGCTGTTGTTGTGGATGCAACAACTGCTACGGAATATATTATTTTGGTTTATACTTGTATTGCCATTCTATCTGGAGTTAATCCATCTCTAGACTCTTGGTAATACACACACACACTCACTTTATATTACATAGAGCCTTTTGCATTATACCTTATATGCCTCCGTCTCTTGTGAACCTTTTGTTTACATTTTCTGCAAATGTTAATCCAATTGGGACTGCAATCTGTATCAAAAATTCCTTTTTTGCTTCCTAAAATGATATGCTGTCAAATTCTATTGCTACAGTTGTTGCTCATCCAAGCCATCTTTCCCTTTGGAGATGGCTACATTTGACCCAAGCTGTCCCAGCTGTTTTCCTTAAAAGGATTCCGTTTTAGTGAGATTTTGAAAATAACTGCTCACATCTTTAGGGGGAAAATAGCTGCTTACATTGAGGGGATATTTGCCACTGTAGGTTTTCATCATTTATCTTTTGGCTGGCAAATGCTTCCCATCAGAAATCTTTTTGGTTTAGCAGCAGGGAATTCCAATAGTGAAAAAGCACACGATTTTTATTAATTTATTTATTTGTTAGATTTATTGGCCGCCACTCCCAGCCGGCTTGGGCCGGCTTACATAAGCACCACAATAAAACAACAAATCTACAACAGCAATAAAACCACAAGGATAAAACAATTCCTAAGAGATAACACAAGTCCTAGGGGATAGCACATTACAACTCAAAGGCCTGCCGGAATAGGGCCGACTTGTAGGCCTTCCGAAAAGCCAACAGATTACGCAAGGCCCGAACCTCCGGGGGTAGTGTGTTCCAGAGAACTGGGGCGATAATGGAGAACGCCCTTCTCCGTGTTGAAGTTAGGTGGTATTGTTTGATTGGGCACGGCTAGAAGATTCCAGTCTTCAGATCTAAGTGTTCTCATGGGATAGTATGGGGTTAGGCGGTCCCTTAGGTCAACCTTTTTTGAGCCGTGGCACACTTTTTACATTTACAAAATCCTGGGGCACACCACCAACCAAAATGACACTCTAACACAGTAATACATATAGTTAATACGTTTTAAATGTATTTATACACTCAGTGTGAAACCTGGGCCTGTTTCGATGAACACAACATAGATATCCTGGCAGAAAGACACACACGAAGGTCTTGCTCAACAGCTGGCAGTCATGGGAAAACTTCGGCCCTCTGGGTGCTTTGGACTTCAACTCCCACCATTCCTAACAGCCTGGGGCCCTTTCCTGCTTAAGTGGCTGAGGGGGAAAAGGGAAAAGGGCCTGAGGCTGCTAGGAATGGTGGGAGTTGGAGTCCAAAACACCCGGAAGGTCCAAGTTTGCCCATGCCAGCTTTCGATTCCATCACCACATCTATCTTCAGCCTCTGGCGGTTTGAATATATGTGATTATCTACGTGATTTTCTACCTTGTCGCTATGATTATGGTGCTGCTTCTTTAAATTGTCCGCAAACTGACTGTGTTATTGTGCAGATCCCGGAACTGACCTTGGATAACATTGTGAGGGTACACTTTGTTTTTTGCACTCACTTCCGTGATTTCATCAAATATCACAAGTTTTCCGTAGAGGAGCGCTCCATGAACTCGCTACTTCCTGGTTCGCAACTCCTCTGCTCTCTGTGGTGACCACGCCGAACTACCTTATGTAAGACTTTTGATTTTCTCCAGCAGGATTGGGTACTTTGAATGTGTTTTTTGCGTATGATTATGTATGATGAATTGTGCATTTTGTACTGTGACGTAGCGGCGCTCCTTTAATAAGTAAGGATAGTGGAGGTTCCAATTTCCCACGGCACACCTAATGATTGCTCACGGCACACTAGTGTGCCCTGGCACACTGGTTGGGAAACACTGCCTTAGGTACACTGGCCCCAGACCATGCAAGGCCTTAAAAGTCAAGACTAACACTTTGAAGGTGATCCGGTACTCAATAGGAAGCCAGTGCAGTTCCTGCAGAATTGGTGTAATGTGGCAGCTCGCAGGAGCTCCTGCGAGCAACCGAGCTGCGGCGTTCTACACCAGCTTGAGTTTCCGGGTCACCAACAGAGGCAGGCCAATGTAGAGAGTGTTACAGTAGTGTAACCTTGAGATGACCGTGGCTTGGATCACCGTGGCCAAGTCGTGCCGAGATAAGTAAGGGGCCAGCCTCCTAGCCTGGCGAAGATGGAAAAACGCCACTCTGCTGACAGCGGAGATTTGCGCCTCCATTGACAGCAGAGGGTCCAAAAGACCTCCAAGACTCTTTACTGAAGACGGCGGGCATAATGCCATGCCGTCCAGGGTCGGAAGCTGGACATTCCTACCGCCCGGACGACCCAGCTAGACGATTTCCGTCTTTGCTGGATTCACCTTCAACCTACTGGCTCGCAGCCATCCAGTAACGGTTTCGAGGCAGAGATGGAAATTATCAGGTATGGTTTCGGGCCTGCCCCCCATCCTCAGAATGAGCTAGGTGTCATCAGCATACTGATGACATTCCAGCCAAAAGCTATGCACCAGCTGAGCAAGTGGTCGCATATAGATATTAAATAATAGAGGGGAGAGTATGGCCCCCTGAGGAACCCCAGAATTTAAGGGGAAGCTCTCAGAGACCACCTCGCCCCTTCTCACTTGCTGTGACCGGTTCCGGAGGAAGCCAATTCAGCCATTTTTTGATGTGAACAGTGTAAACACAGAATTACAAATCCTTGATATTCACATAATTATTGCTTAAATCAAAGAACAATGTGGCATTTTGCTTACTGTGAAACCATTGATTGGATTTCAGCTGTTTAGAACTTACTCTAATTTAAACATTGAATTTCAAGAGCTATTATGCATTACAACCAGTGCAAGACAAAAGAATCATTAAACTGACAAGATTAATAACCCTATATGGCATAGCAAAGTAAGAGAATGGTTCTGTTTCTACCTGACACCAAGCTGACGTTGAAGCCAACATTCCTGCATAGAAATGATTTATATTCTTTTCTTTAGGATAACAAGTGAAATAAACAAACCCACCGATTTATGAAAGAGTCAATTGCCTAACCTACTGATATAATAATGGTGCAAATACATAATTCTTACGTATCATACACACACACACAAATATTTCTTTGTGTTCCCTCTTCCCTAAACCATGAAGTTTTATACGACTTTGATTAATTTTGAAAGATAGAACCCACCTGAGAGATTTCACTTATCTTATTTAAATGCATGGATCTCCCATTGGAAAAAAATGTTTTGCCCAATTAGCTTCCAAATTCACCTTGAATTTCACTTTGGATTAAATGCAGACATTTTAAAGACTGTTTAAAACCCCTGGGAAATTTGCTGGGATTATCAAATCTATCTTGCTTTCCCCCGAAAATCTATGGACAGTCTCACTGTGAATTTTCGATTTAGGTAGAGACTAGGAACATTTCTATATTGTATTGATCAAGCAAAAGAAAGCTACACCCATGATACTTATGCAGATGTACTCCCGAATGACTATCACTATCTTCATGGACATATCCAAAGACAATATGGAAGAACCTGGCTGTTCAGACAGGCATTCAGTCTCGACTGATGCCGCTGTAACCTGCCAGCCTGCCGCGTCTTGTCGCCTGCATTGTCGCCGATCTGCCAGGTTTTTATTATTGGGAGGGGTTTTTTTATTGGTTCTAGAACTCTGTTTTATGTGTTTTACCTGTGTTTTATTGGTTTTAATTGTTGTGAACTGCTCTGGGCTCCGGAGAGAGCGGTCTACTAAATCGAATTAATAAATAAATAAAATAAATAAAGAACGATGTAAAGCTATTGTCCTTCCAACTCTGTTGTACACCTGTGAAACATGGACCTTCTTTTATTTACTTATTTATTTATTTATTTATTTACCTACTTACTTACTTACTTACCGTATTTATACTCCGCCCTTCTCACCCCGAAGGGGACTCAGAGTAGCCTTATGCTAGGCAAATAATAATAATAATAATAATAATAATAATTGTTTATTTATATTCCTCTCTTCTTACCCCGAAGGGGACTCAGTGCGGATTACATTACACATATGATAGACAGTCCCTGTCGGAAGACATACAAATGACAGTACACAGTACACAGTGCAGTTTTAGAAGATTCCTTCTTCCTGGCTGCCTCGTAGGGTGTGCGTCGCTGGATGTGAATTGCTCCATTACGTCAGTGTTTTTCAACCTTTTTTGAGCCACGGCACATTTTTTACATTTGCAAAATCCTGGGGCACACCACCAACCAAAATGACACAAAACGACACTCTAACACAGTAATACATATAGTTAATATGTTTTTAAATGTATTTGTACACTCAATGTGAAACCTGGACCTGTTTTGATGAACACAACATAGATATCCTGGCAGAAATGGCAGAAAGATACAAACAACTCCCATAACCAAGAGAAAATATTATAAGAGTTTGGTGGGCATTGACCTTGGGTTTTGGAGTTGTAGTTCACCTATATCCAGAGAGCACTGTGGACTGAAACAATGTTGGATCAGGACCAAACTTGGCATGAATACTCAATATGCCCAAATGTGAACACAGATGGAGTTTGGGGAAAATAGACCTTGACATTTGGGAGTTACAGTTTCTGGGATTTATAGTTAACACACAATCAAAGAGCATCATGAACTCTTGCAACAATGGAATTGAACCAAACTTGGCATATTGAACTCTCATTACCAACAGAAAGTACTGAAAGGGTTTGCTTGGGAATTGACCTTGAGTTTGGAAGTTGTAGTTCACCAACACCCAGAGAGCACTGTGGGCAGGAGGGGGGAAGAAACCTTCCGGACAACCAAATTTCAGGCGTTGTAAAGTCCCTCTGTAAAAATCTTCCCCGCTTCGCGGTTCCCGATTTTATCTACTCACAGCTGGGCTGCTTTCGAACTGCTGGGTGAGCAGAAGGACAGGGCTTATTTATTTATTTATTTAAAACTTTTGTACCCCGGTGTGATGAGGTGGTTATTTATATGTTAATCACATGTTTGTTTATGTATTTAGAAGGAACATTCTTTTGAAGCTGCAAAGAGTGAGCAGTAGAATGTTCGCAGCAGCAAGCTGTAAGCAGAGGCTGTTGCCATGACAACAGAGGCCACTCTAGCTTTAGAATGTTCATTTTGAATTTGACAGTTGGAGAATGTCAGTTGGCCAGCTGCTGTTACTAGAGTTGGTTAGGAATTAGCAGTTGCTGAAGCTGCAAGCTGTCTGTAGGAGCTGCAGTGTGCAGTTCAGTTCTGTGTGTGGGTTGAGGGAAACCCAAGTGTGTGGGACAGAATTAGTCCCAGGGTTGAGAGTAACCCAGTGTTAAGTAGTTACTTGTGTGTAACTGTATCAGGGGAAAACCCCAGTGTTATATTGTTTAAAGTTGCAAGTTTGTACCTCTTCGGAGTATCTGTGAAACCACCTAAGCTTTGAGGCCATTTGTGTAAAATAAACTGTTAAACACTTTCAACAAAAACATCTGTGGAAGTCGTTTATTCACAAAGACCCTCACATCTTGTGGTCAAGCATTGACAAATGGTGACAGCAAGTAAATAATAATAAAGAGTAAACAAAACATTGAGTATTGGTGGCAGTGGTCAGTCGTCCACAGTGAATCCAGTACAAGGCTTTTGCACCTGTTTGCATTTGGTGGCAGCGGTGGGATTGAAGGATAGCCTGCCCTGCCAATAAAGAGTAAATGGGGTGAAGTTTCTTCGATTACCACACCCGGCCTTCTCACCTCTATCGAGGGACTCAGACATGTTTTATATAGCCATACATTATTGTTCTTGATTACCTTAAAGTCATTTCCACTTTATCATGATCCTAAAATGAATCTATTATTTGGCTTTTCTTGGCAACATTTGTTCAGGAGGGGTGGGTGGGTACCGTTGCCCTTCTCTATGGCTGAGAGCATGTGAGTTTCCATGGCCTAGTCCAGCACTGAAACTATTATACCACCCTGGCTTGCAATCAACATCTCTTTCTCTTTTAGTTAATATGGCATCAAACATATACATTTTGGGAATCATCATGCATGCAGTAACAACTGTTTTCATGTACAAAGAAGAAACTGCATGACACCCAAACATAGAATCTTCCACCTACTTGTCTGCCCACTTAAGCCATGCGTAACACCGTATCCCATCTTACTAGAAATGCTACTGTACCTATTTTGAGCATAATTGTGCCGTATTTGTTTCCAAAATACCAAAATAACAAAACCAGATACTAGCAACAATGAGAACACAATGGTGGACAGACAAGCAATTAGGTAGATGATGAGAGGGAATAAATAAATAGCATTGTTTAAAAATGGCTGATATGAATAGGCGAATAATAGGCATGGTTTCGAACCCAAAAATGGCGATTCTAAAATCAAAGGGGGATTTTTTTGATTAGTAAAAGAAAGACTTACAAAAATTATTCTTTGGGGGATTTGCTGCAGAATCTTCTCTATGAGCCCGGGATTCTGCAGCAAATCTCCCCGAAAGAATATGTATGTGTGTGATCCCAAGCAGCAAACGCTGGCTTTTCCCGGCTAATTTCCGGGCTAATAAGAGAAGAGCCCGTTTGCACCGCATGAGGAGAGACCAGTCAGAATACTTCGGTTTGAATTTTACCTCTTGTTATTGTTATTACTGCTGTATTATTGCATGTGCATGGAATGTAGGTATGACCAGTTGGATTACTTATAATATTAGGCACTTACAGTAGCATTCATTCTATTATACATTAGGTTGGTTTCTCACCCCAATACTCTTTGATGCTTTAGATCCTGGCAGGCAGGAGAGGCAGGGAAGCCTGGAAAAATGTAAACAGAGAGGTTTACTCAGAAGTAAATCCACAAAGGAGGGCCCTTCATCCAAAGTGCCCTCCTTTGCAGATTTACTGCTGAGTAAACCTCTGTTTACATTTTTCCGGGCTTCCAGCCGAAAGAAGGAGCGAGTTTAGGGCTTGCCTTGCCATAATACTTATTGGCAAGGGAGGCGGGAGGGTGGTGAGAGAGAAGGAGGGTGCCCCCTTACGACCTAATAACGACACTTAAGAAAATCCTGGCCCCAGTTCTATAAAGAAAGTCCACTTCCTGGTTGGCGTTCCAGGTGCGGAAATACTCGAAAGTAGCATTTCTTAATTTCTTACGAAACGAATCATTTTCATAACTTTTTTCTCATGCCTAGTGAATAAATGACAAATGATAAAACAGAACTCAAATAACAGAAGAGAAGCAATTCCCCTCTGGATGACTTGAAAGAGGCAGTTCCTTATGAAGTAATTGCAGAGAGCTACAATAGCCAAGAGATCTGGGATTTGTTTGTTTGCTGCCAAAGTTTACAATTCAAAGTGTTGGCTTTAGCCTTTAAAGCCCTAAACGATTCTGGCCCAACTTATCTGTCTGAACGCATCTCTCCCTATGAACCATCGAGATGCTTAAGATCATCCGGAGAAGCCCTGCTCTCGGTCCCGCCTTCTTCGCAGGAGCGATTGGCAGGGACGAGAGACAGGGCCTTTTCCGTGGTGGCTCTTCAGCTTTGGAATGCCCTCCCTAGTGACATCAGATTGGCCCACTCCCTCCCTCCCATTTCGCAAGAAAGTCAAGACCTGGCTGTTTGAGCAGGCATTTGCTGATGAAATATAAAGGTTTAATTTGATCTATGGAATGACGACGATGTGACGGAAAATGATTTCAATGTGACGCTGAGACTGCATTTGTTTGTTTTAATTGCTAATTGTTATGTTATATGGTTATTGTTTAGTTTTGTTTTGCTTGTGTTTTTGAGTGAGGGGCAGAGACTGCCTTGTGTAAACCGTCCCGAGTCACCTTCGGGCTGAGAGGGGTGGTATAGAAAAATGACAAATAAATAAATAAATCTCTATCTCTATCTCTATCTGTATACCTTTATAAAGCGGAATGTTTGTATGTGTGCGGAGGGTGGAAGGGCGGGAGGGCAGAAGGGCGGATATGTGGCAGCCAATTTCACAGGCCACAGCGACCAGCGTGGGTGATGGACCTGCACCAAACTTGGTACACATAACCCCCCTAACCCCCTTTACGTCCTGGTGCGGTTCGGGGGACATGACCCACGGATTATGGGATTTGTAGTACTTTCCAACACTTTGGTTCCCACAGACCACTGAGGCCACCAAAAAGGACCAATACAGACCACACTTGGCACACACAGCCCGCATGACCCACTCTACATCCTGCTGCAGTTTGGAGGAGGGCAGACCATGAATGATGGGACTTGAAGTACCTCTACTCACTTCCCAAGTCCGCTGCGACCCTTTCCCAATTACTGATCGAGACCAAACTTGGCACACATAACCCCCATAACTACCTTCACGTCCTGGTAAGGTTCGGGGGAGGACTGACAATGGATGATGGGATTTGTAGTACTTTCACACTTTCTGTTCCCACAGACCACTGCGGCCCCCAACAAACAACGATAAAGACCACACTTAGCACACAGAGCCCCAGTGACCCACTCTACATCCTACTGAAGTTTGGAGGGGGGCAGAACATGGATGATGGGACTTGCAGTACCTTCCCTTACTTTCCAAGACTGCTACAAACCTAATCCAATGACTGATCAACACCAAACCTGGCACACAAAGCCCTCATGACCCACTCTACGTCCTGCTGCAGTTTGGAGGAGGGCAGACCATGGATGATGGGACTTGAAGTACCTCTACTCACTTCCCAAGTCCACTGCGACCCTTATCCAATTACTGATCGAGACCAAACTTGGCACACATAACCCCCATGACTACCTTCACGTCCTGGTAAGGTTCGGGGGAGGACTGACAATGGATGATGGGATTTGTAGTACTTTCACACCTTTCTGTTCCCACAGACCACTGCGGCCCCCAACAAACACAGATAAAGATCACACTTAGCACACAGAGCCCCAGTGACCCACTCTACAGCCTACTGAAGTTTGGAGGGGGGCAGAACATGGATGATGGGACTTGCAGTACCTTCCCTTACTTTCCAAGACTGCTACAAACCTAATCCAATGTCTGATCAACACCAAACCTGGCACACAAAGCCCTCATGACCCACTCTACATCCTGGTGCAGTTTTGTGTGAAACGGACCATGGATGATGGGACTTGAAGTACCTTCACTCCCTAAAAACAATACAACCCTCATCCATTCACCAATACAGACCAAACTTAGCACACAGAGCCCCCATGACCCAATCTACATCCTAATGCAATTTGGGGGAGGCTGGACCACAGATGATGGGACTTCCAGTACCATCAGTACTTTCATGATACCACTGCAACTCCCAAGAATGATGGATCAAGACCAAACTTGCCACACAGAGCCCCCATGACCCACTCTACATCCTGCTGCACTTCTCAAATGACCTGGCCACCGCCGGGTCCCCAAGCTTGTACATTTATAAAGGGGAACATTTGTATGTATGTATGTTTGTATCCGGAGGGCGGAAGGATATGTGGCAGCATTATTTGCATAAACGACTCCCATTGGCCAGCCAACATGAACATTCCGAGACTCTAAAGTGCCGGGGGGTAGGGAAAGGCCTGAGGCAGTCAGGCATGGTGGGAGTTTCAGTCCAAAACACTTTACAGCCCCCAACAATGAGACAACAAAACCAAACTTGGCCCACAGAACCCCCAAGACCCACTTTACGTCTTGGTGCAGTTTGAGGGAGGCTGGGCCATGGATAGGCCAGCCTTCCAACATCCCAAATCTCAAAGGTGCCAGACAGAGTTCTTTATAAAAAGGCTTCCTTCAGCTGATTTTACAAACTAGGCCTCAGCCTGAATTGACAGTAAGGCTTCCTCAACTTGATTTTCGAGACTAGGTCTCAGCTTGAATTCACAGTAAGGCTTCCTCAACTTGACTCTCCTGACTAGGCCTCAGCCTGAATTGACAGTAAGGCTTACTTAACTTAATTTTCTTGACTAGGCCCCCAATACTGACAGAACAAGACTACAGTTGGCACACAGACCCCCCCCCCCCAAAGACCCACTCTACATCCTGGTGCAGTTTGAAGGACTTGCAGTACCTTCACTCACTTACTCTGACCAGCACGGGTGATGGACCTGGACCAAACTTGGCACACATAACCCCCATGATGCCCTTTACGTCCTGGTACAGTTTGAGAAAGATGAACCACGGATTATGGGATTTGAAGTACTTCAAAGCACTTTGTTTCCCAGAGACCACTGTGGCCCACAACAAAGGCCGATAAATATCAAACTGTAGCAGCAAATCTGGAGTCCCAAGACTCCCTAGGTGTTACCTTTTTACTCACAGGTTGCGTGGACAGCGAGCACAGGAACGAGAGAAAACGTAACAACCGTACTGTATGCAATGAAGCCAAAATTTATTTGCACAACATCAATTGACGGGACCTGCCCACAGAACGAGCTGCCTCAGGGCAAGAGCCCTCAACATTCTCTTACTTTCCCTTATATACATGCTATGGCGGCAGGTCCCGTCTCTCCTCCTTTCTTCATCATTTTCATTGGTTCACATCATCAACACATCATTAACACATTTCTACTATCCAATTAAACATCATATTATTTGGCAGTACATTCTACTTGCATTCTTATTTGCTAAACAGCACTACGCAGTTATTATTCTTCATTCCCACAGTATGTTATCTGTCATATGAGCAGCCTGTACCTGAATTAGCAACATTTCTAAGCCGTTCCTCTATGCCAGCAAGGAGGAGCGGTTTCATTTACCCATGCACAGTTTCTACCAATCAGATACAATGTAAACAAACGCACGTTGTAGGTAGCTAGGCCAATCACGGCCAGTGTTATCAGGAAAGGCACATGATGTACTTTCACAAATCACAGCCTGTGCCTGACCTACCAATCAAAGTGCATTATTCTCGTAATGGCATTTAGCATGATTTTTGGCAAGCTATCTCGCTATACTAAGTTCTGTGCTTGTGCATCACTCTCTCCTGACTGTACTTCTGCTAAAAGTGCCAATTCTGCTTTAAAACTTGGCACACAGAGCCCCCATGACACACTTTACACCCTGGTGCAGTTTTCAGGAGGATGGACCATGGATGATGGGAGTTGAAGTACCTCCACTCACTTCCTGAGACTGCTGCGACCATCATTCAATGACTGATCAAGACCAAATTTAGCACACAGAACCCTTTACATCCTGGTGCAATTTGGAGAGGATGGGCCATGGATTATGGTCCATGGTCCATAATCCTTCACTCACTTCCTGAAACCACTGTGAGCCAAATGAACAACTGATACGGACCAACCTTGGCACACAATGCCTTCCTCAAATAACCCGGGCACCGCGGGTCTTCAGCTAGTAAACAAATAAAGTTTATCTCCCCAAGAGCTAATAGAGTACTTTAGGGTGTCAGGGATCATAACAATCTTTCAATCATTAGAGACCCTGCTTAACTCACATTCTCTGTTTTAGTATAAATTATTCCCATTGTGTTTTAAATGCTGTTTTTGTGAATAAGTTTTATGCTTGTACTGTGAACCACCCTGAGACTACTGGGAAGGGTGATATATAAGTTGCAATAATAAATAAATAAAAAACAGAGATATAATAGTTTAAAAGGAGTGCATGTATTGTCAGAATTAAAAGTGAAAAAAGCCAGAGCATCCTTACATGACCGATCAGTACAGTTACTTGAGGATACTACAGCTCCTAGACTTCTACAACTACTAGCATGTCCAAACTGGTTCAAAGTGGATGCTTATAGCATTATTTAGCTCAAGCCTGCAGAACCTGCAGCCCATGAAATTGAACACAGGGCTTCAAAAATATTAAAGTGAAATATGCTGGAAGGTTTTAATGGATATATTTTCTGGTGTCTTTATTAGTGCTTTTAATCAGCAATCATTGTTTGAAACCATGCTGCCAGTGTCTTCGAATGAGGACATGTTAATTCTTCAAGTTGAGGAAAACCAGGGAAGGCATTGTCCAATGAAAGTACAGGTGGGTGGTAACATTGACAGGAAAATAAGAAAGGCCTCTGCTTGAATGAAATATGCATACCTTGAAGAAAGAAAAGAAAAGCCATAGCCATTTCAGTTCTGTTATCTAAAATAATCTGATGCGTTGAACACATGAACAACGGTAGAACCACCCATTTGTACTGATGTGACCTTGGGTAAAGGAAATATCTGGCTTTCTAGCCAATTTGAGTTCGGATTACAATATTTGTATTTATTTATTTATTTATTGTTCACTTTTATATACCGCTCCTCCCTGCAGGGGTGGTTTACATAAAAACAACATAAAATTACACATAAAACAATTTGATTTTATAAAAACGGAATACATGGTCAGAATTGTCAGGAGGCGCTTAAATTGAAGGTCTGCTTAAAGAGGGTCATCTTGCAGGCTCTCTGGAAAGGGGCTAACGCCGTCTGGTAACGCGTTCCATAGTGTCGGCGCCACCACGGAGAAGGCTCTCTGTCTTGTTACTGAAAGGCAGTAGGAACGAACAGATGGAATCACCAGAAGATTTTGTTCTTCTGATCGCAGCGATCTCGGGGGAACATATGGGGTGAGGCGATCCCTCAGGTACACTGGCCCTAGACCATACAAGGCCTTAAAGGTCAAAACCAGCACCTTGAAGACAATCCGGTACTCTATTGGTAGCCAGTGCAATTGCTGTAAGATTGGTGTGATGTGCTCTCTTGCAGGTGCTCCCACCAGCAATCAAGCAGCAGCATTTTGCAGCAGCTTGAGTTTCCAAGTTGTCAACAAGGGAAGGCCAATGTAAAGGGCGTTACAGTAGTCTAGCCTCGAGATGACCGTCGCCTGGATCACCATAGCTAGGTCATTCCTGGATAGGTAAGGAGCCAGTCGCCTAGCCTGTCGGAGATGGAAGAACCTGTTAACCGTGGAAATCTGAGTCTCCATCTGTAGCAGTGGGTCCAGGGTAGGCAACCGGCACTCACCAATACCAGGACGACCCAGCTATAGGATCTCCGTCTTCGATGGATTCACCTTCAACCGGCTGGTTCGCAGCCATCCAGTCACGGCTTCGAGGCATTGATGGAAACAATCAGGTACGGTGTCCGGCCTGCCATCCATTCTCAATGTGTGAGTGTGGCACTAATAGGGTCAAACCAGAATGGAATACCGCACACTGGAGTTGAATTATTTTGCAGGTGTGGACTGAGCCACAGATTACTTTCTTCCATAAATATAAATCAGTTCATAAGGCTGTACAATAGAACTACTGCAAAGCTCTGGAAAACTTGTCTATGACAGGCATGAAAAAATTTACTGATTCTTGACAAAGGTGTAATTCACAGGGAAGAAATGCTGGCAAAAGGAAAGCCTTTACAACTTTTCCTCCTCCTTTTCATTTCATTTTAAAAAAATAAAAAAGCAACAACTTTCTGAGAATTTATCAAATTCCTCGTAGTTGCTTCACTTCAGCTAGAGTAGAATTGTATTTCTATGCTCCAGCAATAATATTATTTGCGGAAGGATTATATAGGCTATAAGTCTTTGTCAAAACCAATTATAAGCATTTTTCAGAAGCACAGTAACTAGAGAAACTTCTCAAGTAAATGGAGGTTCTCAGTCTATACATTTTGAAATTACCCTGTTGGGCACAAGCCAACCTCTGGAAAGCACGGGGCACAATGGCACCACATTGGGATGGATGTTTTGCTTCCTTGGCTGGTTTTCCAACTGCCTGGAGAAATAGAGTCATTAATCTTCTTATTTAATTTTACAAGTGTCACCTATTACTAAGTTTCAGAGAGTTATTTCCATTTGTATCCCTTCAAGGGAACAGGAGCAAGAGATTTGGATGCAGACTATGAGGCTGGCAAAGCCTTCCCCTCATTTTTTATACAATGGTTTAGGGTTACATTTCACAACACTTTCCCATAAATGGAAGAATTTGTTTCACAAATGAGAATCATATAGTTTTATGTGATATTGTGCATATAAATGATCTCTGCAATATGACATTGCAAAGGACATTGGATTTAGATTGAATTTATTGGATTTAGATCCCACCTTTCCAAAAGCTGAAACAGAAAGAAGTAGCATATACTTTTTCAATGAAGCACTCATATTCCTCAGGGATTGGCATGACCGATATGATCTTGTCATCTAACACAGGGCTGTCCAACATCTACCAGCCCAAGGGCCGGAATTCAGGTCACTGATGACCTGGGGGGCCGCAGTGGGGGCGGGGCTGGCCGCGGGGGCGCAAAGCCCGGGGATGGGCACCTCTCTTCCTGCTTTTCTCCGTGATCATGGAGAGAAGCAAGAAGGGAGGTGCAGAGCCCGGGGGTGGGCGCATCTCTTCCTGCTTTTCTCCATGATCACGGAGAGAAGCAAGAAGGGAGGCGCAGAGCCCGGGGGTGGGTGCCTCTCTTCCTGCTTTTCTCCATGATCACGAAGAGAAGCAAGAAGGGAGGCGCAGAGCCCGGGGGTGGGCGCCTCTCTTCCTGCTCACGGAGAGAAGCAAGAAGGGAGGCGCAGAGCCCGGGGATCGGCGCCTCTCTTCCTGCCCATCTCTGCCGCGGCTGCGCCATCTCCGCCTCACAAAGACAGAGCGCGCCGATTGGCGGGGGGGGGAGTAGGAGGAGGAGGGAGCATGCTTCTCCTCCCTGCCCCGCCCCGCCCCTCCCCCCCGCGAAAAAAAAAATAAATAAATAAAAATAAATAAAAATAAATATTTTTTTATTTTAAACAGCTGATTTCTTTTTTAAAAGGGTAGGGGGGCATGGGGAAGGGGCTTGGGGGCCGTATACAGCCTGTCACCAGTTGGACAGCCCTGATCTAACATATCTGAGAATGTAGACCAATGGCTCCCAAACATTTTTGGCATACCACCCCCTTTCCAGAAAAAAAAATTACTCACCGCCCCCCTAGAAATTAATTTTTTTAAAAAAAATAATAGCAATTAAACAGAAAGATATATGTATCAATGCAGTGGTTCTCAACCTTTCTAATGCCGTGACCCCTAAATAAGGTTCTTCATGTTGTGGTGACCCCCAGCCATATTTTCGTTGTTACTTCATAAATAATTTTGCTACTCCTACGAATTCTAATGCAAATATATAATATGCAGGATGTATTTTTATTGTTAAAAATTGAACATAATTAAAGCATAGTGATTATTCACAAAAACAATATGTTTGGGGGAGTATGGACAACGGACGATGGGATTCGCAGTACCTTCAATTGATTTAGCTCTGACTTCCACAGACCATTGAGACCCCCACAAATTACAGAACTGGACCAAACTTGGCACAGAGAACCCACATGACCAACAGAAAATATTGGAGGGATTTGGGAGGAATTGGCAGTGATTTAGGGGACATGTAGTTCACCTACATTTGGAGAGCACTATGAACCCCAACAACTTTGGATTTGGATGAAATTTGGCACAAATACTCAATATGCCCAAATTTGAACACTGGTGGAGTTTTGAGAACATAGTCCTTCTCATTTGGGAGTTGTGGTTGCTAGGATTTATAGTTACCTACAATCAAAGAGCATTTTGAACTCCACCAACAATGGAATTGAGCCAAACTTGGCACACAGAACCCCCAATTGTTCACCGCCCCCTTAAAGGGGTTCACCCCCCCCCCCAAATTCCCCTGATCCTCCCACCGCCCCATTGGATTGCCTCACTACCCACTAGGGGGTGGTACTGCCCACTTTGAGAAACAGTGATGTAGACCAATCTGCCTTTCTGAAGCTGAATCTTCATTTAAATCAAACTTTCTTAGAGTTGGGAACAATTGGCATACTATCAGTCGATGCTGTATGTTTGATATTGGTGGTCCCACTGATTGAGTGCATTGCTGCACAATGCTGTCACTCACAAATAGAAGGTCTGAGTTATATCCTTGGTGCCATCTCCCACTGTTGTAGGATGATGGGAGTTTACTATCATGAATAAGCAATAGTTATGCCATTCAGCCCAGGAGAGGACAGGCTCTTCATTTTTATCCTCCTGAGGATAGCCCCATATGTGGCTATAGCTGTTAAAGGGCCCATCCAGACAGGACCTTTATTGCGGTATCTACCACAATAAAGGAGGGGCTGTCCAGACAATGTTCTGCAGAGTCTTGAATTAATTTGCTACAAACCAGGAAAACCCTGGTTTGTAGTGATTTAATTTGATAGTGGTTTTATTCTGTACCTTCTACAGTCCAGACACCAGCCCCACAGTTTACCCTTGGGGGGGGGGGGGGAGAGGAGGGAGGAAAATCACTTCCGTATTGTGCATGTGGTCTTTCTGCCACTAAGATAATTCCTGGAACTTTTGGTTGTTTATCCCTGGGTGTTTCTTGGGTGCACAGCCCATCACATTTCTTATCTCAACACAGTTCATAAAGCAGCTGTTCTTTGGCAGCTGGCATGCCTTTGACCTTGATTGAGAATATTGTCATGGTTGGTCCTGAAAATGTCCGTTTGTTTGTTTGTTTGGTTGTATGTATGCTGTAAGTTGCTTCTGGTGTGAGAGAATCAGTCATCTACAAAGATGTTTCCCAGGGATGCCCGGATGTGTTTACGATCCTATGGGGAAGCTACTCTCATGTCTTCCTGGATATCTGCTAACAGCTAATTGAAAAAAGCAAAGAGTCCTTGCAACATTAAACATGCAAAGATCTTATTAGAAAGATTGATTTCCTAGCCATGTTCGTTCCCCTCTTCGTGATTGTTGTAGAATCAATACAACAATTCACCAAGCATGATACTGAGTGGGAATGGGAAAAGGAAGTTTTCCAGGTGATTACTGGTATAAAATCACAATCCTGACAAAACACTCCAAAACAAGAAATCTAGAGACAGGGAGCCAAACTCCGAATCTTCAATGTCTTGTACTTATTCCGACACCGGGAAAGTGGTGCAGCTGGCTGGGTGTCAGCTGCATAAGATTTCTACTGACCAGAAGGTCATGTGTTTGAGGCCTGCCCGGGTCGGGGTGAAGTCATGACCAATTGTGTAGCTCGTTGTCTGTCTATATATGTTGTATGTCTACAGCATTGAATGTTTGCCTGTATATGTGCATTGTGATCCACCCTGAGTCCCCTGCGGGGTGAGAAGGGCGGAATATAAATGACGTAAATAAATAAATAAATAAACTCCAAATTTCACACAACCAAGATATAGGAAAACAAGGAGGCCACTATAAGAAACTCCTGGTGCACATATTTAGAGACACGATTCTGCAAGGAGTGACTGAGAATGTTGTGATGCAGATGCCAATTAAAGCCAAACCCAAAAGTAAAAAGGAATAACAAAGAGTTTATTGTACAAGAAATGGGAATGGGACTAACAAAACCCCCCCAAAAAACCCACAGAGGAGCCCAAAAATTGTAGAAGGGATGAAGTAAACAAAAGATGTCATCTGCGACGTCCTCAGAGAGTTGAGCCAATAGTGTAGTCAATAACCGGTCCGGAGTTGTGGGCAGGAGAAAGATGGAGAAACAAGGAGACAATCCAAGGTCCACAGGAGAGAAAGTCCAGCGGAGTTCAAATCCCGCCACAAGGAACACACAGCTGTAGGAGTAAACTGGATCAGGAACACGATGCAAGATATCAGGATACCAAACAGGATACAACACAGGATACCAAGAACAACTCATTGCTCGCCGCAAGGGGAGCTCCCAAAAAGCCCACATTAAATAGACCTAGAGATCAGACTCGCCCGAAGAGGACAACTCCCCCTGATTAGGCGGTGCAGCTGCTTCTCTTTTTGCAGCTGAAACCCTTTGTGAGTCCCTCCAAGATCCCCAGTGTCTTTCAAAACTTAGCGTATCCCAATCATTCCCTGAGGTTTCAGAGGGCCACTCATTATCACTATCAAACCCCAGGAAAGTATCACTACTGGTGGCTGCATCACACACATCCTGAATTTCCTGTACTTGAGTCCAGTCTAATTCAGTATCACTGTCTTCTGACAATCCTTCCCCATCTCTGGGAAAACCCTCAAAGGACTCAGAGTCAGTAGGAGCCATAAGTATTTGCCGTACCCTCTTCCTTTGTGCCAAACTTTCCCTGCTGGAATCACTTGCAGCCCTCTTTCTGCTTGCTCCAGTGTTTAGGTTACTCTCAGCCCCACCTAGTTCCATACTACACTCAGACGCTGTAGATTCAGCATTCTCCCCAGCCCTACTCACAGGCAGAGCCCGGGGCTCAATCACAACAGACAACAAAGCTATCATTAGGAACACAACCATACAGCTATGTAAGGAGCAGAAAAAGAGACAAGAGTGAAGTAAATATAATATGCATAGAAGAATTAAAACAGGTAGGCTCTCTATGCCAGTGTTTCTCAACCAGTGTGCCGTGGCACACTAGTGTGCCGTGAGCGATCATCAGGTGTGCCGCGAGAAAAGATCTCTGCCCCCCTTCCTTCCCCCCTCCTGTCGAATTCGTGCTGCTTGGGAGAAGAGGAGGAAGGGACGGGCGGCGGTGAAGAAAAAGAAGAAGGGACTGGGGCATCGCCTCCTTCGGCCGTTTCCCCAACCAGCCTCCAATCTGCCATGACTCCCGCCCCTTGCTTGTTGAAGCCGCGCGGAGGAGGAGCCCCGCCTACTGAAGCCCGTCCACCGCTCATGCTCCTCCTCTGTTAGAGCTGAAACCAGGGGGAGGGGGGCATGACACAGCCTGGCTCCGCCCCCTCCCCCAGATTCAGCACTCCTACAGCTTCGCCAGCCTTCAGGGGGCAGTGCCAAGCCAGCGATGGCAGAGCCAGCACAATGCTGGCTTGCCCCTCAAAGCTGGCGAAGCTGTGGGAGAACTGAAGCCAGGGGGAGGGGGCGGGGCATGGCACGGCCTGGCGCGGCCTGGCTCTGCCCCCTCCCCCAGCTTCAGCGCTCCCACAGCTTTGCCAGCCTTCAGGGGCAATGCCAAGCCAGCAGTGGCAGAGCCAGCACAATGCTGGCTTGGCACTGCTCCCTCAAGGCTGGTGAAGCTGTGGGAGAACTGAAGCCGGGGAGGGGGCGGGTCATGGTGTGGCCTGGCTCCTCCCCTGGCTTCGGCACTCCCAGCAGCTCACCATCCCCCAGCCGTTCTTTTCTGTGTTACAGTGTCATTTTGTGTCATTTTGGTTGGTAGTATGCCCCCGTTTTTTTTAATGTTAAAAGTGTGCCGCGGCTCAAAAGGTTGGGAAACACTGCTCTATGCAGTCTGAAATAGAACATTGTTAGGAATGTTTTTGAATACTCAGATTGATTCAGAGATATGTGTTTTAAAAACTTTTATCTGTTTTCCCCCCTTCAACAAAACTGTCCCAACCTGAGCATGTTGCAAAATGAATTTTGATATTTAATAAATACTTGTTGCAATTTTCCTTGACGATGTGAAATGGTTTTACTTGAATATATCAAATGCTGGGGTGTTTAATATTAGCATACTGTATCTGAAATGAACCACTTTTCCCTGCTCTTAAAATGGTCCAGAGTAATGGTAAAAAGAAAGTAATTCTGAAGGTTATATTAAGTATAATGGAATCCAATCAGAGCGCAACTGCAATTCTTTTGAAGTTGTTATAAACCATGATGCAAACCACTTCCTCACCGACAGTTTGTTGAGCATTTCAATGAGATTAAAAGAACCCAGGCTATCAATTTCTTTCTTTCATTTCCATTATGTACATGGCAAATATTCTCATGTTACAATGCATGCTTCCAAACACACACGTATTTTCTGTATTAAAAATGTAGGTGTACTCTCCTCCAGTATCTGTAGAACATAGACAGGAGCCATTTATTTTGGGTTTCTCTTTCTCGTCTCTTCTTATAGAGACGCTCAGATAGCTACATATTTTTTTGATAAACCTGTAGGATTATATTGGCATTATCATCACATCTATATATATAAAAATCGAGTGGTCGTGGGATGTCGTATATGCACGGCCAAACTATACCCCCCCCCAAACACAAATCCCACGACACACATTCCCCCAGACCACGAGGTACAGACATAACACAAAAAACCCACCTCCCTAACTTGCAACCCCCCCAAAAACAGCCCCCCAAAACTGCCCATTGACTCCCGTTCTGCGCTGCCCGCGAGCGCTGGAGAGAGGGAGAGCAATCGCGCAGGCGCACAGCTACCCCCCCAAAACCCCCCAACCCATCCCGTCACCCTCTCTCCCCACTCACCGGGACCTTCGCAGCCACACCGGCGACGCAATAACCACCTCCTCGCCATCCTCGCCCTTGACCACACGTCCCCGGTCCCAGAGCAGCTCTAGGCCGCCGCACTACACTTCCCAGAAACCTCCGCATAAACCGGAAGTGGCCATGCCAGGGTTTCTGGGAAGTGTAGTCCAAAACGCCGCACTTCAATAAAGCGGCCTGATGCCACCCAGCACACACAAAAGGGGTGGGCCGTCGTCGCTGCCCATGCGCGCCAGGGCAGGGAGGCAGGCCCGCGGGGTTCCAGCGGCCACGCCTGAAAGAAGGTAAGCGGGCTTACGCCCTCCCGCAACCAGCGTGTCCCCCCTCCGCGCGTTCCAGCGGGTGGCGCCTGAAAGAAGGTAAGCTCCCGGGCTTACCTTGCTTCAAGCGCGGCCGCCGCAACCGCGGGGAACACGGCAGGAGGTACTGAGAGAGACAGAGGGGAGGCCTGAGAGGGGGGGGAGGAGAGAGGGGGGGAGTGACACAGAGAGAGATGGGGGAGGGAAGAGAGAGACGGGGAGTGACACAGAGAGAAAGAGGGGGAAGAGAAGGGGGAATCAGGCAGCGAGAGAGAGGAGGGGGAGAGAGAGAGGTGGGAAAGTGAAACAGAGAGAGAGGGGGAGGGGAGAGAGACAAAGGGGGGAAACAGACAGAGAGAGGGGGAAGTGTACATACACACATACATACAGAAACACACACATACATACACATACATACAGACACACAGACACATACATACACATACACACACATACATACACATACACACACAAATACATACACACACATACATACACATACACATATATATACACACACACTCCACCTCACACACATACACAAAAACACACACACATACACACACACACATACATACAAATACACACATACACACAAACATTCATTCATATACACACACACAACACATTGTCAAATCATTTCCAACCCTTACATACCCACACTTCCACACATCTCCTAAATAGAGCACAGCAATGCGTGCCGGGTTCAGCTAGTATTATCTAAAAGGTCTTTCGTTCTGAGCAAGGAAAAGTAACTTTATTTCTGTATGTTTAAGGTATGAAATGTCTTATTTGAGAAGTGAGTTTTTACTGTACATCTTTTTCTGAGTTTAATGCGTACCTAGGCCCCTTGGTGGCGCAGTGGGTTAAACTGCTGTGCTGCTGAACTTGCTGACCAAAACATTAGCAATTCGAATCCAGGGAGCAGGGTGAGCTCCTGCTGTTAGGCCCAGCTTCTGCCAACCTTAAGAGAAAGGGGGGAAATCACCTAGGAGTAACAGCTGAGGTAACCAATATATCATTTGCGTCAATATTATCCAACTTTGTAACTTTAGCAGTTCGAAAACATGCAAATGTGAGTAGATCAATGAATAGGTTGTGGGATCAAGGCATACAAGACATTCCTTTTAGAAAAATGTCCAAATGATGTGTTACAATGAAATGTTTGTTGTTCAATGTTACAATAACTGTGCTTGTAATAATATTAGAGTAGAAGCAGTTATATTGTGAAAAGAAATGTGTAAGATGTGAGAAATGTTATTGTGCTAACATATAGATTGATTGTGTACTGGATAGTGTATTTGTATCTGTATTATGAACACAAATAATGCAATGATAATACGACTGTGATGTTTTTGCAATAGTTATGTGTATTCATGTGTTGTATATGTTTATTGAATAAGTATATTAAGTACCCTCTGTGGAATTCAAACGTAATGATGGAAATGCTAGTTCTGGTAAGATAAAATTATATTGACTAAGTAAATGTAATGAGGAGTGGTTCAAAGAAGGTTAAAAATGAACAGAATTGAAGTGAAGATATATGCTTAGGTATTGTGTATATAGCAGGACAGAAATTTACATTTCAGAGGGGGATTGTGAAAGTATTATGTTTTGTGTATTAGATGAAATGTAAATGAGGTGCAATGTATGATGCAATGTATGTATGATGCAATCTATGTGCCTGGATTTCATCAGCCTACTAGTGACTGTGCAGAGCTGGAGTCTGGATGCTGAAAGAGTTAAAGATAGAGATGATGCAAGACTCTGTGACCAGTATATATAGCCAGCTTCCTTCTTCTTCCAAGCCAGCTTCCTTCTTCCCATGTTAAGTGTTGGATGTCTGTGCCAGTAAAGCTGTTTGTACTCATTCTGGGTCTGCAGAAGTATTTTCTTCCACACAGCTAAGGAGCTCAATATTCTGACAACTCCTTCACGGGAAGGTAATGGCGCTCCATGCAATCATGCCAGCTACATGACCTTGGAGGTGTCTATGGACAATGTCAGCTCTTTGGCTTAGAAATGGAGAGGAGCACCACGCCTCAGAGTCAGACACGACTAGACTTAATGTCAGAGGAAACCTTTACCTTTACTAATACGTACCTGGACCTTCTTTTTTTTCTTTTTCACTAGTATGTCTACAAATGATAGTCCAGGAATCTGGTGATTTATTTATATTTATTTATTTATTATTCAGTCTTGTATGTCGCCACTCCCCGAGGGCTCGGAGCGGCTCACAACACAATATAGATCACCATAAAACAGAATTAACATTAATTAATGCCAAGTTAAGAATTCAAAATTCAGATTTTGAAGGCCAACCGAAACAGGTGGGTCTTGCATATTTTATATTCTATTCATGTTTTATATTTTATATAACCCTAACTTCCTACTAGTGAGTCATATGCGTGTCTTCTTAGATCAGTTGTTCTCAACCTGTGGGTCCCCAGGTTGGCCTACAACTCCCAGAAATCCCAGCCAGTTTACCAGCTGATAGGATTTCTGGGAGTTGAAGGCCAAAACCTCTGGGAACCCACAGGTTGAGAACCACTGTGTTAAAGACACATTTTCTAAGGCGAAAACCACATGTGTTTTCTAGGGACTCAATCTCAAGAACTGGTTTGGAAATAATATTTTATCTTTAGAACCTGTAATAAAATTCTAAAGAAAGCAAGAAGACACTGTTATGGATAATACTGTACTCAATTGTAGTAAGAGATTTCAAATATAATGTATATTTAATTATCTATTCTATCATATACTCATTTATTAATCTTAATTGGTTCTTCCATATTATCCTGTAAAATAAGGAATATTTCTGTTATATATATCCCAAACATAGTGAAAACATTTTCAGAAAAATGCATTTGTTCCCCCCTCCCTCTGTGTATGTTTGTTTCTGTGTTTTCTTCAAATATCCAATTATAACGTCATGGGACAACCCATAGAAGTCACTTCTTTTATTTGTCAGTAATAATTCTTAGGCTGACCCAATTCTGTGAAGGCTGCTATAGTGTCTAGGTGATTTCCCCCCTTTCTTTTAAGTCCAAAACATTCCCTACAGAATAGATTTTCTCCTTTGATATATGAGATTATAAAGGAGTAACAGCTGAGGTAACCAATATGTCATTTAAGTCAATATTATCCAACGTTGTAACATTATTACACCCAGGCCCGTAGCCAGGATTTTGATTGGGGGGGGGGGAGGGGGTTGAGTCTGAGCGAGAGGGGATCTACCCTAGCAAACCTTTTGTATCGTTATCCTAATTGAAATAGGACATGTCTATGGAAGTGGACTTACACCTGCAAAAAATAGAATTAAGCCATTTTACAACATCCTTATCCAGCAAGTGGCTGCCACGACATAACTATGTGTGGGATCTAGCAAAGTGCTTGTTGCACATTGGGACAGGAAACCAGATGCCCATTAGACACTTCTGATACCCATCTGAATACCTGCTAGGGACTGCTGGCTAGGCACTTTGGTAGATCCTGATATGCATCTCAACACCAGTAAAGGAGTGCCAATATGCATTGCTGGACTCCAATGCATGTCAGGAATTTTTGATAGCATGGAGATAGACATCCTCACAATTCATTTAGCTCTTCTGCTGGGTAACTAAGTATGGGTAAAGTTATGCAACATAGACTATAATACAGAATAATGGCTAATGTCTTTTGCACATGAATTATAATAATAGGTGTCATGATGATTATATCATTTCATAATAACTTCCATCAATGACAACTCATTCTTGCCTACACAAGTCATTAGGCAACAGTTTTCTTCCGTATAGTGAATGACACCTGGAAACTACCAGATTGGAGAAAGTGGCTGTAGAAGCAGGCCCGAATTATCACCTTTTTGTGCCCTAGGCCACACTTTGGAATTACGCCCCCTTTAAGCCAACCTCAACTGCCCCCGCCCCCCCTCCACACCACTCAGACCCACACTTGGTTGGCTTTCGCCATGGTGCCTCCGGAGCAGAAGAGAAAGGCGAGTAGGCACCATCCTGCCACCTCCAAGGTCCCCATTCCCACCGGCTGGAAAGCTCTGCTGTGCTCTGAAGGTCTCCTCAGGATGCTTGGGGAGAGCGCAGCAGGTGCAAACTTGCTCCAAAGGTGTGCACACGAGAGAGAGAGAGAGAGAGAGAGAGAGAGAGAGAGAGAGAGATGTCCGCTTGGCGTGCGCTCCCGCAGAGTGAGGGAGGATTCAGGTTGGGGTTTGTGTGGCTTTTGTTTGGCTGCTCTTGAAGGCAGGAGAGGCAGACCCTGGCCTTGATCCTTCCCTCCCTCCCGTGGCTCCCTTTGGCCAAGCAGGCCGCCCCGGTTTGTTCCGAGAGTGCAGGAGCAAGCCTGGGTTGGTGTGGTCTCATGCTGGGGACCTGGGAGAGGTCCACCCAAGCAACGCCCTTTCTCTCCCCTCTCCCTCCCTCCTCCCTCCCTCTCTTCCTTCTTTACTTTCTTTCTTTCCTCCTAGTTGCCTCCTTCTCCTCCTTCTCCCCTCCCTCCCACCGCCCTCTCCCGGACTCTGCCGCTCGGCTCTGGCTGCAGGAATTTACAGTCTGCCGCCGGGGGAGCCGGGCGAGTCACCATGGAGACAGCTTCTCCGGGAGCCAGGACGTCAGGCCAGGCAGAGACCCGCGGGCAAATCAATGGATCAATGCGAGGGCCCCGCCGCAGCCCAGAGAGTGAGAGATGGAGGGGACGGAGCAGAGACTTTGCCGGGAGAAGGAGCAAGGAGGGGCATGAGAAAGGGGGAAAGAGGGGCGCGGACCAGTTTTTTTTGGTCTGTGATCTGCGCCCCCCCCCCGGCTTGCGCCCCTAGGCCATGGCCTAGGTTGGCCTTATGGGTAATCCGGGCATGTGTGAAGCAAGTTTGTTTTGTTTTTCAAATGAAATCTTTTTGGTACGTACTAGAGCTGGCACCATTGCCTCCTTCTGGCAAAATATTTGCCCTTCACCAGAGCCAGTTGCGAAAAAAGGCAAAGTTGAATCAAAATGCTGTTCCACTATTCCTGAAAAATAATAGTTGTTTCAGTCCATCCTTACAATCAGTCTCCTGTGGTCTGGAAGGCTCCGGTCAATGTTTTTGCATAATATACACATTTACTCAGATATTAAGACTAACAAAGAAGTGGTAATGTGGTTGAAAATTAATGGAGTGTAACATAACCATTGCATATTTGACTTGAATGCCACAGAGGTAGATGCATCCTCTGTTTTCAGGGTATATTACCCACTGGAGTTGTTTGTCAAAGAAGGAAGGTTACAGCAGTGTTCACCACAATGTTCCCAGGATGACAAAATAAGACACTTAAGAGATTAGAAGAAATGATAAGCTTGTAATAACAGTTCAGTTTGAATTGCCCAGGTGGTGTTTTCCAAACATTAGTTCTCTAACTGTGTGACATAAACTAAATCTGGGCACATGGAGACAAGCACTTTGGAAGACAAAAGTGTATATGGATGCAATCCAGATCCATTTAGATCAATGTGAATTCAATCATTGTCATACACCAGAAATGAGCTATGCCTGCTTTGTACATGATTAGAAGACGGGGGATGCACAGTCAAAAAGAGGATAGAGGTTTGGATAAAATGTGCATATGTTAACATAAGTATAGATACAAATTTAGTACGGGGAAGAACTGTAATTTAAGTAGAAATGCAATGATTCTCATGATATTTTGGAATACACCCAGGTGACCAATTAGTGTAATTGTAGATATCTATGGCTTCCCTTTCTTATGCATCCTTAACACTGTACCTGGATTATCCTTGAAATAGTGGATTGCTCTCTCTAGAGTAGGGCATACTGCTAACATTTCATACACACACACACACACACACACACACACACACACACACACAAGCTTGGGAACCCGACAATGCCTGGGTTATTTGAAAAAAACATAGTTTGTTTTGGATGTTATAAATGGACCCATTAGAAATTGGTGCAAATTCATGGTTGATGGGGTTAGCAGTAGTCTCTGGATGTGGGTGAAGGTACTGCAAATCCCATTGTCCATGAACCATCCTTCCTCAAGGCCCACCAGTATGTTTGGTTGATCATGGGGTTCTCTGTGCCATGTTTGGTCCAGGTCTGTCATTGGTGGGGATCACAATGCCTCCAGAAATGGGTGAAGTACTGCCAATCCCACTGTCCATGATCCATCCTCTCTCCAAACCTCACCAGAATGTAAAGTGGGTTATGGGGGGGGGGGTGTCTTTGTCCCAAGTTTGGTCCATGGCTGATGAGGTTTACTATAGTCTCTGGATGTGGGTGAAGGTACTGTAAATCCCATCGACTGTGGTCTATTCTCTCCCAAACTTCACTAGGACGTGCGGTGGGTCATGGGGAGTCTTTATGCCAAGCTTGATCCTGGTAGGGATGTAGTCATCATTAGGGATCACAGTGGTCTGTGGGAGCCTAACTGGGAGAAGGTTCTGCAAATCTCATAATCCATGGTCCATCCTGCCCCAAACTTCACCAGGACGTGAGGCGTGTCATTGGGGGGAGAGGGGGTTGTGTGCCAAGTTGGGTCCAGGTCCATCATTCATGTGGGTTGCAGTGGCCTGTGGAAGTGGGAGACAATCAGAAAGCTGTGACATACATACTGTACACACATATACATACACAAACACTGACACACACACATATACATATACACACACATCCACATATATATACATATGTATGTATGTGTGTGTGCATACACACACACACACACACACACGTATATAAGCTTTGGAGAGTATAGGAAAGGGTTAACGCCCCTGTGATTTTTGTTTTGCTCTAGTCTCGGTGCCCCTGTTCAGAAGATGTCACGTCACCTTCTATCCCTGTGATAATTGGATTTTGAAAAATTTGGCATTTTGTGGAGGCAAGGATTGGTGATAAAGCTTCAGTGGAGATACTTTTTCCCCGTGATAATTCTTTCAGGAGTGAATTTCCCTTCGGGGGAGTAGTTTTCTCTCCCTGTTGTCTCTCACCCATTCTTAACTATGAGTCACTTGTAAGTCATTTTTTGTAACTCGGGGACTGCCTTTTAGAACAGATACTATTCAGGAACAAAGTGCCTATATACTGTGATATTTATCTAGATTAGAACGGGCCTGCCCAACAGGCGGCCCGCGGGCCGTACACGCCCCCCCAGCTCCTTTCCTTCGGACCCCCAAGCTTTTAAATTAAAAATAAAAATAGAAAATTAAATAAAATAATAATTTAAAAATTACCCATTTCCGGGTTCCAGAGCAAGTCTCGTGAGACTACGCCAGCCACACGGGATTTCGCTCGCGACACAGGCGTGATCTCGCGTTGCGAGCGAAATCCCGTGTGGCTGGCGTAGTCTCGCGAGACTTGCTCTGGTTGCCGAAATCTCGGCTACAGAATCCCTGCGGCCCACACAGACGCGATTAGACCTTCTTCGGCTCCTGGCTCGGTCGGTCGTCACGTCTCTCGTGGTCCGGCTACTGGAAGGTAGGCTGAAGCAAGGGGCTGTTTTGCTGGGGCGGGCTCCTTTCTTCCTTTCTTCCTTGCTTTAATTCTTGCTTTTATGTTATTTATTTCCCCCCCATATATATTCCCTTCCTCAATCCATCTCTCCTTGTGTGTTTCTGTTATTTATTTAAATTTATTTCCCTCCCATATATAGTCCCTTCCTCAATCCATATTTCTTTGTGTGTTTCTGTTATTTATTAATATTTATTTCCCTCCCATATATATTCCCTTCCTCAATCCATATTTCTTTGTGTGTTTCTGTTATTGATTAATATTTATTTCCCTCCCATATATATTCCCTTCCTCCATCCATATTTCTTTGTGTGTTTCTGTTATTGATTAATATTTATTTCCCTCCCATATATATTCCCTTCCTCAATCCATATTTCTTTGTTTGTTTCTGTTATTTATTAATATTTATTTCCCTCCCATATATATTCCCTTCCTCAATCCATATTTCTTTGTGTGTTTCTATTATTTATTAATATTTATATCCCTCCCATATATATTCCCTTCCTCCATCCATATTTCTTTGGAGGAGGGGGCGGAGCCGGGGAGGGGGCGGAGCTGGGGGAGGGGCGGGGGCGGAACAGGGGGCAGACCTTTAGGCCCCCCAGGTGATCAGTGACCGGAATTCCGGCCACTGGTCCGGTAGAAGTTGGACAGCCCTGGATTAGAACATGAAATCTGAATATAGGACTGACTCATTTATTTTACATGACTTTTGATACCATGTTTATATTTAGTTTTTAGACAGATACATTATTCATTGAAAATTTGAGAAAATATATGTTACCGCTCTTAGAATACCTCAATTTAGAATACAGGTAAATTATTGTAATTGCCATTTGCTTCGAGGTGGAGCTCCAGTTCCTATGGCCCTCTAATCATTTTCATCTTTCAGGTCAGCACTCTACAGATGGATGTCATTAAAGTTTTGCTTGTATTTAAGTGAGAACAATGCCCATTAGGCTGGCGATCTTTTGATTTCATTTTGAGAGCAAGATCAGTGCTGATGATAGACCAGATGTTCATCTTTGTTGGAAGGAAGCGAGATAATTAAAATAACCAGATAGAATCTGGCAGATGTTCACTTATGCTCCTGATAAAAGGGCAATCCTTACTGTTTAACTCTACTGCCAGGATTCTTGGTGCAAGTGTGTGTGTGTGTGTGTTGGGGGGGGGAGATAGCATATACAAGAATAAAATGTGCAACCAGCAAGGGAATGTTTCAAGCATGAAACTATCAAATCAGCTTTATAGTGTAAAATACAAAAAGGATTACAGGCCTATTTCAAACCTATATTATTAGTGTTAAGATCTTCTAGAATTAAGGGGTGCTGATTAGGTTTGTTATAGCCTCTGTTTTTTCTTTCTTTCTAAATTTATCATTTTGCCATATATTAAAAAAACACATTTTATAAGTTCATTTGTCTGCTTCCTTTTACAAACACCAGACTTTCCCCCCATATTTCATGTATGAGGGTAATCCAGAAAGTAAGGTTACAAAGCACATAACTCTCGTGGGGAATTTTTGCAGGGGAAGTTGGCATCACTGCCGTGTAGCAGGAAGCTAGCAGAAGCAAACGAGCAGTGCCAGTCGTCAGTAGCTCATTGACTGGTATTGTGGTGAAGGTTAGAGATGAGTGTCCTCATTCCGTTTCCCTTCTGTCTGTCATCTTCATGACAATGCATTAGGGGTGGTTGATCCATTAAAAATGTGATTCTAAACTCGGGGGAGGGGGGAATTTCCGTTGTTGGGTTGTTATAGAAATTATTACAATTTTTTAAACTAAATTTCGTGATTGAAATGTAATTAATAACGAATTATCATTATTATTCATTACGTCAGCTGGGAGGGAAGAATGGAGGGCAAGCCCTGAACTCTTCCCTCTCCCCCCCTAGCTCAGAAGCATCAGGATTACATTTAACGTGGCTCTGAGGTGTGGGGAAAGGAAGTGTTTGTGGATGCAAGGCACACACCCACCCCTTTCTTCCCCCGCTCCCTCAGTGCTATCCCATGTTGTATTTAACACGGGATGGCTCTGAGGTGCGGGTAAAGTGGGGAGGCGAGTCCCCAGTTCCTTCTTTGCTTGGGAATAAAGCGGGACCCTTGTCCCGGTTTATTCCCAAGTATAGAGAAGGAGTCCCCACCTCGCGTCCCCACCTCCTCCTTCCCTGCCAGGATCTAAAGCGCGCCTTGATGCACTTTAGATCCTGGCAGGGGAGGAGGAGCGGACTCAAGGCTTGATTCGCGTTAGGTCTTGGCAGGGAAAGAGGTGCGTCCACCTCCTTCCCTGCTGAGAACTAATGCGACTCAAGGCACCCACCTCAGCTCTCAGCTGGCAAGAGGAGAAAGGAGGGTGCTGCTGCCCTCCAGTCTCCTCTCGCGAATTGAGAACTGAGAGGGGAAAAATGACCTAATAATGTGGTTCGGTATAGAAATTACACTTCCGGGTTGGGCCCCGAGGGTCAAAAAACTTTGAAATTAATTTTAAATACAAAAATTAACAGATTTCAAAGTATTTAAAACCGGAGATATCCATCCCTACAATGCAAGTCAGCACACCACTCATGCAACACAAGAGTTGTTGACTTCATTTGTTTGGGATGTTTTAAACCACCCCTCTCACAGTCCCAATCCCATACCCAGTGAGTATCACCTGTTCACTAAACTGAAGGAACATTTGGGTGGAAAACACTTTTCTGACAACGAAGAGGTGAAAATTGAAATGACAAACTGGCTGAAAAAGTAGAGGGAGACTTTGACACAGGCACCCAAAAACTTGTCATACGGATGACAAAATGTATTGAACAGAATGGTGATTATGTGGAAAAATCATGTAACACCTATGCTATAATCCATGCAAGTTTTATTAAAATTTATTTTATTATAAATGGATTTATAATCCATGTAAGTTTTTTTATTCAAATTCTTTGTATTTTAAAAAAATCTTGTAACCTTACTTTCTGGATATCCCTCGCAGATAGATAGTTTTGGTTCCACTCATCTATGAATTTTGAACTGTTTGGCTACAATATTTTCAGAGAAATGAAGCTTTTAAAAAAGACAAATTGATAGGCTTTGGAGAAACAAACACTGACTGGGATAAGATAATGCAAAAGAAGAATAAGAGAATATCATCCCTGTATAATAAACTGCTGGAATGGCAGACAGAGGAAGAGAGAGTAAAAGCTTGCATGGTAAAATGGGCCCAGGATGTAGGTCATCCGATCCCCTTAAACCTTTGGGAGAAAATGTGGAATAAATACTCAAAGCTAACATACTCATACGATCTAAAGGAAAATGGAATGAAGATATTTCATAGATGGTATTTAACACCTACCAAACTGGCAAAGTATAACAATAGTATCAGCAATAAATGCTGGAAATGTAAAAGGGAAATTGGGTGCCTATATCATATGTGGTGGAATTGTCACAAAGCAAAAAAATTCTGGAACGCAATTTATAGAGAGATAAAAAATATACTGGAGATTGATTTTGAGTTCAAACCTGAATTTATGTTATTGGGCTTAATTGATTTTGATATAGACGATAATAAAGAAAAACTCTTTATATATTGTATAATAGCGGCGAGGATGACATATGCAAGGAAATGGAGGAATGAAGACATTCCCGAGTTATCGGACAGGAGAAAGAAAATAATGGACATAATAAATATGGACTCCCTAACATATGCTCTCTCAGAAGATATTCACAGAAAGAAGACGGACTGGTCTCCCCTAGTTACGTACTTGAAAAAATCCCAATTAAACTGGATGATTGAAATTTAAGCATATACAGATATAAACAAATAAATAACCACCTCACAGGGTTTAAAGAAGGGTGGTTTGAATATGTGAATTTGATAACACATTAATATCATGTATAGACTTTTTTTTGCTTTAAGGAAAATTCTATTAGTCAAACAAACAGGGGTTTATGAGTGAGCAGGAAGTACTCAGTGTATGTTTTTGGTTTGTCGGGATGTGTAAGGGGGAGGAGGGGATGGTAGGGAGGGGGGTCAGGGTACAGTATGTATGTCGGTCTTGTGAGACTGTTTTTCTGGGTTTTTTTATAACTTTGTAACTCAATAAAAATCATTTTTTTAAAAAAGAATTTTGAACTGTTTTTACACTTAATGGATGCTGTCTGTTACCAAGATCACATTCTTCAGGTGGTTAAAGAAACCATTCATATTTCTTTAATTTTGTTATTTTTATTTTGCTTTTCTTCCAATAAAGGAAATCAAGGTAGTTGTATTTCTATAGGTAGGTTATGGCAGCAGAAAAATATCAGCTAGGCATAGGAAGGGCAAAGCATTTGTCTAGGTTGGTAAGTTTTATCCCATATTATCAGCAAAATACAGTGGCATTTTGGAAAAATTAAAAGGGGAGAGAGACTATGAAGAGGATTTGAGGCATATACATGCAAATGGGTGACACTTTCCCTATTCCTGAGCTTGGGCCTGAATAATTATAGTGCTGTGATTCCATAGCCACTGCCATAACTATATTCTATGGAAGTACCATGGACCCTAGGTCCCAGGACTCTGTGGATAACAAAATCTGTGGATGGATGCTCAAGTCCCCCACCACCCTCTATATATGGTCTAGTAAAGTGATATTCCTTAAACAAAATAACAAAATAATGTTTTGTTTTTTGGATTTTTTAAAATAAATGTTTTCGAGCCATGGATGGCTGAATCTGTGGATGTAGAATGTGTGCATATGGAGAGCCAGTTGCAGTTTATAGTACCATAAGGCATTACAGTTCCTTGGCAGAACATTATGAATATATTTCCCTAAACTGTGAATCCCAGCTAAAGTGGAACCACAGTCAATAACTGCACAGAGTAAAAGTGTCCCTACTCAGATTATAACATGCATTTGTGTATGTGAAAAGTATTTTCCCCCCAAGTTATCAAGGTCCAGAAATTGAGGGTGAGGACAGCTGAACTCCTTATTCGTAGGCACACCACTTCAGCTGCATCAACCTTGCTGTAGTTTAGTACAGTGTTTTTCAACTTTTTTTGAGCCGCGGCACATTTTTTACGTTTACAAAATCCTGGGGCACACTACCAACCAAAATGACACAAAATGACACTCTGTCATTTTACTGTCACCCTCCCCCCTCATGATGCCGCTGCTTCCACCAAACCCCCCTCCCCTGGGATGCCCACATGCAGGGGGCCCATCACCGTCCTGCAGGGGAGGGTTGCGCTGAGTGGCTGAAGTGCGCGCGGGCTTCGGCTGAGCAGGACAAATAGGAATTGAGCACACGAGGTGGCTCCGAGCCTCAGATCAAACTGCGGCGGAGGCTCGCAGCCGTCGCCACCCCCAGCTCTCCTTCCCGAAGGGGTTCAGCCCCCCCAGGAGTGCCGCCCCGGTGTCCCTTCGGCTTCCCTGTTGTCGCCTTGGGGCCAGATCAGGAAGGAAACAAGCTGGGCTGTGGAGCTGCGCATCCCGACCTCTGCTCTGCAGCGAACCCGGAGCCCAGCCAGAAGAGGCCAGGAGAAGAGGGGTTGCTCCACTTCCCCGGTACAGAGGGGCTAGAGGGCAGAAAGCCTCGCCTCGAGCCTCCGGGAGTGGGATCAGACGGGAGCAGCTCCCACGGACTCCTCCTCCCTCTCCTCCTCCCTGCTGCCGGAGGGGAGGAGTGCAGAAGAGCACCCAGGAGCCAGGAAGCAGGAGGAGCCGCAAACCAGCCAGGTAGCCCTTGGCGCGCAGAGGGAGTGAAAGAAGGAAAGGAGAGAGAAAGGGGAGGGAGAGAGAAAAGTTCTGTCGCCGGGGGCTCTCCCTGACTGCGGCCAGGCTGGCTGGCATTGCTGCTTTGGCCAGGAAAGCCTCATTTCTGCTGCCTGAAGTTTCCTGCTAGGCTCTCTCTCTCTCTCTCTCTCTCTCCCTCCACTGTAATTTCCCACGGCACACCTGATGATCACTCACTAGTTGGGAAATACTGGTCTAGTTGGGAAATACTGGTCTAGTATCTAATGCAGTAGTGAATCTGGACAGTCATGTTTGGTGACAGTTCCTATTGCATTTCTGCTATCTGACTCAGAAGGCCGGTGTCCCTAGCCATGATACTCACTTACTTTACTCTGGCTGCATGCTCAGTGGAATGGGAGTGGGAGAGGGGGCCTCCTAGCTTCCGTAGGTGACATGCAGGATGATGTCAGCCAGAATGCCCCAAGATGAGGTAGGTTGGGGAAAGTCAGAACACAGTGGTATGTGGCTGGACAGTTAGGACTCTCTTAGGCTGGACAGTTAGGACTCTCTACCACCTTGGAGGTGGTTGAGGGAGTCTCTATCTGGCACCATGTGGACCCAATCCAGTGTCGTGGAGGCCAGATGAAGCCCACATTAGCAGTCAGTGTAAAAAGGCCCTTGGTTTAATCTAGAACTATTGTTTTCAAAATTGTGTCATGAATTCTATAATTTATTGGAAACCCTCTTGTGGACTCCTCAAGGGGAAGAAGCCAGTACTACAAGCAAACTTTTCAATAAACAAAGCAAAACACAAGCCTGCCCATCTTTCATTACTAATGTTCCCATGCAACCTTGAGTACTGATCACTGAATTTGTATTTAGCCTATGAACCTGTCCTGTTCACCACAATTTGGCATGCACAAGTGTTCTTAGTAGTGGGGAGGTAGTGGTAAAGCCAGAATACAAACTTGCCAGAATTTTGAGATCTTCGGGGGAAAAAAATCTTCATCTTGGCCTCATTCCCAATCACAGGGGCCCCATCTACATTGCCATATAAAATACAGATCTGCTTTTAACTGGTTTATATGGCAGTGTAGAATCTGGATTATTTGATTTGATAATCTGGATTATATGGTATCATAGATTCAGACAGGCTTTCTTATTGAGGACATGAAAGGAAGTCTTCTCAGTGGCTGTTCCTGCTCTATGGAATGACCTTCCATGGAAGGCTAGGCTGGTCCCCTTATTGCTTTCCTCTGACTGGCGGCCAAAGACATTACTGTTCAAGCAGACTTTTAACATGCAATTACTCTCAAGGAGATTCCGTATTAGGGCGTGTGCTTTGTTTCTGTTTTTAATTTTTGTATCCTTTAAAAATAATTTTATACTGTTATAAATAAGATGTTTTTAAATATTGTTGCTAGGTTTTAATTTTGGTTTGTCTTAATTTGGTGTTAAGATCCACATGCGGTTGGGAGTTAATCCTCTCCAAGACTCTTAGTTTTAAAGATGTAAGAAATCTGTAAGAAATATTCATCCAAATATTGAAAATAATTATAATCACTGACTAGATCAAAAATTGAAAGCAAAAAGCCCGTGGGTGGTTGATTTGGTATGGTAGACATGTTGAATGTATTCTCAACCACCATCCTGAGATCAGGGATAGGAATGTTGGTATACAGGGACACCACATCAAGAGTTAATAAGTAATCCCCAGGTAGAAGCTGAAAATCTTCTATTTTCGAAATGAAGTGGGTGGTGTCCCTCAGGAAGGCTGGAGTTATCATGATATTACAAGGGGCCACTGATTCAGCCTTTTATGCTCATTGCAAAGAGATGCACCATTCTCCTGCATCTTTAAAACTGAGAGTCTTGGAGAGGATTAACTCCCAACCGCATATGGATCTTAACACCAAATTAAGACAAACCGAAATCAAATGGACCTTGTTACTTGACTCAGAATGGCCCCGAGGGTTGAATGACATAATCTCCCTTAATTCGCTGCTTTTGTAAACCCTTTCTTCTCTATATATACCCTTCCTGTTTTATACCTCTCTACCTTATGGTCACCCTGATGTTGCTATTACGCATGGGTCATATAATCGATTGTCTCTACATTGGTATGTATTACTCTCATATGCTTTGTAGTTTTATTTACATGGGATACTTCCTTGATTTTTTTTTCCAAACTCTTCATTATGTTTCAGATATTGGACGCCCTTATATTGTTAATATGCCTTGAAAAAACCACTTCACGGTGAAACGGATTACTTCAGGCCTTGTGGACATCGCATTGGCAGACCGTCAGCTTTTTTGGAGCCACACATTTCGAGAGGGAGAGATTGTAACCCTCAGCGTCTGAGTTTATTTAAACCTTTGATCTTTGGGATCTTTGATTGTGATACCATCTTCTCCATTCTTCTATTGACGACCTTTAATTTGCTCCCAATCGGGGAAGCTTGTGGAACTTTACAAATACTCGCATTGGCGAGTTTACCACAGAGGAATTACATCGGAGATAGACTCTGATCCGGCTTATTTTGGTCCGGTACAAACTAACATTTGATGTGTGATTTTGCACCCTTTTTGACTATATTCAAGGTGGTACAGTATGTATTCTGTGATGATATTGAGTTAAATGATATTTTGCCTAGATATTGCTTGTTTGGGGTTTGTTTACCCCTCGGGCTGTTGTTGTAATTGAATCTGGACAGTCATGTTTGGTGACAGTTCCTATTGCATGATGCCATTGCTGGTCTGCCCCTTCCCATAATTAGCCCATCCTTTGCTATCCACCTATGGCTCACCATCCTGCAATGTTCCCATCACTAACCTTTTTGGGATGGGTTCATTCCACTTCTGTGCTGCCATGCCAACAATAAAGTGAGATACAGGGCAGGGATCTTCCTATATTCCTCTTCCCTTTACTTTTATCCCCTCTTGCGATTCTTGAGCTGTTTTCTAATTATGGTGTATTATATTTTTCAAATATTTTTGCCTTTCTTTTTACTGCTGAACTTTCGAAACGCCCTGAAAACAAAAATTAAAAAATTACAGTGTTGGAAGTGAAGTAAGGTGGGCTTATGGGCTATGTGGAAGTACAATTGTGGGACCACAGAATGTTGAACCAATTGTGCAAATGTAGAGTGGTGTGAGATTAAAGAGGATCATTCCAATGTTCTCTATGATAGCATGAATACTGTGAATTGGTGGCTTCATGTAATAAAGGTGGCACAAGGAGAAGGTGGCACAATGAATACATATACAGTATATATATATATATACATACATACATACATACATACTGTACATGACCCAACCTGCTTGGCCAGTGAATTGGCTGGGATTCAGACCTCAGCAGACAAATAAATGCGAATAAAATTCCCTGAAGTAGACAATTTGAAAACTGCTAGCCTAGAATTATTTTGTTAATCCATCAATTTGAAGACAATTTTCAATACAACTGTCCTTGCAATTATATAGAGCGCTGTTACCTGAGAATGTGCCCCAAAATAAGTGAATTATTTTCAAGCCTTTCCATCATTGGGGTCAGTGAAATATATAGTGATGAGTTACCATGTGCTGTGGCTTTCGCACACGTCTGCACAATACATGTTTTTTTATGTTTTATCTTTTTTTTTTTTAAAAGGTTTTTTCCCCTCTCCCACCCTCCCCTCCTTGCACATATAGTTTATACATCAAACCACAAAGGTTACATTTGAAATATCAGTCTTAATTTTTCTACTCCACCTCTTAACACATTTTCTGAATAATTTCTAACTGGTTCCCACATCCTCTTTGTTGTTATTATCTTTTCAATTTTATCTATATTATTTCATTTACAATTTGTTATTTCCACATTTAACATATTAATTATATAGTTATACCAGTTAGTCAATGTCCATTTTGTTTTATCCTTCCAACCCTTCACTAAAACTATTTGTGCACACGCTATTAATTTGTCAATCAATTTTTCCTTTTGCATATTCTTCACTCCTATTATCCGTGCATGTAATACATTTCTATTAACTATTACTATATGTAAATCTAACATTCTATTGATTTCTCCTTCAATCATTTTTCAGTATTCTTGCACTCTATCACATTCCCATATCATATGATTGAACACCCCTCTTTGTTCACAGCCATGCCAACACCTATCTTTCATCCCTGGTACAAAACGTGAAAGTTGTGCAGGAGTTCTGTACCATTTTTGTAACATTTTCCTTCTGGCTTCCCTTAATGCATTATACTTTTCTTTTGCTATATTACTTATTTCCCTCTGGATGTCTTCCCTCTCAATTTCCATGTCCAATCTCCATGTATGGAGAATTTCCTCTATTATTTCTTCTTTTACTGTTATGATTTGTTCGTACAGATCTCCTGCCACTTTCTTCTCCCCTCTCAAACATTTCCTAATCACCTTATTGAATGAACTATCCTGTTCTCTTATTTTTTCCCTTCGTCTAAAAATTTCCTGTCTTATGACCAGGGGCGGTCCGAGCTCTCCGGGGGGAGTAAGCGAACATTATTTTGGCGCCCCCCCGGCGGCTCCCGGCTGTGCCCGCCCCCGCGCACTGACTCGGAACGGGGGGGGGGAAAGAGGGGACTCACGGGGTGGGCTCCCGGACCTGAGGAGGAGCAGGAGGGGGGGGAGGCCACGAGGGCGGCCCCGACGGAGACGCAGCAGCGGCAGCAGCAGCGCCCCCCGGAAGGGCCTGGAGCCAGAGGCGCATCTTCCTGACGTCACTTCCTCGTCGCCGCCTCTGCCGAGGAGGAAGGGGAGGAAGGCCTCGCCGGCCGCGTGCTGCAAGGACGCCCGGAAGGAGAGACGCCGGAGGGAGGGAGGGAAGGAGGAAGAGGCCTCCGCGCCTCCGCAGGGCTCCCTCCCTCCGACGTCTCTCCTTCCGGGCGTCCTTGCAGCACGCGGCCGGCGAGGCCTTCCTCCCCTTCCTCCTTGGCAGAGGCGGCAACGAGGAAGTGATGTCAGGAAGATGCGCCTCTGGCTCTGGGCTTTTCCGGGTGCGCCGCTACTGCTGCGTCTCCGTGGGGGTCGCCCTCGTGGCCTCCCCCTCCTCCTGCTCCTCCTTGGGTCCGGGAGCCCGCCCCGTGAGTCCCCTCCCCCCCATTCCTCCACGCCGCCGGCTGGCTGCGGTGACACGGCAGCGGGGCGGGGCGGCGCCCCTCCCAGGTGGCCACGCCCCTCTCCGGGAACGTCGCCCTACGCGACCGCGTAGGTCGCTTAATGGGGAAGGCCGGCCCTGCTTATGGCCCAGCTTTGGATCCAATTCCCTGACCCGATCCAGTTCTGAATTTCTTTTTGTTCTACAGGGTTTCCATCCTCTGTGTACAGATCCTCCACTAACCTTTCCCCTCTACTTTCAATTAATCTCAGTGTTCTACCTATACTTTCATCATTGTTATAATTCATTTGCCATATAGTTGCCATTTTATTTTCATTGCCTGGGTTTAACTTCTTCTTCCTTTTCCCCCACACTTTTACTGTTCTTTTAAAGGGTTCCTTGAATTATGTTTCCTCTCTCCCCTTCCATTCTGTAAATATTATTTCTTTTCCTTTAATATTATTTATTATCTTTTTCATATTTACCCTTTCCCCCCGTATACTGTATTTCCAACAATCTTTGTATTTGAAATGCATCATGGTAAACTTCTAAACTTGGAATCTCCCAGCCTCGCTCTTCCTCTTTTGCATTTAACCATTTGTCCCTTATTCTGGGTCTTTTCCCTCCAACTGCCCATGTTTTTATTCTTCTATCCCATGTCTTTAATGTCTTCCTCTCTACTGTATTTGGTAATGTTTGGAATAGATATAATACTTTTGGTATTATGAACATTTTCAATACCCTTACTCTCTTGTTATGCACTCTTGTTAATGTTTTCCCTTTCCAGTTCTTAAGTTGTTTCTCTATTATTTTCCATTTTTGTTTATAATTCCCCTTAACTATACTCTTTAGATTTTTAATATATCCACACTCCTAAATATTTTAGCTTCTTTAATCCTAATTTTAATCCTGATACACTGTTCATTACAAGCCTCCATACAATATAACAGAGTACCAGGCAGTTAATCGTTTATAAATGGTTTAAAATTGTCTGTTACTGCTTGTGTTTGAGTTTTATTGATTGTACTGTTTTTAGAATTGCTATTGTTTTGTTATTATGTGTTATTGGGCTTGGCCTCATGTAAGCCGCCCCGAGCCCCCATGGGGAGATGGGTGCGGGGTATAAATAAAGTTAATAAATAAAAAAATAATATAAAATCATTCATAAGTTCTTTAGATTTCGTATGCAATTACTCAGTACCAGCAGAAAAAATGGTATTTATGGTTGGTAAGAACATTCGGCATGTCTTCTTGAAAGAGGCTGCAGCATTGTGGATAGTGCATCTCCATGCCTGCCGATGTGAGGCCTGGGTGGACCATTTTTGGTGATCAATCTGGCTGAGCCTGAGATGTTGTTTCAGGGAGTCCTTATATCTCTTTTTGGGGGTGCCTCTCTTGCGCTGACCCGTGGGGAGTTCACCATAGAGTAGTACCTTTGGGAGGCGGTGGTCCTCCATACTAGAGACGTGCCCTGCCCAGCGCAGCTGTGTTCTCAATAGCATGGCCTCAATGCTGGTGATCCCTGCTTGCTCAAGGACAGCAACATTAGTCACATAGTCGGTCCAGTGTATATTTAGGATTATGCGAAGACAGCGCTGATGAAAGCGTTCGAGGAGTCGTAGGTGTTGGTGATAGGTGACCCATGTTTCAGACCCATAGAGGAGAATAGACAGTATGATAGCTCTGTACACACTGATTTTGGTGCTTTGGCTCAGGTGCTTGTTGCTCCAGATTCTTTTTAAATTGTCTGTTACTGCTTGTGTTTGAGTTTTATTGATTGTACTGTTTTTATAATTGCTATTGCTTTGTTATTATGTGTTATTGGGCTTGGCCTCATGTAAACCGCCCCGAGCGCCCTTGGGGAGATGGGTGCGGGGTATAAATAAAGTTAATTAAAAATATAAAATCATTCATAATTTCTTTAGATTTCATATGTAATTACTAGGCATGAGAAAAAAGTTATGAAAATCAAAAGAAATCGTAAGTGATTCGTATGTAATGGGACTTTCTAGTTTATACGCATCACGGCAGCTAACCAGGAAGTAGACTTTCTTTTACGGTCCTTGAGCCCAACAATTTGCGTTATGATCGTAATAAATTCTTAATTATTGTACTACGTACTCACTTCTCCCTGTCTTCTCCCCCTCATTTCCTTTCCGCCTTCATTCAGCTTCTTCTTTTTCCCGCATTTCTATGGGGAACTGGAAGTGACGCTGCTGCTAGGCATTCTGGAAAGTGTAGTCCTCCACGCTTCTCCCCCCTCCCTTCTCTTCCCCGTTGCTCTGCCTTGCCCCATCGCAGGGGCCAACTTCAGCCCTCCAGGTGTTTTGGACTTCAACTCCCACCATTCCTCACAGCCTCAGGCCCCTTCCTTTTCCTCTCAGCCTGGGCAAACTTGGGCCCTCGCTCCCTCAGGATCGGGGTGAGAGAGAGGCAGCGAGGAGCGAGGGGGGGCTCCTCCTCCTTTTTTTTTTGCTGCTTCCAAGAATAGAATACCCCCCTCCCTCCCTCCTTCCCTCCCTCCCTCCTTCCTATTTGGAGAGTCCCATCTAGAATTCAGTGTGATTTATTCAAGTTTTGGCCTACAACTCCCAGAAATCCCAGCCAATTTACCAGCTGTTAGGATTTCTGGGAGTTGTAGGCCAAAACCATCTGGAATGCGCATGCGCTGGCATACGACCTACTAACGAATTTCATTAGCAATTAAGTTACATTTTAGAAATTTTTGGAAATTTTTTTGTAAGTCTTTCTTTTACTAATCAAAAAAAAAAAAATCCCCCATTTGATTTTAGAATCGCCATTTTTTGGTTCGAAAACATGCCTAGTAATTACTCAGTACCAGCAGAAAAAAAATGGCATTTATGGTTGGTAAGAATATGCAGCCAATAAATTGTTAAGGATGTAGAATTTAGTTTTGCCACAAGGTGGCAATGATGCTTAAAAAATAAAAGCATTGACTGGAATAGATTTTAATTTTTACTTGCTTGACCAGTGATAAGAAGTGGTACCTGTCCAATGCTTTCATTTTAATCCCCCAGTTCTCTTTGAGTTTTTATTTTAAAAAGAGTCATAGCTCAAGGACTTGGGGCATTAATATCGAAGTTAGCATCTCCAGTAAGCACTGGCTTTATCTTTTTGATGACAAATACAGAGATGCACCAACTTATATTGCTGATCTTGCTTTCTTGAAAAGATGCTAATGAATTCCAAACCAAAATCTCAAGAGAAGTATTGGGGGGGGGGGAGGGGGAGAAAAGATTCGTATTTTGGCTGAGAAACAGATTGTCGACTCATGCTCTTTTACACTGTAGGTCCGTGTTCTCTTTATACATCTTTCTGTTAAATAGCGGAGAAAAATAGTAAGTCATTAAATAATGTCCGACAGCCATGTTTGTTGATTAGCAATCATGTTAATAATTACTGTCGCTGTCAAGAAAGAGACAGGGAGCAGATGTGCAACACAGCAGCTTAATCTTGAAACGTTGACGGTGGCGGAAGACAACCGCCACTGAAAAAGCATAAAATAAAACGGAACTGGTGCAATTTATTTATTATTTATTTCTGGATTTTACCCCGCTCTTCTCAACCCCCAAGGGGGGACTCAGAGCGGCTTACAGTACGGCACAATTCGATGCCCACATAATAACAATATAAACCCCAAAACCCTTCAACAATTAAAATACATTAAAAATACATTAAAATACAACTACATTAGCACCATACACATTCACTCTGGATTAAAACAATGTTCAGTCCATAAAAACATTGGCCATAATCACCCACTTTCATTAAAAACCAATCTAAAATGCTGCCTTGTGCTGGTGTACGAATGCCTGGTCCCACAGCCAGGATTTTACTTTTTTCCTGAAGGCCAGGAGGGATGTGGTGGATCGTACAACAATAGGAAGCGCATTCCACAGGCGGGGAGCCACCACCGAGAAGGCCCTATCCCTCGTCCCCACCAGCCTCATCTGAGACGTAGGCGGGAGCGAGAGCAGGGCCTCCCCGGATGATCTTAGATTACGAGGTGGGACATAGCGGCTGATGCGTTCGGACAAGTAAGCTGGGCCAGAACCGTATAGAGCTTTAAAGGTCAAAACCAGCACTTTGAATTGAGCCCGGAATGGACAGGCAGCCAGTGGAGCTGACACAACAGGGGGTGGTATGCTCCCTGTATGTAGCTCCCGTTAGCAATCTGGCTGCCGCCCGCTGGACTAATTGCAATTTCGAACTGTCTTCAAAGGCAGCCCCACGTAGAGTGCGTTGCAGTAATCTATTCGGGATGTGACCAGAGCGTGGACGACCGTAGCCAGATCAGACTTCCCAATGCATATACAGTGCCATTCCAAGTAGTTAGATTTATTTATTTATTTACCCTATTTATACCTTGGCTTTCTCTACCCCAAGGGAGACACAAGGCAGCTTACAAATGGCAACCATCCAATGCCTTAAACATATATAAACATTAAGCTTAAAATCAATTGGATTTAGAAATCTATCTATGTATATAATAAAAGTCAGTGTTTGCGGGCGGTGGGTGGTGCGACCAAGCGAATATGTGCCAGCGTTTCGATTGGCTGCAACTGTCGGATTATTTGCATAAATGGCTGTGACTGGCCAGCCTCCCAACATTCCAACACAGCACAGAGAGGAAAGGGAAGGGCCTGAGGCAGGCATAAATGGCTGGAGTTGAAGTTAGCCAGTTGACAGTTTTTTTCTGTTGGTAATGGAATGTTCAGTACCTTTCACCCAATACACTTCTAAGGTGACTCAGAGGGAAAGCAAAAGGCCCACTTCACAACCTGGTGTAGTTTAGGGCAGGATGGGCCACGAATGATGGGATTTGCAGTAACTTCACATCATTCACTTCCCAAACAACACTGCACCCCCTATAAATCACAGACCAGGCACAAAATTGACAACAAGGCTTCCTTAACTTGATTTTCCTGACTAGGCCTCAGCTCATGGGATATTATTAGGCTTCCTCAACTTGATTTTCCTGACTAGGCCCCCAACAATGACAGAACAAGACCAAACTTGGCACACAGACCCCCCCCAAGATGCACCCTACAGCCTGGTGCAGTTTGAGGAAGGATGGATCATGGATGATAGGACTTGCAGTACTTTAATTCAATTCCTTAGAGCACTGTGGCCCACACCAATGACGAACTATGGCACACAATGCCTTCCTCAAATAACCCGGGCACCGCCGGGTCCCCAAGCTAGTAATATATATAAAACATTTAAAATTATATTCAAAATTAAAACATGTCATCCAAAAGACATAATCTAAGACTGTTCCATACTCATTGCACATATTTCAATTATATTATATTATTGCACTGCTTCTCCAAAAACCTGATACCACAGCCAGATTTTACTCTTTTTGAAGGCTAATGTTGCTAGGGAGAGAACCCCACAGCCAAGGGGCCACTACTGAGAAGGCCCTGTCTGCAAGTTGCACTTGCAAAGAAGGTGGGACCGATCTTAATTTCTGAGGTGCTCATAGGGGGAGATAGGTTCGGACAGGTAAACTGGCCCAGAACTGTTTAGGGCAGTGTTTCTCAACCTGGGGGTCAGGACCCCAGGAGGGGTCACGAGGGGGTATCATCACAAAACACAGCATTTTCTGTCGATCATGGGGTGTGTGTGTGTGGGAAGTTTGGCCCAATTCTATCCTTGGTGGAGTTCAAAAGGCTCTTTGATTGTAGGTGAACTATAAATCCCAGCAACTACAACTCCCAAATGTCAAGTCTATTTTCCCCAAACTCCACCAGTGTTCACATTTGGGCATATGCCAAGTTTAGTCCAGATCCATCATTGTTTTGAGTTGACAGTGCCCTCGGGATGTAGGCGAACTACAACTCCAAAAGTTAAGGTCAATGCCCACCAAACCCTTCCAGTATTTTCTGCTGGTCATGGGAATTCTGTGTCTCAAGTTTGGTTCAATTCCTCCATTGGTGGGGTTCAGAATGCTCTTTGATTGTAGGTGAACTATAAATCCCAGGAACTACAACTCCCAAATGACAATCTCTCCCTCCAATCCCACCAGTATTCAAATTTGGGCATATAGGGTATATGTGCCAAATTTGATCCAGTGAATGAAAATACATCCTGCATATCAGATATTTACATTACGCTTCCCAACAATAGCAAAATCACAGTTGTGAAGTAGCATTGAAATAATTATATGATTGGGGGTCACTACAACATGAGGAACTGTATTAAGGGGTCACAGCATTAGGTAGGTTGAGAACCACTAGTTTTATAGGTTAAAGCCAGCACTTTGAATTGTGAAAGGTGAGATGAAATGATATCCCATTCTTCTGCATAAACATCATGTTTCTGTCATACTCAGTTTTATGGCATCACTTGTTTATGTACATTATTGTCTGCTAAATTAAAAATGGAAGCCTCCAAAAGGAAGTATTTTTGCAAGAAGAAACTACATTTGAAACACAGGAACCTTTTGATTTGATGTTTGACTTCTAGATCAGTGATTCCCAACCAGTGTGCTGTGGCACACTAGTGTGCCATGAGCGATCATCAGGTGTGTCGTGGGAAATTGGAACCTCCAATACCCTTTCTTCCCCCTCCTGCCGAACACTTTTTCTTCTCCACTCGGGCTTCCCTCCTTCCCAGCCTCGCTCTGCTTGCTTTGTCTTGCTTTGCTCTGGGGCGAGTCTGTGCAGTAGCACCCACATGGGTCACGTCTTCCTCCCTCCCCCCTCCCCTCCTGAACACGCTCACGCTGCCCCCTCAGATCAAAATGGCAGCAGAAGCGGCAATGTAGAAGAAAAAGTAAGTGTTCGGCAGGAGGGGGAAGAAAGGGTGCGAAGGGGAAGGGGGAGGAAGAGGTCTCTGTCGAAAGCTGGCATGGGCAAACTTGGACTCCAACTCCCACTATTCCTAGCAGTCTCAGGCCCTTTTCCCTCCTCAGCTACTCAAGCAGAAAAGGGCCTCAGGCTGTTAGGAATGGTGGGAATTGAAGTCCAAAGAATCCAGAGGGCTGAAGTTTTCCCATGCCTGTTTTAGGGGCCTTAAAGTGGTGAGCCTCCTTCCAACATTGTGATTCTGGATAGAAAACAAACAACAACATAACATTGTTTGAGTCCACAGTGCTCTCTGGGTGTAGGTGAACTTCAATTTCCAAACTCAAGGTCAATTCCCAAGCAAACCCTTTCAGTACTTTCTGTTGGTAATGAGAGTTCAATATGTCATGTTTGGTTCAGTTCCATTGTTGCAAGAGTTCAGGATACTCTTTGATTGTGTTTTAACTATAAATCCCAGAAACTGTAACTCCCAAATGTCAAAGTCTATTTTCCCCAAACTCCATCTGTGTTCACATTTGGGCATATTGAGTATTCATGCCAAGTTTATTTATTTTATTTATTTATTATTTCACATTTGTCTGTCCCCCCCCAACGGCTCGGGGCGACTTACAACAGTTCGTAAAATACAATTGTCAGATAACTCATAAACCACAGTAATACCATTAAGATGGAATTACAATTAGAACAGTTGAAGCAACAAATGGAGTCGCAGTGGGCTGACAGCTAGGCGGTGTGAGCTAAAGTTTAGCTAACTCCGAAGGCTTGTTGGAACAGCAATGTCTTAACTGCTCTCCTGAACGGGAGGAGGCCCTGGGTGGCACGGATGCCGGCGGGCAGTGCGTTCCACATGGTAGGGGCTGCAACAGAGAAAGCCGCCGGCGGGTTGCGGACAGATGGTAGGTCCTCACATTTGGGATGACCAGGAGGTTTAGCTCTTCAGAGCGCAGTGATCTGGTGGGATGATATGGGACAAGGCGGTCCCGCAGGTACACTGGCCCCAGACCATGTAAGGCCTTAAAAGTCAGGACTAACACTTTGAAGGCAATCCGGCATTCAATTGGGAGCCAGTGCAGTTCGCGTAGGATTGGCGTGATGTGGTGGCAAATCGGGACCCCTGCCAGGAGTCGCGCTGCAGCGTTCTGCACCAGCTTGAGTCTCGGGATTACCGACAGGGAAGGCCAATGTAAAGAGCGTTACAGTAGTCCAGCCTCAAGATGACCGTGGCTTGGATCACTGTGGCTAAGTCGTGCCGGGACAAATAGGGGGCCAGCTTCCTCGCCTGGCGAAGATGGAAAAATGCTACCCTGCTGACGCTGGAGACGTGGGCCTCCATCGACAACAGGGGGTCCAAGGTTACTCCTAAGTTTGGTCCTGATCCAACATTGTTTCAGTCCACAGTGCTCTCTGGATATAGGTGAACTACAACTCCAAAACTCAAGGTCAATGCCCACCAAACTCTTATAGCATTTTCTCTTGGTTATGGGAGTTCTGTGTCGGAAGTTTGTGTCTTTCTGCCATTCCTGCCAGGATATCTATGTTGTGTTCACCGAAACAGGTCCAGGTTTCACACTGAGTGTATAAATACATTTAAAAACATATTAACTATATGTATTACTGTGTTAGAGTGTCATTTTGGTTGGTGGTGTGCCCCAGGATTTTGTAAATGTAAAAAATGTGCCACGGCTCAACAAAGGTTGAAAAACACTGTCCTAGATGACGTCCTCTTTTGTTCAATCTCATAAACTGGCCTTTTAAAATATGTGTGCTCTGGCACATATAATTATAACATGGGAATATGAGATCCTATCTATGGGATGAGAATAGACTTTATTCCAGTCTTCATGTTTTCTATTAACATGTTTTCAGTTAACATGGAATAGACAAAATAACATGCCTACTGTATGCTGATTTCTTTCTCCAAGGAAACTGATCCTAGCCACCAAAAAATGAGGGGGAAGGGAATCGCGTTCTGCTTCTGGAAGATTCCCAGAGTGAATTCACACATGCACATTCATCATTTCAGAAATACATCAAGTGATGGCATGTGTATGCAATAAACAGCAATTGAAGATCAAGTGTCATGAAGTTTTTAATAGTGCATCAAAAGTGCCGATAGAAATCCTTGACGGATGCCAAAAATGTCTCTATTTTTAAAACATGACTTAAACAAGACAACAATTTTGCAGAAAACGATCTCTAAATTTCTAACTTGATTCTGTAAGTTCAACAAGGCGAATAACCTCTCCGGCTGTTTGTTTAATGCCTCCCTTGCCATTTGATAATGTCATGCTATATTTTATCTGATTATATGTGAGATCTAGCACATGAATGTTTTAAAAGGACGGATACATTATATCGGAATGATGAACATTTCCAACAAAATATGTTAGCCACTCCTTTCTTTGACTCTAAGAGAAAATAAATTATATCCTAAAAACAGAAACTTAATGTTACTGCAATGCTCAAAATTTGAGGACTGAAAAACAATTTCATTTAAAAGGGTCATAAATCTTATTTTTTTAGGAGGACCAAACCCTAATTTTGCCCTCTTCGTAGCTACATTGTATTGTTGAAGCTTTCTCCCATGGAATACTGAGATTTGTGGTGCATTACTTAGAACAGGGCTGTCCAACAGGCGGCCCTGGGGCCGTACACGGCCCCCGAGCCCCTTCCCTGCGGCCCCCTAACTTGTTTTAATAAAATACAAATAAAAAATAAAAAATAAAGTAATAATTTAAAAAAACCTACTTCCGGGTTTAGGCAAGCATCGCGAGACTATGCCAGCCACAGACGGGATTTCGAGGGAGGTCGAAATCCCGTCTGTGGCTGCGTAGTCTCACGATAGCTGCCGAAATCTCGGGTCCCGCGGGATTTTGCAGCCGGCCTGGGCGCGTGCCTCCTCCTCCCTCACGGCTGCTTCCAGGCCAGCCCCCATTCCCTCAGAGAGAGGGAGGAGGGGAGTGAGGCAGGGAAAGCCCCTCCTGGCTCCATCCTTTTCCTGTGGAGGGCCCTTGCTTCCCGCCCCGCGGATGGGAGAGCCGCCGCGCCCAGCCTGAGCTTGGCCTCGGCTCCAGCGGGGCCCTTCGGGGACGCCGGCGGCGTTGGCGCTTCGGCCCTGTGGCAGGGCTCCCGCAGAATGTCCCACTTTCACTCGAGCCAGGAAGGGCCTGGCTCGAGTGAAAGTGGGACGTTGGGTGAGGGGGGAGGAGTCCCTCAGCGGCGGTTTCCTTGGCGACGCTTCCTTCTCCTCCTCCGCGTCCCCTCCCCCTTGTTGTGCTGCCTTCCCCCGCGTGCAGGGCACAGCGTGGCTACCTTTGCGCCCGCCCCTGCGGCTTGTTTTCCCTTCAGGGAGGGAGGGAGGGAGCTCTTTGGGCCTCCTCCACCCGCCTCCGGGAAAGGAGGCCCCATCAAGCCCTGCGACGGCATTGAGGTGTTTGGTTTTTTTTTGGTGTGTCCCAATTTGAGTGTGGACGCAAATAACTCAAAGGTATTAGGAAACATTTCCCCAAATCCACCAGTGTTCCCATTTGGGTATATTGAGTATTCATGCCAAGTTTGGTCCAGATCCATCATTATTTGAGTCCACAGTGCTCTCTGAATGGAGGTGAACTACAACTCCACAACTCAAGGTCAATTGTAAGTAAATTGGAGCTGGGGAGGGGGCGGAGCCGGGGGAGGGGTGGGGGCAGAGCCGGGGGAGGGGGCAGAGCCGGGGGCGGAGGCACTGATCGCCCCCCAGGTGATCAGTGACCAGAATTCCGGCCCTTGGGCCCGTAGAAGTTGGACAGCCCTGACTTAGAATATTTTTGATAAGGATCTTAAATAACTTAGGAAGAGAGTACATGAGAGCAATGTTACTCAAAATAATGGTCAATGGACCAGTGTTGTTTCAAAAGACTTTTATGCAGCTCTGTATGCTAGGGACCTTATCAGACGCAGCCTTCTCTGTGTCTTCTCTCAGTTACTGAAATGGAGTCCCATGGCGCAATTACACAATGCAGGGCAATGTCACGTAGGACTCATTGGGGCTCCATTTCAGCAGTATGGAGAAACAAAGCCCAGAGTAGCTTTGGAGGAGTTGGTTGTTGTCATGGAGAGCACGAAGAAGAAGTGAGGAAAGGACGGGAAATTACGTGGGATAGGAGACCATCCTAGAAGACAGGGAAAGGTGGTAGGGAATGAAAGAGGACATGTCCCTTCACTTTCCCTTACTTTTATGGAGATGCTTTGATTTGTAATCCTGCATGGCAGGAGATTGGTCTAGATCAGGGGTGGGCAATTATTTTTTCCAAGGGGCCACACAAGAGCCAAAAAATATTAGGGAGGGCCGCACCTAAAGGCTGAACTACATTCCATATAATATCAATTGGATTTTTTAATAATAATAAAAAAGGCACTACATTGCGTTTTTGATATATTAATAAGACTGATAAGAGTATATGTTATGAGCCATGAAAAAGAGAGGTTGTCATAGGAAAAATGACATTTATTCACTAAAATTTTACAAAACAATGGTTAAAAAATGTGAACATTTGTATCATTTGTGATTCATTATATCAGGGGTCAAGAACCTTTTGACTCAGAGAGCCATAAAAGCAAAATATTTGGAAATTTATTTCAGTGGGAGCATTATAATAATAATAATGATAATATTCATTCAGTCTCTGCTAATAATAATAATAATAATGGCAGAAGGAGGTTGGACTGGATGGCCCTTGGAGGTCTCCTACTCTAGGAACCTGTTGTTATTAGAGTAGGAGACCTCCAAGGGCAATCCAGTCCAACCTCCTTCTGCCATAAGGGAAAAACACAAAGCATTCCTCACAGATGGCCATTCAGCCATCTTGAACCAAACTTGGCACACTGAACTCTCATGAGACCAAAGTACTGAAAGGGTTTGCTGGGGATTTACCTTGAGTTTGGGAGTTGTAGTTCTCCTGCATCCAGAGAGCACTGTGGACACAAATAATGATGGATCAGGACCAATCTTGGCACGAATCTTCAATTTGCCCAAAGAGGCAGAAGAGGAGGAAGACGAGGAAGGAATGGAAGTGCCCCCTTGCACGCTCCAAACTCGGCCCCACCCCTTTCCCGCTCTGGCCCCGCCCCCTCTCCATCGCTGCACTCCCACCTCTTCCCTCTTCCGTTCAGGTGGTGGAAGGGAGAAGGAATTAAAGGGGAAAAGAGAGAGGGGGAGAGGGAAGGAAATAGGAAGTCAGGAAACAGAAGAAGGGAAAGAGTGCCGAGGCAAGAGGGAGGGGGGAGCGCGCGAGGAAGTGAAGGGAAGAGGAGGAGGAGGGCAAAGGCATGCTCTTACTCCTGGCTGCCTCCCCTTCTTCCCCCTCCCTTCCCTTCCCCTCCGCTTGCCTGCCTGCCTGCTTCTTCACTTTGTAGCCACCCCAATGGGAGTTCGCCTCCCTCTCTTCAGGACGAAGCCTTGAGGGAGCCAAGTGCCGGACAGCATCGACTGCCAGGCCGGATCCGGCCCACGGGCTGTAGGTTGCCCACCCCTGGTCTAGATGGCCCCTCTTTCAACTCTACAGTTCTATACTTCTAAAAGCCACCAACTGTTGGAGAACATAAAACAAAGAAAAATTATAGTCAATGGTTACAAATATGATCCCAGTATTAGGCACATTGGGGTGCAAAGGGGATATTGTGTTTATAGGACTTGAAAGAATTAACATTTCACCGCATGTGGATCTCCATCAGGCATTAATTAGATGTGAGAACAAATGGATCTCATTACTAAATACGGAATTCCCCTTTGGCCTCAACGATAGAATGACGATCCATTCACGTTTGACCTAATTTAATCTTGCTTTCCAACTGATGTGCTGTTCATTACGTAATGCTAGTATGTACCTTTAAATTGTAGTGCTTTTTGTTGTAAGATTGCCTGTACTCTATGAGAGTCTGGTCTATATCCTGTGATTTTCTTATGATCGGTATGTATATTCTTATTATATTCCGGATTATATTTTACATTGGAATAATTGTATTGCTGGATTGCCTGCTCACTAAAGGGACTATTCCCTTCTTTCAGAGGACTAGTGGACGCCTATCTTTGCCAAAAATTCATTTGGGTTTTGAAAAAGCGTTACGATGTGAAATGGAGCAGGATCCTACTGATTGTCTTCCGTCAACCCGGCTCCTCTTAAAAGATTCATTATGGCATACCTGTATTTTGGATATTTGTGACCACAGAGTGCTTTCTTGGATGCCTACTTGGACTGTGGATTCTCCACTCCTTCTACGGATTCTAATACACTCGGAAATCTGACTGTTTACAACGTAATTTCTCCCATTGAGGATATAAGGACTAAGAAATACTAACAACTCAATAATAATAGATCTATTTGATTTGAGAGTATTTCCATTGTGATTTGGCCATTATATATGGTTCTGGACTCTGTCCCTTGAGTATGTGCAAAGGGGATGCCAGTAATTTACATCAGGTTCCCCTCTCTGTTCGCGCCCCTTTTGTGGGGGAGAGGCTTGTGTACCCTAATGAAGTTGTGAGCTATGCTGGCAGTGGCATAATAGCCACTGGTAGGGCCTCCCATGCCAGAAAGGTCACAACCGAATGGTCTGACAAAGAGCGTCAACGGGCAGGATGGGCTCTCTAGCCTTTTGGCAACCATCCTAGGAGAAGGAAAACTGATTTCAAAGCCGGGCAGATGGTGCTTGTTTAACCCTGTAAGGTCAACCATCTAAGAGAAGGAAACTTGAACTAAACCTACGACCTGAGGACCTTGCTGCCACTGTCGGCAGACGAACCTTTGGTTTAAAGGGTGAGACTAGTTCTGTGCATGCTGCGCTCCACCAGAAAGGTCCATTGCACAGGCTCAAAGGACACATCCAACCCCCGAATCATCAACACGCTTGTAGAAAGCATGGGATGAGTCCTTCGTGTAGAAAAGCCAAGAAGAACATTAGGTTCCTTGCACTACACTAGAACTATCTAGTAGGGAAACCAGAATCTCTCACCAAACTACATATCCCAGCCTTTCATAGAATAAAATCATGACCATTAAAATGCTATAAACATCTCTAATTATGTAGTATACACACTTTATGAAAGGTATTTAATGTATATCTATATAACTGCTCTTCTCCCAAGGAGTGAATTTCTTTGTTAACTAGCTTGGGGACCCGGCCCTGCCCGGGTTATTTGAGAAGTGCAGCAGGATGTAGAGTGGGTCATGGGGGCTCTGTGTGCCAAGTTTGGTCTTGATCCATCATTATTGGGAGTTGCAGTGGTATCATGACATTACTGAAGGTAGTGGAAGTCCCATCATCTCTGCCCCCCCAAAGTGTAGTAGGATGTAGATTGGATCATGGGGGCTCTGTGTGCTAAGTTTGGTCTGTATTGGTGAATGGATGAGGGATGCATTTTTTTCGGAAGTGAGTGAAGGTACTTCAAGTCCCAGCATCCATGGTCCGTCTCACAGAAAACTGCACCAGGCTGTAGAGTGGGTCATAAGGGGTCTGTGTGCCAGATTTGGTGTTGATCAGTCATTGGATTAGGTTTGTAGCAGGATTGGGAAGTGAGGGAAGGTACTGCAAGTCCCATCATCCATGTTCTGCCCCCCTCCAAACTTCAGTAGGATGTAGAGTGGGTCACTGGGGCTCTGTGTGCCAAGTGTGGACTTTCTCGGTGTTTGTTGGGGGCCGCAGTTGTATGTGGGAACAGAGGGGTGTGTAAATACTACAAATCCCATCATCCATTGTCAGTCCTCCCCCAAACCTCCCCAGGACGTGAAGGCAGTCATGGGGGTTATGTGTGCCAAGTTTGGTCTCAATCAGTAATTGGATGAGGGTTGCAGCAGACTTGGGAAGTGAGTAGAGGTACTTCAAGTCCCATCATCCATGGTGCACCCTCCTCCAAACTGCACCAGGATGTAGACTCTGTGTGGCAAGTTTGGTGTTGATCAGTCATAGGATTAGGTTTGTAGCAGTCTTGGAAAGTGAGGGAAGGTACTGCAAGTCCCATCATCCATGTTCTGTCCCCTCCAAACTTCAGTAGGATGTAGAGTGGGTCACTGGGGCTCTGTGTGCCAAGTGTGGTCTTTATCGGTGTTTGTTGGGGCCGCGTTGGTCTGTGGGAACAGAGGGTGTGAAAATACTACAAATTCCATCATCCATTGTCAGTCCTCCCCGAACCTCACCAGGACGTGAAGGCAGTCATGGGGGTTATGTGTGCCAAGTTTGGTCTCAATCGGTAATTGGATGAGGGTCGCAGCAGACTTGGGAAGTGAGTAGAGGTACTTCAAGTCCCATCATCCATGGTCCACCCTCCTCCAAACTGCACCAGGATGTAGAGTGGGTCATGGGGGCTGTGTGTGCTGAGTGTGGTCTGTATTGGTCCTTTTTGGTGGCCTCAGTGGTCTGTGGGAACCAAAGTGTTGGAAAGTACTACAAATCCCATAATCCATGGGTCATGTCCCCCGACCCGTGCCAGGACGTAAAGGGGGTTAGGGGGGTTATGTGTACCAAGTTTGGTGCAGGTCCATCACCCGCACTGGTCGCTGTGGCCTGTGAAAGTGGTTGCCACATATCCGCCCTGGCCTGTGAAAGTGGCTGGCACATATCCGCCCTTCCGCCCTTCCGCCCTCCGCATACACACACATATACATACAAACATTCCGTTTTATAAAGGTATACAGATTAGGAAATGCAACATTTCATCGGTGAATGAGACCAACCTCATCCCGTATTGTTTCTTCTGTCATCCTTGCATTCCTTGTTCTTCACAGTACTCTTCTACTGTCATTCACTACACAAATGAAATCATGCACCCTATTCAAGCTTGGAGATTATGAGAAATAAATATTTCAACAGGGCTTCCTCTCACTGCAAAATAAATCAGAAATATTTGCTTAGGAAGGCTTACAAAGTTTGTAAAAAAGACTCTTAAGAATGTAAGAGGATGCCACAGTGAAGCAAAAGAAGGTAGTGTTCGGAGCAGCATAATGAGCAGCAGAAAGGGAAGCAATGGTTCAAAAGCAGGTCCAACTATCAGTACAAGTAGCAGAGTTAAGCAGTGGACATAACACAAACGGCAGAGAAGGAAGCTGTAGAGAAGGAAGCACATGAATGAGACACCTTGCAATAGCAGTGGACAAAGTGTAGTCTGTGAGTAAAAGTAACCCATGATATCTTCTGCCCCTCCGCCCTGTTTTTCAGCAGCAGCAACAAACAAAAAAAAAGCTATTTAGGACTTCCATATCCATTGGCTTTCTATTGATTTCGCCAGCCCCTTTTCATGAATGACTTTCAATAACTTTAAAGCATAGGTTCTTTTAATTGCAATTTCCAGTGTGAAAGGGTATATCAGATTGCAGAAAAAACATTTAGACATAGAATGACATTGGACATAAAGACATACAGATTATATGAAACTACATTGGATTTACAATTACATTTTGTTATTTATTTATTCAAAATTTTTATATCCCGATCTTCTCCATCTCCGTAGAGGGACTCAGACCGACTAACAGCAAGGATTCAATGCTCATAATAAAATCTAAAACAACATACAGCAAACAACATATTAAAATACATACAGGATAAAAACATATAAACCAAATCGCTAGGATAAAATAATGCCCAGCTCAGTCCGCATATGTGGTCAATAACTTTAGTCTCTCGCAGTCTGGGCCATTATTCTGGGAATGCTTCATTCCATAGCTTCCTGAAGGTCAGGAGGGAGGGGGCAAATCTGATCTCAATCGGGAGAGAGTTCCATAGCCGAGGGGCCACCACGGAAAAGGCCCTGTCGTCCCCTCCAGACGCAATTGCGAATGGCTAACAAGCAAACAAATGGGAATTACATTTTAACTCAGCATTCACACCACATGTACACACATTCATCCTCAGGCATTCAAATATTACCATATCATTTTCTCCCTCCGTGGAGAAGCACATGTTAGGCCAGACCCTGCTTTCCTGCAGCCTTTCCAACACATAGATCCAAATCTTCCATAACTTCAAAACTTCGAAATGCATCCTTTCCCTAAGCACAATGCCAAGGATCAGATCTCTGTTTTCCATATAGTCGAACCTGACTCCCTGTACAAAATCCAAGACTCAAAAGGTGCACTTCTTCCTTTTTCTTTAAGAAAGAAGGCCAAAGTGAATGCTCCTTTGCAAATCTGCCACTCCATGGTACACTATCTCTCTCTTTCCCATGGAGCAGAGCATTGTGGGTGGAACAGACTCCTCAGGTCAGCCACACTTTGAGCATTATTTAGACTGAGCCTTTTATAGGAATATTCTGCTGATGTAGTCCCAAAGTTGTAAATTAATGAAAGATGTCTTCCATCCTGGATCCATCTCATTTTCCTGGCCAGATGTTGACACTTCCTGATTGGTGTTGATCTTATGTTGACTTCCTCCTTAACATAAGGAATGTTGCAAACAACTCCTTAACTTGAAAGAACCATTGTCACAGTTCTTATCAGAGTTCACTTTTCAGTTCTTATTAGCAACTTTTAATTACAGTCCAGAAAGCAGGTAGTTAGTCATTGCAGGCCTTAATATTATACTGGTTTCTCCAAAATTATTAACTCCACTCATACAACTTCCGTTCTTCCATTCATTCCCACGCATCATATTAAATTCACATTTCTCAAATCTGCACATTAAATGTTTGTGACACCCTAACCTCTGATGTCTATTTCCAGTTCACTTTTGTTAGCATATTTGTTCACTCCCAGACCTGATGGAGCCCCAAATGGGTCCTCAGAGTGTTGTTGTTGTTGTTATACCACTTTTTCTCTTTAAAGAGAAAAAGCAGAGAGCAGTGCTCAAAACAATATATAACTTAATCCCAGAGGCTATAAACATTAAGATAGAACTAAACCTAAAACCATCTAAAAATGAAGAATTTAAATAATTAAAACCAATTTCAAACACACACACAACACCCCCGGACTCAGAGTACGAATTTATTTATTATTTATGCGTATTTGTCTGTCGCCCTTTCCAATGGCGCGGGGCAACTCAAAACATGTTATAAAAACAGCCAATACAGCGAAAGTTAAAACCACAATTAAACTACAGATAAAAAGGCACACTAGGTCGCACATTAAACACTGCGACAACAGAAGATATTACGAGATGGCGGTATGCAGAGGGAGACTGCATTTCATCCAACTCCAAAAGCCTGCTGAAACAACAGTCTTGCAGGCTTTCCTAAATGGGAGGATGTTCTGAATGGCACTAACGTCGGCGGGCAATGAGTTCCAAAGTGTTGGAGCCACAGTTGAAAAAGCCCGGCGACGGGTCGCAGTCAGGCAAAATGTCTTTGGACTAGGAACAACCAGGGGGTTATGTTCTTCAGAACGCAGAGATCTGGTGAGATAATACGGGATGAGGCAGTCCCACAGGTACACTGGCCCCAGACCATGTAAGGCCTTAAAAGTCAAGACTAACACTTTGAAGGTGATCCGGCATTCTACGGGTAGCCAGTGCAGTTTGCGCAGGATTGGCGTCATGTGACAGCTTGCCGAGGCCCCCACAAGGAGTCGGGCTGCAGCGTTCTGCACCAGCTTGAGTTTCCGGATCACCGACAGAGGAAGGCCAATGTACAGAGCGTTACAGTAGTCTAGCCTCGAGATGACCGTGGCTTGGACCACTGTGGCCAGGTCGCGACGGGACAAGTAGGGATCAGCTTCCTCACCTGGCGAAGGTGGAAAAACGCCACTCTGCTAATGGTGGAGACATGGGCCTCCATTGACAGCAGAGGGTCCAGGGTTATCCCGAGGCTCTTAACGGATGATGACAGACATAGTGTCACGGCGTCCAGGGTCGGAAGCTGAATATCCCCACCGCCTGGGTGACCAAGCCACAGGATCTCCGTCTTAGCCGGATTCACCCTCAACCTACTGGCTCGCAGCCATCCAGTAACGGCCTCAAGGCAGCGATGGAATTTGACTGTATATTAGCCAGAGTTCTCCACTCCTGTAATGAGAAGGCTCAAAGGATGGTCAGGTCCAAGGCTGGAAGCTTCACAGTCCTGCTTTAATGCAAGGATAGTTAACAGTTATGAAAAAGGCACCACTGATGTGTTTTGTGCACCTTTATAGCCCTACACAACATACACACACACAAACTTAAGTGCCAGACACAACATTCTAATTAGATTGATCTACTTCTGATAAATCAGAAGCTCATATGTACTTCTTCAATACTTTCTTTAAATGTTGACTTCTTCTACTTAATCCGATTAAACTGAACCATACTTGGCTGTTCATTGCAAGATGGGAAGGGTGTTTGCGAAGGAAGCCACAACTAAATAATAAATAAAATGATCTGTAGAGTGATGTTCTCCCAAGTTCAAATGTAATAAGCCATTTTCCTGCATATGTTTTAGGTTGAGGTGCCATTAAAATAAAAAATTTAATACACGGAAGCAACAAAAATCAGGCCATTTCATTTCACATTAAATACATCTAGACAGCTTGTCACTCCAGCATTTCTGGCTCTTGGGACGGGTGGTAGAAAAACATAAAGGATGAACTATGATAAAATCCCTGACATCTGAACACAGGAATTGCCTGAGCTGTTTAACAGTCTCTGTTTCAGAATATCAATTTTCAACAAAACCACTTTCTATACTAAAGCATTTGTTTCTGAAGCCCCACTTTTTCATAAAATGTTCTTTATTGCAATTGTTGGGAAATAGTGGATAATGCACAAAGTGAACTATATTTAAAGATGCAATTCAAATACTGACTCAAATCTGAATATAGATATAGATTCAAATGTAATGTTACACTTCATGGAAATATATCATTATACAGGTTGAGCATCCCTTATCTTGAATTTCAAAATACTCTAAAATCCGAAATTGGCAACATGGGCATCTGAGATATTGACACATTTGCTTTCTGCTGTTCAATGTTTATAAACATTATTTCATGCAAAGCAGCTATTAAAATATTGTATATAATTATCTTCATGCTATTTCTAGAAAGTGTATATGAAACATAAGTGAATTTGAGGTTTAGGCTTGGGTCTCATCTCCAAAATATCTCATTGTGTGTGTGTGTGTGTGTGTGTGTGTGTGTGTAATATATATTTTCTAAAATCTAAAAAAACAAACAAAAACACAAACAAACCATGAAACCCAAAGCAAGTATGGCTCCAAGCATTTTGGGTAAGGGATGCCTCAATAACGTCCTTCAAATTAACATTTCTCTCTCATTTCACATTCTAGCATGAGTCATGTACAAGGAAAGTTGAATTTCAAAATGCCCAGTACCAGGGCTCTTATTTTAATAAGTTTTTCTGCACAGTATGGCGAATTTTACTTGTTCTGTGGAATATATATTTCTGGCCTTTCTAACTTCCTTTTCCATACTTTCTTTTGAAATCCAAACTTTTTTCCAAATAGATGGATTCATCTTTTTTATTGGAAATCTTTAATGATGAAAGATAACAGCTTCTGTTTACAGACGGCGACCACAGCTACCACCCTTTCTGCGGGTGCTATCTGAAAGAATGGGGGTGACATCCTCAATACGTCCAATTTTCATGCCAGATTGAGCCAAAGCCCTGAGGGCGGACTGGGTTCCGGGACCAGGAGTCTTTGTTCTGTTTCCTAGGACCTAAGGCAAAACTATGCACTTGAGATATCTATACTCAACTGGACCTTGCAAGCATAGGTAGGTCTTCTGCCACAAGGTTTTTAGCTCCTCACAAAAGGAATATTCATTTAGGACACTATCTGACTATTCCACATCCTCTACCCTGAAGAAGAATATATACTAGGGTTAGGTTTGAACAACTTGGTACTATGATGCAAACTGGGCATTACTGTAATATCCCAAGAAGTGAGAGATTCTGCGTATGGGGAGAACAAACGGTAGAAGATACCGAACATTTCTTAATTGACTGTCCAGCATATACCGAACTGCAATACAGATATCTACATCCAATATTATCCAACTGCAGGTCCCCCAACAGAAATGATCTTCTGACATTCCTCTTGCAAGGAAAGGGAAAATCCACCATAATCAGTATAACGAAGGATATCGTAAACGCCACCTAAATCTAGCGTCGATCTTCGTTTATTCGCACACCAAACTGAGTGAACCATGTAGTACTGTGGCAGGGCAGGCTATCCCACCGCTGCCACCAAATGTGGAAATTCGATTGTTTACTGTTCACCTTTATTAAAATGTGGCAGGGCAGGCTATCCTTCAATCCCCCCACTTCCACCAATGCTCAATGTTTTCCTTGTTTATTACTTGCTGCCACCATTTGTCAATGCTTGACCACTAGATGTGAGGGTCTTTGTGAATAAACGACTTCCACAGATGTTTTTGTTGAAAGTGTTTAACAGTTTATATTACACAAATGGGCTCAAAGCTTAGGTGGTTTCTAAGAGGCTCCGAAGAGGTATAAACTTCAAGGTTTCGACAATATAACAATGGGGTTTTAAATTCCCCTTACTCAGTTACACACAAGTAACTACTTAATACTGGGTTACTCTCAACCCTGGGACTAAACTCTGTCCCACACACTTGGGTTTCCCTCAACCCACACACAGAACTGAACTGCACACTGCAGCTCCTACAGACAGCTTGCAGCTCCAGCAACTGTCAATCCCTAACTAACTCTGCTCACAGCTGCTGGCCAACTGACATTCTCCAACTGTCAGATTCAAACTGAACATTCTAAAGCCAGAGTGGCCTCTGTTGTCATGGCAACAGCCTCTGCTTACAGCTTGCTGCTGCGAACATTCCACGACTCACTCTCTGCAGCTATTAAAGAATGTCCCTTCTAAATACATAAACAAACATGTGATCAACATACAAATAACCACCTCATCACAATCAGATTAAGCCTTTTTATTCTGAAAGCTTTCAAGAAAAGAGCACATTTCCTGAAAGAAGAACCAAAAAAAAAAGAAGATTCTGAATGTAAATAGAAGGTCAGCTGCTGTCCTCTCCTTCTTGCCTTGTTTTTTAAATCTGTGTTGTATTTTGAAATGGTCATATGACCGATCAAATAAATAAATAAATACATAATTATTATGTAATGCTAAACTATAATTTTCGTTAATGAATTGGAATGGCTCATGGACAAGCCTTGAACTCATGACTTATCCTTCTCTCAGAAGCTTTCACAACCATTTAGATTAATTACAGTTTAGCATTATAGATGGCCTCTAAACAGTGGTTAAGTATGGATTATTGAAAAAAACTGGCAGAAATCAATGTTTATTTTGTTTTAGTAAATCCTAGTTAAGGTTATAATTAAAGGGTGGTATTACAATATGTATGAAACAAGTGAATTAATACAGCTCCCTTGATTATTTGCAGCGGTGCCTTTGTATTGAAAAATAAAATCCCTAATAAAAGTGCCAGTAAATCCTAGCTAAAGTGCCCAAGGGGTTTATTGCTACTGCTATGTAAAAAAAGCCACATGAATCATGCCAAATGAATCACACAGTTTAACAGAAGCCTTCTAGTACTTGAGCAGCTTAAAATGGAAGCATTTGGGCTCAATCACTGGTACAAAGGGCGCACACACAGTTTCCATTGCCATCTACTTCTTTCCCAATGCATGTACTCTATAAGAGAACCTACATCTTTATAATGACCGTGCAATAAATTGACATGAGGTCCCATCTATAACTATCTTACATGTAGTTTCAAGATCAGCATTGGAATTATAGTTGTCAGGAAATGATATTGCTATTTCAAGATTTGCTGATTGCCAAAACGTGTACTGTCATTCCAGAAAAGATTGCTTGTCAAGAGTTGTCCTCCAGGGAATTATGTAAAATGAGACTGCCTGGAGTTATGGTGGTCAGCATAGTGGATGGCTGAAGATGGACTGCAAAATGATCCATTTAAACAGCGTCCAGGCTATATCCAAATTATCTAATGCTAGGACTTCTCTACACCACTGACAAAAATTCACTAACTATGGGAATGATAGATCCCCGAGTGAGACAAAGGATTTCTAACAGAGAACATGAGACACTGTCACAAATGGAATTCCTGTGATTCCTTGGGAGAAGCCAAGATGAGTTAGATATACGTTTGCAATACAGACATATCTTAGGAGGTTTCCATGGAAAGTGGATTTTTTTGTTTATATTTTAGGGGGCTTTATATTTTTTTCAAATGCACATTGGAAATAATACGAGGGCGGGTCAATAAGTCCGTGACTTTATGAATGAAACACAGGTTTTTGGATTAAAAAATCATTTTATTTTTCAACGTAGTCTCCTTTAAGAACATAAGAACATAAGAAGATCCATGCTGAATCGGACCTCAGCCCATCTAGTCCAGCATTCTGTGTCACACAGTGGCCCACCAGTTGTACACGGGGATCTCGAGCAGAAGGGAGGGCAAAACCCTGACCTGCTCCCGACCCCCCACAACCAGTACCGGGGAAATCCTGCCTACCTCAACCAACTCCGAGGTGGCACTTGAATTTCCTTTTCAGTAACTTTGAGCTCTGTACACTTTGTCCAATGTTTCTCCATTTTTTATCCCTTCCAAAAAGTAAGATTTGTTGAGATCATCAAAATAGGTATTTGTTTGTGAGATGATTTCATTGTTAGAGTCAAATCTCTTTCCGCCGAGCCATTTCTTCAGGTTTGGAAACAAGAAATAGTCACTCGGGGCTAAATCCAGAGAATAGGGCAGATGAGGGAGCAATTCGTATCCCAATTCATGGATTGTTGCCATGGCAACTGCACATGTGAGCAAGGTCGATTGTGAGCAAACACGGCACCCATCTTGCAGAAAGCTTTCTCATACCCAAGTGATCATTTAAAATTGAAACCACTGTGCCATGTGAGATGCCTATAGCTTCCACAATCTCTTGTACTTTCAATCTCTGATCGACCAACACCATATCATGAATGTTTTCAATTGTTTCGGGTGTAGAGACCTCAACTGGGCGTCCAGAACATTTGGCATCTTCCGTGCTTGTACGGCACAATGAAATTCAGTAAACTACTTTTTTACCACTGAAATTGATGGTGCAGAGTCCCCATAGTATTTATCAAGCTTAGCCTTGGTTTGAGTGATGGTTTTTTCCTCAAAAAATAATGCTTAATGAGCACACAAAATTCACTTTTCCCCATTTTCTCCTCAAATCACGTAGTAGTCTACTATCAATGGCTGTCAAACACAAACTCAATGATGCATCTTGTTCAAATTTTGACAGGAGTCAACTGACAGATGCCTGTTGACAGGAGCAGTGTTAGCCTTTCAGTTAAGAGGCGGGAAATTCAAAAAGTCATGTTCTTATTGACCCGCCCTCGTAGAACAATGTTTTGGGCTGATTTTTGACAGCATCATAAGTACCTTTCTGTTAAGATATGTGTGGCATGGAAATATTACACCATTGCATGTAGGTAATATTGCTATGAGTAATGAAAATTTATAATAATGCCACAATTAGACTTGTTTCTTTTGTTCACTATATTTTAATATTTGTTTGGTGTATTTTAATATATGTATTTTGTAGTAAAACATTTTGATATGTGTATTTTATGTAATGATTATGTGTTTTGATCTATGTTATAACCACTTCAACCGACAAGGAGAGACGGGTAAGAAATAATAACTATAATAGCAGTAAAGAATATGCAAAAATATTGTGGGATTTTCGAATCCAGACAGACAACGTTTTGGAACACAATACACTAGACATCATGATTGTGGAAAAGAAAAAAGTCTGGATTATTGATGTTGCCATACTGGGTGACAGCCGCATTGAAGAAAAACAACAGGAAAAGCTCAGCCATTATCAAGACCTCAAAATTGAAGTGCAAAGGCTCTGGCATAAACCAGTATAGGTGGTTCCAGTGGTCATTGGCATACTGGGTGCCGTGTCAAAAGATCTCCGCTGGCATTTGGAAACAATAAACACTGACAAAATCACAATCTGTCAACAGCAAAAGGCCGCCTTACACAGACCTAGATGCGTGGGAAGTGTTCGACTTGTGATTTTTTGATATGAAATCCAGTATATAGATCTCGTCTGCTGTGACATACTGTGGTTTTGTGTCAGTTAAGAATAGTAGTAGTAGTAGTAGTAATAATAATAATAATAGCAATAGGGTGGTAATTTCTCACGAAATCAGTAATTTCAGCAATGTGAAAATTTTATGTACAATGATACCTTGACTCAAGAGTTTAATTCATTCAGTGACCAAGATATTAACTCAAAACACTCTTATCTCAAAGCGATTTTACAATAAAATGCTAGTCATCAGTTCTGCCTCCCGACTCGCCGTTTTTCATTGTGTTTTTAGATAAGAAAATGTACTTTATAAACAACAAATAATGTATAAATACACATTCACATGGAACAATAAAAAAGATCAACTTTAAAATGGTAGAAGCACAATTATCATAAAACGTCCCAACTACACCTCATGACAATGCACATTTGTTGTTTATTCATTCAGTCACTGCTGACTCTTCATGACCTTATGGACCAGCCCACGTCAGAGCTCCCGGTTGGCTGTCGCCACCCCCAACTCCTTCAAAGAGCTTAGGTGTCCAATTGGACCCTTTGCTGACCATGGAGACTCAGGTCTCCATGGTCAGCAAAATCCCCCGAGATCACTGCGCTCGGAAGAGCAAAACTTGCTAGTTATTCCATCACCCCGCTCCTGTCACTTGTCCAGCACAAGACAGCGGGCCTTTTCAGCTGTGGCTCCCATGACTTGGAATTCGCTGCCCAGTCACGCTCGGGCGATTCACGAACTCGGCCCCTTTCGAAGAGCTTGTAAGACTGCCCTCTTCAGACTAGCGTTCGGCTAGCCTGAATGAAGATGCACATCAGCGTCCGAGCTAAGATCCAAAAGCTGTGACCGTTGGCTACTGATTATGTATTTGTGTTTTACTGAATTTTACTGTATGTTTTATTATGTATTTTATTGCTACTGTGATCCGCCCCGAGCCTGCAGGAAGGAGCGGAATATAAAACCGAATAATAAATAATAAATAAATAAATAAAGTCAAGCCAATCACTTCAAGGGTACCATCCATCTATCTTGCCCTTGGTCGGCCCCTCTTCCTTTTTCCTTCCATTTCCCCCGGCATCGTTGTCTTCTCCAAGCTTTCCTGTATTCTCATTATGTGGCCAAAGTACTACACCTTTGACCGTAATATCCTTCCCTCCAGTGAGCAGTCAGACTTTATTTCCTGGAGTAAGGACTGGCTAGATATTCTTGTAGTCCAAGGCAATCTCAGAATTTTCCTCCAACACCACAGTTCAAAAGTGTCTATCTTCCTTCGCTCAGCCTTCCTTATGGTCCAGCTCTCAGATCCATAAGGGGAATACAATTGCTTTAATTATGCAAATCTTTGTTGCCTGTGTGATGTTTCTACTCTTCACTATTTTATTGAGATTGGTCATTGATCTCCTCCCAATAAGTAAATGTCTTCTGATTTCCTTGCTGCAGTCTGCGTCTGCAGTAATCTTTGTGCCTAGAAATACACATTCTGTCACTGCCTCCATATTTTCTCCCTCTATTTACCAGTTATCAGTCAGTCCGGTTGCCATAATCTTGATTTTTAAGGGTTTAACTGCAACCCAGCTTTCATACTTTCTTCTTTCAGCTTGGTTATAAGGCCCCTCAGCTCCTCCTCACTTTCAACCATCAAAATGATATCATCTGCATATCTAAGGTTGTTAATCTTTTATCCAGTAAGTTTAATTCCAGCCTTGGATTTATCAAGCTCCACAGATTAACCTGGAATAAATCCAGGTTTCAGACCTTTCAGTAAGGTCCACATCTTTGAACGTGTAGAGCCTGCTTCTAGATCATTATTCATATCAGCCTCTCCTCTCTTGCCCCCTTTCCTGACTTTAAAATACTAAATACACTCCATGCCAAGCCTGGAAGAATTCCCCCTCGAAAGGTCTGTTGTGTCATTTTCAGATGCAACATAGTGAAAGAGTCTTTCCAGGGGTGTACGAGTGGTTGTGCCCCCACCTGTACCAACACTAGTTTGGTATTGATGGGTTTTGCCCCCCCCCCCCTGTGGGTGCCTCAAATGCATATGGAACCAGTGGTTTAAACTCTGGTTCCCTGCACATTTTCTGCTGTGTAGAAGAGCCCTCAGAGAATCATCAGACAGATAAATGAAGTTGATTCAATGAGTCCATTCTTATAAGGATTAATAATAGGATTTAAGCTCTTGATAGTGAGTGTAGTGCAAAACCAGGATGGCCTCATCCCTGCTGGACTTCCACAAGCAGGCCAAGACCTTCTTCTGCTTTTGGGGAAGGGGAATCTCTCAGGAGGGTGGGAAGGATTGGGGGGATATGAGTTTTAAAGGCCATTTTAGTGCATTTACTGTATTTTAATTCTGTTTTTACCACACCGTAATTATTTAGTTGTTTCGTAACCTTTGTATTGCTCTTTTTAAACTGTTTAGTGTGGATAGATGTTAACTGCCTTGAGTTCCCATGGGGAAAGGGGTGGAATATAAATAAAGATAATAATCATCACAATTATCATCATAGTTTGTCTGATCTACAGTTCTTTTTGTTTCCTGTAAAAGAAATCCCAGGTAATAACTCTGTATTTAATTTTAGAAGTGTGTGTGCATGTGCGTGTGTGTGTGGGCGGGGGGTAGCTTTATTGTTTGCTTTTTTGGTCACTGGCCTAAAAGCTAAACACCAGACTTTCCCCTAGTAAGGTGGAAACCATAAATGTGAAAATTTACCTTCATTATGTCACAGATACACTGATTTAATATGTTTTTTTTTTCTAGTATCGGTTTTCCAGACAATGTATTATGTCGGATTGTCTTTCAGATTTTTTTTGGTGTTCGTTTGTAATGACCGCAGGCAGGGCCGTAGCCAGGATTTTGATTCGGGGTGAGTTTGGTTCGGGGCTGAGACTGGGTGGAAGAGGGTCTACCCTAGCAAACCTTTTGTATTGTTATCCCAATAACCCCATTAATGTGGGATATAATGAGCATGGTGATCAGATCATGATATGAATAAACATAACAGTTTAAATAATGTACCAGTAAGGCCTTTTCGCGGACCACCCTGAGAATTTCGGGGGGCTGAAGCCCCCTTAGCCCCCCCCTGGCTACATGCCTGACTGCAGGTAAACAAGTGTCTACTTTAACTGGGGTGGAAGGAAAGGAAAAACTGACTGGTTTGTAAAAGATTTAATTGTATTATTGTAATTTTGTAAACAACCTTTATTTGGGCTTAATTGTAATGCCATCCTGAGTCCCCCTTCGGGGGTTGAGAAGTGACGAGATATAAATGCGATAAATAAATAAAATAAAGTTTCTGTAGCATGTATAACACAGGTGTTAAACTCAAGGCCCATGGGCCAAATCCGGCCTGTCATGTCATTTTATGTGGCCCTCCGCTTGATGGACTACAACTCCTGTATTACTCATCATTAGAAATCATTGCTAGAGCTGATGGGAGTTGTGATACAGTAACAACTGGGAGGCTGCTATTTGTTCTGTTTAGGTTAGTGGTTCCCAAACTTTTTGGGCCTACCGCCCCCTTTCCAAAAAAAAAATTACTCACCGCCTCCCTAGAAATTATTATTTTTAATTTAATAGCAATTAAACAGATAGATATATGTATTAATGCAGTGGTTCTCAACCTTTCTAATGCCATGACCCCTAAATAAGGTTCCCCATGTTGTGGTGACCCCCAACCATATTTTCGTTGCTACTTCATAAATAATTTTGCTACTCTTACAAATTCTAATCCAAATATCTAATATGCAGGTCAAAGCGAAGGGGACGGGGCCAAATAAAAAGGCCAAGCAACCCCTCCTAAATGGCCAATCGTTCACCGCCACCCTTAAAGGGGTTCGCTGCCTCCCCAAATTCCCCTGAGCCTCCCACCACCCCCTTGAATCACCTCACCACCCACCAGGAGGGGGATACCACCCACTTTGAGAATCAGTAGTTTAGATACAATTTAGATACAATGCTTGTGGATATGTGCAAATGATGTCCTTTAATATTTTCCCAACCTTAGAGCCATAAATGCTGTTGGGTTGCAATTCCCATTATCCCCAGTCAGGGCCGTAGCCAGGATTTTGGTTCGGGGGGGGGCTGAGTTTGGTTCGGGGGGTGTGTGTGTGCTGAGACTGGGTAGAAGAGGTTTACCCTAGCAAACCTTTTGTATTGTTATCCCAATAACCCCATGAAGGTGGGATATAATGAGCATGGTGATCAGATCATGATATGAATAAACATAACAGTTTAAATGATGTACCAGTAAGGCCTTCTCGCGGACCACCCTGAGAATTTCTGAAGCCCCCTTAGCCCCCCCCCTGGCTACATGCCTGTCCCCAGTCCCTGTGTAGGATCATTAAAAGTGATGGGAGCTGACATTTGATAACATCTGGAGACCCAAATTGGGTAAAAACAAGAGAGCACCGACCACTATGTAAAAAAGTTAGAGTTGGCACTTTGTACCTATAGATTCTACAGTGCTTTGAAGGCAAACATAAGGCTGTTGTGGTTCTCAATAAAAATGAGCTTGACACTCCTGATTTACAGAGGGAAAAAGAGACACTTTCAGTTTTATATCACCTACTAATAGTGAAGGACAAAAAAGAGAGCTCAAATATTTTAATGAGGCTGAGAAAACTAGAAGCTTAAATAAAAGTCAGGCTCTTTCTACCTTTATGTTTCTTTTTATACTTCTATAGAAACCTATTCAAGTTTGCAAACTATTTCCTCTTCAACTTGAATCCATTTCGTTCCCCAGAGGCTAGCTAGAAAACGTTTTTCTAGCTTGCAAAAAAACCCACCAAAAACCCAGCACTGTGCATTTGTGATAGAAAAATCCCCCAAAGGCAACAATGACATGAATAGATGCCCTGTCCTTTGGAATGTATACATGATTCTGTTTTCTTTCTTTTTCTCTTCTGAATGTGCTCTAGCTCCGCCACAGTTCCTCCCAAACAGGTACTACAAATGCAAACAATAATGATACTATATGTAGGAACTAGGCATGGCTTCGAACCCAAAAATCGTGATTCTAAAATCAACAGGGGGGGGGGGATTTTTTTGATTAGTAATAGAAAGACTTACAAAAAAATTTCCAAAAATTTCTAAAATGTAACTTAATTACTAACGAAATTCGTTAGTAGTTCGTATGCCAGCGCATGCGCATTCCAGATGGTTTTGGCCTACAACTCCCAGAAATCCTAACAGCTGGTAAATTGGCTGGGAGTTCTGGGAGTTGTAGGCCAAAACTTGAATAAATCACACTGAATTCTAGATGGGACTCTCCAAATAGGAAGGAGGGAGGGAGGGGCGGGTATTCTATTCTTGGAAGCAGCAAAAAAAGGAGGAGGACCCCCCCTCGCTCCTCGCTGCCTCTCTCCCACCCCGATCCTGAGGGAGCGAGGGCCCAAGTTTGCCCAGGCTGAGAGGAAAAGGAAGAGGCCTGAGGCTGTGAGGAATGGTGGGAGTTGAAGTCCAAAACACCTGGAGGGCTGAAGTTGGCCCCTCATGAAGCCTCTTCAAGGCTTTAGATCCTGGCAGGCAGAAGGGGCAGGGAGAGCCGTCCACTCCTCCTGCCCTGCCAGGATCTAAAGCATCAAAGAGTATTGGGGTGAGAAACCAACCTAATGTATAATAGAATGAATGCTACTGTAAGTGCCTAATATTATAAGTAATCCAACTGGTCATATACCTACATTCCATGCACATGCAATAATACAGCAGTAATAACAATGGGTATAAGAAGAGGTAAAATTCAAACCGAAGTATTCTGACTGTGGTCCCTCCTCAAACTGCAAAAGGTTTGCCCGGGATTCTGCAGTAAATCCCCCACCCCAAGAATATGTATGTGTGTGCACCCAGGCAGCAAACGCTGTGCCCGGGGTTTTGGCTTTTCCCGGGCTCATAGAGAAGAGCCTTTTGCAGTTTGAGGAGGGACCACAGTCAGAATACTTCGGTTTGAATTTTACCTCTTCTTATACCCATTGTTATTACTGCTGTATTATTGCATGTGCATGGAATGTAGGTATATGACCAGTTGGATTACTTATAATATTTAGGCACTTACTCTATAAGTTAGCATTCATTCTATTATACATTAGGTTGGTTTCTCACCCCAATACTCTTTGATGCTTTAGATCCTGGCAGGCAGGAGAGGCAGGAAGCCTGGAAAAAATGTAAACAGAGAGGTTTACTCAAGTAAATCCACAAGGAGGCACTTCATCCAAAGTGCCCTCCTTTGCAGATTTACTTCTGACTAAACCTCTCTGTTTACATTTTTTCCAGGCTTCCAGCCGAAAGAAGGAGCGAGTTTAGGGCTTGCCTTGCCATAATACTTATTGGCAAGGGAGGCGGGAGGGTGGTGAGAGAGAAGGAGGGTGCCCCCCCCTTACGACCTAATAACGACACTTAAGAAAATCCTGGCCCCCGAAGTTCTATAAAGAAAGTCCACTTCCTGGTTGGCGTTCCAGATGCGGAAATACTCAAAAGTAGCATTTCTTACGAATTTCTTCGAATCATTTCATTTTTATAACTTTTTTTCTCATGCCTAGTAGGAACTATCTATCTTGGCACCTCCCATTTCTTTATATTGTTAAAAATAACACGAGCCCAATAGCAATACAACTCTGAAGATATTTTTTGTTGAAAGGAGAAAACATTAACGGTATCTGTCAGTATCTGATATTATTGAATTTGATTCCTCCCAGAAATCTACCAGCCAGTATGGCTCAGGGATTCTGGGAACTGTCATCCAATAAAAGCAACCTTTCTTAAGTTCTGCTCAAAATGATTCTTTAGAAAGGGAAGCGAAAGATGTAGTGACAGGAAAGTATGGATTCTATGCCTGTTTCGAGATGCATTATTCCTGCCTGCAAATCATTGCTTGACATTGAAGTAAGGCTGCTCCTATTCTGAAAAGAAAACCCTCAATATTTAATCAGTTAACATCATTGTAGTAACTTGCTGCAATATGGTATTCTTAAGTAGTATATGATTCTCAGGAATACTATTATTCTTGTCTGCCAGGTATCATCTTCAGGAAAGAAGAGGAAGTTCCAGAGAAACACTATTGAGATTTTCTATTAACCAGTCCTGACATTAAAATAGTTGAGAGTAAATATGCATCCATATATCTGAATTATTTATCTATTTATTTACTTCATTTATATTCCGCCCTTCTCACCCCGCAGGGGACTCAGGGCAGATTACAGTGTACACATTACCTTTAGACACACAAACACACAAGAAAGACAGAAGCAATTTAACATCTGGCCACCAGGGGGAGCTGTCACACTCCTTCATTCCTCAGCATGTTTTCTGGAGATCTTTTTATGGCCTCGTAAATCAGTTAAATTTAGCCTCCCCACTAAGTGGTACCTTAATTTCCTACTTGACAGATGCAACTGTCTTTCGGGTTGCAAAGGTTGACAACAGGCTACACAATAGGTCGAGAGCCCACCTCAACCCATGCAGGCCTCGAACTCATGACCTTCTGGTCAGTAGAGATCTTATGCAGCTGACACCCAGCTGCGCTTTTTGTTTGTTTACTCTCATCCATACAATTACTCTCATCCATACAATTATGTTGGTTGGATGATTTTTCCATTTTCCTCACAGAAGAGGGAAACGTCCATGTTATCTGGGCTTACTCCTGAGAAGATATCAATACATCTGAGGAATATTGATGGAGAATTGTCAAAATCGGTTAAAAACTACACTTCATGCATGGGCAAACTCCGTTTCCTGCCCATAGTCTTGTTGGTAGATTGAGTTCGGCTTCTGAGACTGTTCTTGAATGGGAATGTGTTCCCCATGATGATATGCAAGATGCCTGAGAGTGTTGGATGCAAAATGGAGGCTTTTGTTCTCTGCAGGCTAGTATGTCAATACTTCAGCACTTTTCCTGGCACAGTGGTAAGAATTTACTAAGGCAGTTGCCAGTGCATAGCCTGGAATTACACTCATGGTTTGCATTCATGTATTACTTGCTTTTGGGAATGTACAACAGTAATGAATGTCCCCTGATCCTCACTTATGGGGCAACAGCTGCTTTGATTGACAGGGTCTGTTCCCTAGCCCCTGGAGAGCTTCTGGTTTATATTCCCATCCACCTCTTGAATTTCGGAAGTTTTTTGCCTATTTCCGACTTTTGAAGCAATTTCGAGAGCAGCCCTCCCAACAGGAATTCCGAATTTTCTTGCTGATTGCTCATTGGCTGATGGCTAACAGCTGACTCTCCCTTCTGCTGATTTTTTTTGCCCATTTTTGAAAGCGGATGCCATTTTTGAAGACTTCCGAAGACTTCTGAATTTTGGAAATACTTCCGAATCAATTCCAATTTTTCCCGAAAAAACCCAGAAGTCTATCACATCCAAAGCTAAATCCAATTGCTAAATCGCAATCAACATCCGAATCGACTTTTGAATCACTTTTTAAAATTAGGAAACAGCCCTACTAAATAGCTATGGTATACAACTCAGGGATTCCTATACTTTTCCACTCAGGACTGCTTTCAGCCTGAGATTTTTTTTATATAACCCTGGGTAGATAGTTATCTAAAACAGGTATATAAGTCAAACATTTATTGATAGCAAATAAGCATATGCTAAACTTGCTAAGCAGGTTGATTTTCTATACCACGAATTATAGCTGAAGCATCTTCTGCAGAGCCCGTTGTAAACACTGCACAATATATTTGTTTAAATGTCTAAAACAACCACAATGTGATATCCAGAGAAGATTTACGGTTGCAAGTTTTTTTTCTGAACCCCAGCATGGAGCTATGGAGACCCCATTTGGGTTTGGAACCCATAGTTTAAGAATCAGTAATCTAAAGGACTATAGTGGTAATGTAGCTGATAGAGATTTCTGACCACTCTCTAGAGCAGTGATTTTCAACATTTTTTGAGCCGTGGCACATTTTTTACACTTACAGAATCTTGGCGCACACCACAAACCAAAATGACACAAAATGACACTCTAACTGTCATTTTACTGTCACCCTTTCTCCTCGTGATGCCGCTGCTTCCGCCAAACCCCCCTCCCGTCCCCCCCCCGGAGGCCCAATCGCAGGAGGCCCATCACCATCCCGCGGGCACATGGGCTCGGCTGAGCAGGAGGAATAGGAATTGAGCACACGGGGTGGCTCCGAGCCTTGGAACAAACTGTGGCGGAGGCTTGCAGCCGTTGCCACCCCCAGCTCTTCTTCCCAAAGGGGTTCAACTCCCCCAGGCCAGATCAGGAAGAAACCAAGCTGACCTGTGGGAGGTGCACATCCCAGCCTCTGCTCTGTTCTGCAATGAACCCGGAGCCCAGCCAGGAGAGGCCAGGAGATGAGGGGTTGCTCCCCTTTCCCCAGCGTGGAGGGGCTAGAGAGCAGAAAGCCTTGCCTTGAACCTCTGGGAGCAGGGTTGGACTGGGGCAGCTCCCGCAGACTCGTCCTCCCTCTCGCACTCCTTGCTGCTGGAGGGGAGGAGGGCAGAAGAGTGCCCAGGAGCCAGGAAGCAGGAGGAGCCACAGCCCAGCCAGGTAGCCCTTGACACGCAGAGGGAGGGAAGGAAGGAAGGAAGGGAAGGAGATAGAGAAAAGGGAGGAAATTTATGGACACCAAGGGCTCTCCCTGACTGCAGCCAGGCTGGCTGCTTTGGCCAGGAAAGCCTCATTTTACTTGTTTTACGACTCACAATGTGAGTCGCCCTGAGCCTATGGGAAAGGGCGACTAATAAGTCGAAGAAATAAAAATAAATAAAAATAAATAAATAATAATAAAAATAATTTCCGCTGCCTGAAGTTTTCCGCTCTCTCTCTCTCTCTCCACACACACACACACTGTAATTTCCCACGACACACCTGATGATCGCTCACAGCACACTAATGTGCCAAGGCCCACCGGTTGGGAAACACTGCTCTAGAGGGACTGATGCTCCCTAGCACAGTGTTTCCCAACCTTTTTTGAGCCAAGGCACATTTTTTACATTTACAAAATCCTGGGGCACACCACCAACCAAAATGACACCAAATGTTTTATGGCGTTTCGGCACCTCTTTTTCACAACAGGCTGCATATGCAGGGGACAAAGAGTAGGCAAAATAATAATAATATAGTGAAACTAGCAATATGCACAATTATAAAAGTTTTATAAACTTAATGTATCAATATAGTGAATTTGAAAAACGGAGTACAGTTTGGCACCCACATGATGTTGGCACCTCCATGGGAGAAAAAGGAAAAATCTTCCCTTACCGCGTTGGATTAGGCTCTGTACTGAATAATCTGCAATATATGGAAGTTCAATATATAGGAGTTATCCACAAACAGAGGGCAGCATGCGAAGGAGGAGCGCAAGTGGGCGGTTCCAAAAGTTATCCACAACAAGTGGGCAGCTCCAAAATGATGTGGCGTCATTTTGGAGCCGCCCATTGGGCTCCTCTGCTCCTTTGCATGCTGTGTAATGCTTTTCCCTCACAGCAGGGGGCGTCTGCAGACAGAGCCTAATACCAATGTGGTAAGGGAAGATTTTTTCTCCCATGGAGGAGGACAAAATAATAGCAGCGGGCAAAAGGAGTGGGGAAGGAAGGGGGGCAAAACGTTTTTCTGGAGGCACAGCTGGAGCTCTGCAAAGGCACAGGAGTGTGCCTAGGCACACTGGTTGAAAAAGACTGCCCTAGCATATTCCAGTAAATTGATTCAAAAGGATCTGTGTATTCCCACAAAGAGATGGAATCTTAGAAAGTGTCAGGCTTATTGCACATGGATACAAACAACAACAACCCCTCAACCCTATACTCTACTTCACACTAAGCTCTCAAGTGGATATGATATTTACAAGAATTCAGCTAAAATATTTAAACTGAACAAAAACTTACGTGAAGCAGATATGACATTTGAAAAAGGCATTTTAAAGAGATCGGTCTTAATAGTAACTGCTTGGGATTTTATGGAACGTGAGCAATCTGCCTTGACAGTTTTACCACCTAGATTTAATAAAACCAAAATTTCAGCACTTCGGTTTACACTAAGGAGAAAAAGCTTTCTAAGTCTTTTTTTCTTGGCATATTTAATGCACCAAATGGCACGGCATTCAACACTCTCCTCAGCTTCTTTCTTAGCAGATGAAACCTGTTATTTAAAAAGAAATTCATGCCATCCTGGAATCATACATTCATCATATATATATATATATATATATATATATATATATATATATATATGCTATAACATGTGCATCATGTGTGAGAGAGTGTGATGGTGAGAGGGAAGGAGGTCCATATAGTTAGAGATATTGGGAAGTAATTTTTTTATTAAAAAATTGAATTATATTTCCAGAACTTCCAAAATTGTTACCTTTATGGTTGCAATTTAAAAAGTAACAAAAAGTTTTTAAAAAGAAATGAAAATCTTGGAGAATCCATGTCATGGAAGATCTATGGGCCTCCAGTGTGACTCTATGATTGATTGCCACCTTGTCGTGGTGAGGGGGCTTGCATGTTCCAATGAAGCTGCAGGTGCAATGACTGGAATCATCCACTCCTAGGAGTGGCTGCAGGGGAGGTTCCAGACCAAGCACAATCCGAAGACCCAAAGACCTCAATGGCGGAGCAAGCGGCCATTACCACATGTTACAATCTGTTGCAAAGGCAGAAGAAAGCTGCAATATATTGTGAAGCCACCATCGCCGTGTTAACCATGCCACTGGATGGGACCTCACTCTGAAAAGATTGTGCATTGACCGGCTGTGCACCGACCTCCACACATTAAAAAAAATCTCGCACACAGGCATCTTAAGTAAGTAAGAAAGAAAGAAAATAAGATCAACAATACATCTGGTGAAAGTTGCTTATAGAGTCATACCTAGAGATTCCGAAAATGACCATGTTAAATCTACACGAAATCAAATGTGCAAATGTAGAGGCCTGACTGTTTTTTCTTTTTCTCAAAACTATTTACATTACTTAGTATTTAATTTTGCTGTTGCCATTTGCCACCAATTGGCTTTGATATAAGGCAATCCTGTGAATGAGAGATCTCCATGAGCCCCAGTCATCCCCACTCCTGCTTAGGGCTTTCATACTTCGAGCTGTGCCTTCCTTTATTGAATCAATCTACCAGTATCGCCATCTTCTTCTTTTGTCTTCCAATGTTATCTTTTTTGTTTGTTTTTTATATAAAAAAACAAAAAAACCAGGGCTGGAATCCTGTATGTAATCTTGAATTACAGTCGTGACTGCTACAAATACAAGATTCCTACCTATCCCCTAGTTCAGGAACTCTTGAAAGCTTTGGGAAATACTGCACTAGAAGAATTAGATTCATTGTCCAAGAACCTTTATTATCAATGCAACTGCAATAATGGAACTCTACTGATATAGATCATGCTACCATGCCTCAAAAAACCATCTTTGCTGCTTGGTAGCATTCTAACTAGAGTGTTTTCAATACACTAGAGCAGGGGTGCCCACACTTTTTCAGCATGCGAGCTACTTTTAAAACAACGAAGTTCAAAAGATCTACTTGCCGCTGCACACGCTCCTGCCGCTGCCTCCGCATGCTCCTGCCTGCGCGTGCTCCTGCTGCCGCTCGTGTGCGCTCCTGCTGCTGCCCTCATGCGCTCCTGCCACCTGTGGGGCATTGTGGGAACGAGGGAGTGCGAGGCGTGGCTTGGCTTGGCGGCCTCCAGACTTATAAAGGGGCTGCGAATTGCTCAGCTTGAAGGGAGTGGGCGTGGCTAAGGCTGAGTAGTTCGGACTTTCTCACTACTACAGGCACCAAAGCGATGGGCATGGACAAAGCGGAGAGGGCATGGCTTTCTCAGTACATACACTGCTATGGGGTGGGCGTGTCTAAGGCGGAGGGCTTACTGAGTCTAGCTTCAGAGGTGGCCGAGGCCAGGATGGAGAGGCGTGGCCCTACATTGGATACACAGCCATAGTTGTGGGCGTGGCTAGAGCGGACGGGGCATGGCTTCTGCAGTGGGCGGGTCTAAGGCAGGGGCGTGCCTTCCTTAGCTGATACAGTGCTATGGCAGTGGGCGTGGTTAGGGAGGACAGAGTCTCTGCTTCCGGACGAGAGAGGCAGGCCAGAGCGTGAGGCGGGGCCTCCGGAGGCCCCGCCTCACGCTCCCTCGTTCCTGCAATGCCCCACAGGCGGCAGGTGCGCCGCGCGCAGAGCGCGCACACCCCATCCGCCTGCGCCCCATCTCCCTGTGATCTACCTCATTTGGACTTGCCATCGACGAGTTGATTGCGATCGACTTCGTGGGCGGCCCAGCACTAGAGATTGTGATACTGAGAGACTGAGGAATGATACTCTCCTAGTCATAGGCAACATCAAGAGCAGGTAAAATACTCCTTGGGGTTCTCCCATTACTGCTTGTCCAAAGATGCTTTCTGACTGGGAGAGCACTGTAAACATTATTTCCCAGGATCACAATCTACAGTAAATTGAAAATGCTTTTAGGAGACAAGGGCAAGACTGAAAAAGTAGGTTTGGGGTATCATAGTTTGTTGTTGGATGCTTTCATATCGTTTCCAACTTATTGCAATCCAAAGGCAAACCAATCATGGGGTATTTTTTTGGCAAGTTGGTATTCAGGAGGGCTTGCTTTTGCTCCCTTTGAAAGTCAGAGAGTGTGACTTGCTCAAGGTCACCTGGTAAGTTTCTGTGGTTGAGTGGAAATCTGAACCTTCTCATCTAGAATTATAATACAATGATCAAATCACTACATCATGTTGGCTCCCATACTAGATCATATTTGGTCACTCACAAATTTGTATGTGGCAGCAAATTGCTATAAATATGTAGTGAGGATACAACAAATCACAGTTTTAAAAGCCCAGGAAAATTCCGTAAGAACAGTAAGTTCACCAGTGTGTTCAGGTCATGTTGCTGCTTAGACCAGTGGCAACTGTGTTTTATTTTATTTCTTAATCTATACCTTGGCTTTTCCCCAAAGCTGGGACTCAAGGCAGCTAACTGGTGGCTGATGGTGCTCTCCAAAGTGCTGAACTATCCTGAACTGGAGCTTAACTCTTTGGCTAGACCAGGGGTGCTCATTAGGTAGCTCGGGAGCTACTAGTAGATCTTCGGCCCTCTTACAGGTGATCTTCGGGCCTCACCAGCCGGATGGGGCACTCCTGCCATGTGCGTGCACACCCTGCGCGCATGCGCGCTCCTGCTGCTGGCTTCTGCTCTCGCGGTGCTTCTTTCGCCTGCAGGGCATTGCAGGAAGAAGGAAGCACGAGGTAGGGCCTCTGGAGGGAGCACCCTGCCTCTCTCTCGTCCAGAAGCAGCGGTGCAGCCTCCGTTGCCAGCGAGACAGGCAGGGCGGAGTCCTCCACCTGGATGCCCCGCCTCATGCTTTCTCCTTCCTGCAATGCCCCGCGGGCGGAAGAAGTGCTTGTGCGGGCGGAAAACAGCAGCAGGAGCACGCACGGTGGCAAGAGCGCGCGGTGGCGGGAACGCACATCGGCAGGGGCAGGTAGATCTTTTGGACTTGGTTGCTTTAAGAGTAGCTCGCATGCTGAAAAAGTGTGAGCAACCCTGGGCTAGACACAATGGTTCCCAAATTTTGGTGTATCATCCTTCAACTTCCAAGAGACCCAGCCATGTTGGCCAATACTGAGGAATTCTGGGAAATTAAGGTCTGCACTAAAGCCTGGAGTAATTTCAGCACCTCAATGACTTAGATGCTAAAGTCATATTTCTAGAACAGGGCTGTCCAACTGGCGGCCTGGGGGCCGTATATGGCCCCCAGCCCCTTCCCTACGCCCCCCGCCTACCCTGCAAAAATTAATATTTTTTAAAATATTTTTTTAAAAAAATTCGGTCTCCGTGGGGTGGGGCTGGGTGATGTCAGGCGTGGCGCCGGCGCCGAGCCCGACGTCACCCAGCCCCTCCCGCTCCCTTCCTCCTCCTCTGTCCGCCTCTCCCCCGGCACACCAATCGGGAATGCCGGGGGAGGAGGGATGAGGCGGGCCAAAAGCGGAGGACGGGAAGGGCTTCCCTTCCTCCTCTTTAGGCACGCCTTCTCCATTCTGCCTCTCCTCCCGGCACACTGATCGGTGCACCGGAGGGAGAGGCAGAACAGAGGAGGCGTGCCTAAATAGGAAGAAGGGAAGTGCTTCCTTCCTCCTCTTTAGGCACGCCTCCTGTTCTGCCTCTCCTCCCAGCACACTGATCGGTGCACCAGAGGGAGAGGCAGAACAGAGGAGGAGGCTGGCGTGACACTTTAGGAGGGAGGGCGAAGCCATGGAGGGCTCCTCTTGGCTTTGCCCTCCCTCCTAAAGGGTAACGCCAGCCTCAAAAGCGAAATCGCCGCTTCTGAGGCTGGCGTGACACTTTAGGAGGAGGGGCCGGGGTGTGGCCGGGGGCGTGGCCGGGGGTGGGGCGGAGTGGCGCGGAGCGGCCCCCCAGATCATCAGTGACTGGAAGTCTGGCCCTAGGTCTGGTTGAAGTTGGACAGCACTGTTCTAGAAGATGAATTAAAAGTAATGTCATAACATGTGGTAATGCCATTAGTTTTAAAATTAGTATAATGACAGATAGTATTGGGTGAATGACGTAATGTGTACTATTTTCTTGTGGCTCTAGTCATTACTTTCTTGGAGCATTTCTTTGGGTGTTTTTGTATTTTTTTTTCAGTACTTAAAATATTTTGAAAAGTGGCATGTTGAAAACATTCATCAGTGAGCAACATAATGAGTTACTTTTGAAAAACTATTGATGAGTAATGCAAAGTTCACCTTGTCCCACTGTAATATGTAACTTACTGTATTTTATTGATACTAACACACTTTTTCCCATACAAACTTTCCCATCAAAAACTGGGGTGTGTCTTAGAATTGCAGGTACTTATATTTAGAGACAGAGGGAGGGAGAGAAAGCAAGACTTTTTCTGTTGGTGGTAGTGAAATTCGTATACATTTTAGAATCGGTGGTATCTTAGAATTGATGAAACACATTTTTTAAGTCTTCAAAACACCATTGTGCCCTAGGAAACCTAAACTACTTGTGTGAAACACACAATGATTGTCCAAATAATGTGATTTAAAACAAAGCTTTAAAAGTTCAGCATAACATTATCCCGGTGAAAGCAGTCAATCTGTGTTCAAATGTACAAGTATGTTGGGTTTGGAGCAAACTACTAGCCTTGCCCCTAGACTGCCCTTATTCTGGGGTCTATAGCCATTGCACTGCAGGGGTATCCAAACTGTTAGTTTGATGTCATTTTAATAACCATGGTTGAATGCTATGGAATAATGGGATGTATAGTTTGAGACAACTGAACTCTTTGGTGGAGAAGGCTAAAAAACCCCTGCAAAACTACAACTCCCATTATTCCATAGCATTAATCTATGGTATTAATTCTACAATGTAGATGTACCAGAAGGCCTATATTTGAAATCTGCACCCTCCACTTTTGAACCATAGAAGGTGGTAATTCCTATGCATCGAGGCAAAAGTTGGACCCAGATCAATTCCTTCCATGTCAGGGGTGTGAATGCTGTAGTTTTTAGGTGTTGTTGGACTGCAAGTCCCAACAGACTTAGCCAATAGCCAGCCACATCAATAGTGAAGAATTGTGAGAGGAGCAACCTAATGATATCTGGAAAGCCACACAATTCTGCATTTATGCCAATACACAGTTTGGCTTGTATGGGAGTCTTTTTCTTAAATAACAGATTTCATCATTCATATCATCTCCAAAAGGGTGTTGTAATGTGTAACTTGTGGTTACAAGTTTTATATATTTAAAATATCATGTGACTTTAATACTTCATTTCAAAAAATGGGAATGAATGGCCTGAGAAGGAGAACTCAGGGGAAGTTCTAATTCGCTGCATCCGGTGAATTGTAGGGTGACTTTTCACCGGATTGCAATCATTCTTGCTTACTAGCTAAGGAGAGAGAAAGAGAGAGGGGGAAAACATTGGAAGCTTTAATCAGCAGACTAATCAGCTAAAGCTTAACTTGATTAAGCTTTCACAGCAGTGACCAAAGTATTCCCTGCATTCGCCACTGCCTCTTGTTGGTTTTTTTAAAAAAGTACAGCAATCCCTTTTCCCAATTCTAATCTCTCACCGTGATTGCCAACAGCTTCAGCTGGAAAACTGGTTCACTGGCCTCTAACGCTGTCAACAAAACCTCACATTGGCTTAATTAGACCAAATATAGTTGCATACAGTTGTCTAGGAAGCTTTTGGAATTTTACAGTCACAGATTAAGGACAAGGGAGAAAAGAAATCAGTGAATAACAGAATGAAAATATTTCTTTCTCTTTCTTTCTCTTTCTAAGCTTCCATATATTGGATAATATCTGGAGAGATGGAACAGCAGAGCTATATTTAGTAAGTAGGTCATGGAGACTATTTCATTTGTTGAGCTGAAGAGTTCTTCTCTTGTTCTTGTCTGCGTTCGCATGTGTGGCATGTTACACTTTCACAAAATCCTGCTTGCATCATCAAAACAAAGGTCTGAGAGGACAACTCATAGAAATTTCATGAGGCAACAAAGCACAGATGGTAGGAGGCATATGCTCTTTCTTCAGTTGTAAGTTTTCCCCTCTCTGTTGGGAAGAATTTTTCTCGGCAGTCTCTTAAAAGAACTTCTTGTGGATCCATATGAAGATGATTAAGAAGAAACAAAATGAATCAACATTGCAATCTGGTTTGGAACCTTTCCAATGAAGGGCTGTAACCGTTCTCGCTCTAATGAATTAAAGACAGAAGTAGTTGTGACCCACCAAGGAGATTGGCTGCCAGAAAGACATCCGTGCATCCAATTCTCTCACCAGTCCCTCACAGAATATAATAATGGAAATTCACGTCCTGAAATCACAGCAATTTCTGTTTCTCCCCTTCTCTTGCTGAATAATAGCCAAGTGGCTGGCAATGTTAGGAAATGCATTGTAGACAGTCTATTTCATGATTACACATAAGAAAAAGGAGATACATTTCCTAATAGAAAGAGAATTAATTGGCCGTGATTATATGAATTGTTGCATGAAAATGTATAGACATAATCTCTGACACATCTGTGGATCTTTATCCTAGAGCAGGGGTGGGCAATTACTGGCCCTCCAGGTGTTTTGGACTTCAACTCCCAGAAATCCCAGCCAGTTTACCAGCTGTTAGGATTTCTGGGAGTTGAAGTCCAAAACACCTGGAGGGCCGGTAATTGCCCACCCCTGTCCTAGAGTCATAGTGGACTGCAGTAGAAATCCAGATGCCCAGTTTGGAAAACATACATAAAATGAAACAAAAATAAATAAATCTGAAATTAAGTTAAAAAGAGGAATTAGAACCAACAAGGGCTGTCACTGAAATGTGAGACAGGTGGGTGTTGCACAAATGCTTGGGGTCAGTTCATATTCAATTTAGTTTATTTAATGCTTAGACCAGAGCTGTCCAACTTCTACCGGGCCAAGGGCCTGAATTCCGGTCACTGATGACCTGGGGGCCGTAGGGTCTGCCCCGGCCCCGGCTCTGCCCCCTCCCCGCCCCCGCCCCTCCCCCGGCTCCAATTTACTTACAATTCCTAGTTGCATTATTAATTATAAAATAAATAATATTAAATATATTTAATTCCATCCTCCCCTCTCCCCTTATTTTTATTTAATATTAAATATATTTAATTCCATCCTCCCCTCTCCCGTTATTTTAATGTATCCCATCTCCCCTTATTTCATCTTTAAATATATTTAATTTTATATTTAATACATGAGGGAAGATGGGGGGGAGGAATGAGGAGCCCCCTGAGGAGCCCCCTGCTTCGGGCCTACCTTTTCCAAATGCGCAGGATCCAGGAGTACCCGGACGACGAGAGAGGCGACGACCGACTGAGTCGAAGAAGGTCCTAATCGCGTCTGTGGGCCTCAGCGATCCAGTAGTACAGTAGCTGAAGAGTATCGCGAGAATACGCAATCCACACGGGATTTCTCTGTCAACGCTTAGGGGGCCGTAGGGAAGGGGCTGGGGGGCCTTATACGGCCCCCGGGCCGCCAGTTGACAGCCCTGGCTTAGACCATGGGTCTTCCACATAGATAACAAACAAGTAAATTATTTTGCATCTAGAACCTGGGAGAGCAACAATTCCTGATAACTTCTTCTTGTGTTTGGAAGCCGTGACAGTGTGGCTGCGCATGAGCAGACTCGAGGTGAACCCGGCCAAAACGGAAATCCTATGGCTTGGTTGGCCCCTAGAACCGTCCTGCCCTCTGCCGACCTTTGAAGGTGAACCATTCGCCCCGTCTGCCATGGTGAAGAGCCTCGGTGTCCTGCTGGATTCCCGGTTGACGATGGAAGCTCAGATTTCTACCATTAGGCCTTTTTCCATCTCCGCCAGGCGAGGCAGCTGGCCTCCTACCTTCCAACAGAAGCCCTTGCAATGGTAATCCACACCACAGTTACCTCAAGACTGGATTATTGTAATGCATTGTATGCTGGTACTCCTCCCTCAGTGACATGGAAGTTCCAGGTGGTCCAAAACGCAGCTGCCAGACTACTCACTCGGACACCAATGAGACATCAAATAGCTCCAGTACTACAACACCTCCATTGGCTCCGAATAGAACATCGGGCTACCTATAAGACACTGGTTCTGACTTTTAGGGCCATTCATGGTCAAGGCCCGAAATACCTCAGAGAGCGTCTTTCACATATCTGCCTTCAGAGACCACCAAGATCAGCTCAAGAAAACTTTTTGTTTATTCCCAGTCCCAGGGCGGCTCGCCTGGACTCCACGAGGCGCAGGGCCTTTTCGGTTCTTGCCCCAACCTTGTGGAACTCCTTACCTCCATACAGTAGAGCTATACCTGATTTGCGGTCATTCTCCCAAGCTCTCAAAACTTGGCTCTTCGTCAAAGCTTTTAAATTGTGATTTATTGTTGATATGCTTGTTGTTTTATTGCTGTGTAAGTCGCTCGGAGCACTCAGGTGGAGAGCAACTCATCAAATAATAAATTGAATTGAATTGAAATGAAATATAACCCCAATTATAAAATTATACAATACCAAGCAATGCAACATTAAAACTCCATATAAACTAACTCTTGCATAGTTAGAAACCAAGTAAAAGTCAATATTATTGGAGACTTAAACAAGAAAGCTTTGAATATAAGCAACAATAAAATAGTAGATAAAAACATCCCCAGCACATATTTATTTATTTATTATTTATTTATTATTTCGGCTTATTAGTCGCCTCTCCCGTCAGGCTCGGGGCGACTTACAAATGTTAAAAACACAATAAAGGCACGATGAAGCGCAATAAAAACACGATAAAGCACAATAAAACACAATAAAAATGGCAGGAATTGGCATCCATAATTAAAACCGTATGGTGACGCACACACGCTAAAATACTGCAATGGCCTACGGCTATATAGTGGACACCCCAGAGTTATTCCTGACCAAATGCCCGTACAAACAGGAAGGTCTTACAAGCCTTTCAGAAGGCTAGTAGATTGGGCAGCACACAGATTGTGGGAGGAAGAGCGTTCCTGATGGTGCTAAAGGCTCTCTTCCGCGTTGAGGTCAGGTGGAGGGTTTTGCAGCTTGGCACCGCAAGAAGGTTCAAGGACTCAGATCGCAGTGGTCTTGCAGGACTATATGGGGAGAGGCGGTCCCTTAGGTACACTGGCCCCAGACCGTTCAAGGCCTTGAAGGTCAGAACCAGCACCTTGAAGGTGATCTGGTGCTCTATTGGAAGCCAGTGCAGTTCGCGCAGAACAGGCGTAATGTGGCAGCAAGATGGTAGGCCTGCCACCAGCCGAGCTGCAGCGTTCTGCACCAGCTTTAGCTTCCGGATCACCGACAGAGGAAGGCTAACGTAGACAACATTTCAGTAGTCCAATCTTGAGATGACCGTGGCTTGGACCACTGTGGCTAGGTCATGGTGGGACAGGTAGGGAGCCAGCTTCCTCGCCTGCCGGAGGTGGTAGAAAGCTACTCCGCTGATGGTGGAGATATGCTTCTCCATTGACAGGTGGGAGTCAAGCGTGCCATATCAATTCAAAATGGGACCAGATTTTTAAACCCTCAAATATGGAATACCCCACACAAACTCATACATCTAAGAGACCTAGGAACAATACAAGAATAATAGAAAAATCATTTTTAAATGTAGAGATTAATGAGATGATTACATGGTCAAGCCTTGAACTGGACATGCAGTAGATTTGGAATGAACACCATCTTAGCAATACTTGGAAGACCTCTTCACACAGCCTACAGGGCCATGCCATTTTGCTGGCAGTTTCTGGTTTGCAAAAGTCAAATCTTACTATACTGATATCTGGAAGTTTATACTCATGGCCTTTTAATGATTTTCTATTGATAAATACATGTCTGATGTGCAGTAAATGCTCTTTTGCCTTTTGGGCCACTAACCAGGATAGCTGCTAATGGATGTTAATATGTGTAGAAGTCAATCTGGAAGGGGGAAGGGAAAAAAGAGACATGACAACACCCTTAAGACAAACTGAAGTGGTTCATAAGCATAGAGTGTTAGATGGCCCTAAAAACCAGCTGGTACTATTGCATTAAGACATCACTAGGGGGGGGGACTTCCGGGGAAGGCAAAATGGCGGCCGCAGCAGGTCTCTGAGGCTCCTGGAGCTCCAGTCGCCTGACCCCCCTCCCAGAGGGAACCAGTGGTCCCACGGGCTAGTGGGAAAGAGGCTAGCCCGAAGGCAAACTCTAGGCGGTGGTACCGGACGAGTGTGACCCCCCCCAAAGGGAGCCACCGGAACCGGCGCACAGCCCTAGGAGTAGCCGTTGGGAGAAGGGGAACGACACATTGGTGTCGACATAGGCCGACCGCCTTCCTTTTTAATGCACTTGAAGACACGGTATAAGAAGAAAGAGAGTATCCAATACTGAGGACCAAGGAAACAGGGTCCCTTGACCGCTATTTTCCAACATAAGAGGAACGCCCCTGGCAGCAACAGAGACCAGCATCCTTAACCTTAAGCCCAAACTAAAGAGGAAGAAAAGGTAACGTGGGAGAAGCAGAGGGTCCAAGAAGGCATAAGAAGAAACCCCCACCTCAGTGTTTTAGAACTTACGGTAGCTTGATCCTCGGGTGGCTCTTGCCAAACATACGGCTCCTTTAAGACACCCCCTCCCCTAGCAAGAAGAGCGGTACGTAGGACGGCAGCAAGGACACCAGGAAGGTGCCGGTAAAGCCCAACGTCAGACGCAGGAGGAGGGGCGAAGCGGGGTGACACAATTGCGTAACAACGCAGTGGTGTCGCGAGAAGCAGCGAGGGAGCCGGCGAGGGAAGGAAGAAAGAGCTAGTAAGCAGGCAAAGCCAGAAGTAGCAGGAACCTTTACTCGCCGCCAAAGCTGTAAGTAGTCTGGGATGACAGCCTCAAAGCAATCTGACCGATGGATCGGGGAAAAGAGAGAGAAGGAAGGTAGGAAGGTGGGGAATTGAGGGAGCGCGAAGGACGGAGATTGGTTGAGATACTGAGACACCGAGGATTCTGATGGGACCCATCCCCGATTTGCGCAACCCCCCCTCCCCATGCTCTGCATCGCCAAGGGTCTACATACTAGAAAAGAAACAAAGAAGAGTCCAATCGCAGGGAACGTTCCATGGAGCTATAATTACAACTTAATTACAACTTATAATTTACAACAACACACCAACCCCAGACAAGACTGAGGCAAAAGACAACACTCATTGTTGAATAGGGGATCAGAAGAGAAGGAACCATGGATAAATTTACTAGCTCATCTAAAGCGAACAAAGGGCCAGGAGGATCAGCCCCAAGAAGAAATTCGAACTCAGGTGACCCCCCGGCCAGAGACTTAATTTCTGAACTCCATAAAATGAAAGAGGAAATACAATCACAGATCCAAGAGAATAGTGATAAACTACAGGACAAAATGAAAATGATGTTTAAGGAGGAACTAGGGACAATGAAAAAGGAATTAAAAGAAGAACTAAAAGAAGAGTTAGGAGAAATAAAGAAGGAAATGGAAGGCTTCAAACAGGATCTAAAAGAAATCAAAAAGGAGTCCACAAGTACAAAGAAAACTCAAAAGAAATTAGAGGAAAAAATCCAACATCTAGAGGAAGAGAATAAAAAACTCGAGAGACAACAAGAATAGTCGGCTATTAAAGAGACAGAGCTCCAACTCAGATTTAGGAACGTTATAGAAAATGAGGCTCAGGATCTGAGAGGTGTTATGGCGGAAATAACAGCAGAGATATTAAAGATCCCTGCTGACCAGATGCTAGATGAAATCGACCGCACTCAAAGAGTTAACTCTAACTATTAGGCATAAGAAAAAAGTTATGAAAATTAAATGATTCGGAAGGGATTCGTAAGAAATGCTACTTAGCTTCGCACTTTCTTCTCTAACTCCTTTTTCTTTTTGCTCTCACCACCCTCCCGCCTCCCTTGCCAATAAGTATTATGGCAAGGCAAGCCCTAAACTCGCTCCTTCTTTCGGCTGGAAGCCTGGAAAAATGTAAACAGAGAGGTTTACTCAGAAGTAAATCTGCAAAGGAAGTAAACAGAGAGGTTTACTCATGAGTAAATCCGCAAAGGAGGGCACTTTGGATGAAGTGCCCTCCTTTGTGGATTTACTGAGTAAACCTCTCTGTTTACATTTTTCCAGGCTTCCCTGCCCCTCCTGCCTGCCAGGATCTAAAGCATCAAAGAGTATTGGGTTAGTTGCACACAACACGTGAGAAACCAACCTAATGTATAATAGAATGAATGCTAACTTATAGAGTAAGTGCCTAATATTATAAGTAATCCAACTGGTCATATACCTACATTCCATGCACATGCAATAATACAGCAGTAATAACAATGGGTATAAGAAGAGGTAAAATTCAAACCGAAGTATTCTGACTCCTCAAGTGGTGCAAACTGCAAACGGCTCTTCTCTATGAGCCCGGGAGGCAGCCTCTCCCGGGAAAAGCCAAAAGCCCGGGCACAGCGTTTGCTGCCTGCATGCACATACATATTCTTTGGGGGAGGATTTGCTGCAGAATCCCGGGCTCATAGAGAAGAGCCCTTTGCACCGCTTGAGGAGGGATCAGAGTCAGAATACTTCGGTTTGAATTTTACCTCTTCTTATACCCATTGTTATTACTGCTGTATTATTGCATGTGCATGGAATGTAGGTATATGACCAGTTGGATTACTTATAATATTTAGGCACTTACTCTATAAGTTAGCATTCATTCTATTATACATTAGGTTGGTTTCTCACAGGATCTAAAGCGGGCCAAGCCTTGATGCGCTTTAGATCCTGGCAGGGGAGGAGGAGTGGACGGGCCCTCCCTGCCCCTTCTGCCTGCCAGGATCTAAAGCCTTGAAGAGGCTTCATGACGGGCCAACTTCAGCCCTCCAGGTGTTTTGGACTTCAACTCCCACCATTCCTCACAGCCTCAGGCCTCTTCCTTTTCCTCTCAGCCTGGGCAAACTTGGGCCCTCGCTCCCTCGGGGTGAGAGAGAGGCAGCGAGGAGCGAGGGGGCTCCTCCTCCTTTATTTGCTGCTTCCAAGAATAGAATACTCCCCTCCCTCCCTCCTTCCCTCCCTCCTTCCTATTTGGAGAGTCCCATCTAGAATTCAGTGTGATTTATCCCAGTTTTGGCCTACAGCTCCCAGAAATCCCAGCCAATTTACCAGCTGTTAGGATTTCTGGAAGTTGTAGGCCAAAACCATCTGGAATGCGCATGCGCTGGCATACGAACTACTAACAAATTTCGTTAGTAATTACGTTACATTTTAGAAATTTTTGGAAATTTTTTTGTAAGTCTTTCTATTACTAATAAAAAAAATCCCCCCCCCCATTAGATTTTCGATTCCCTATTTTTGGGTTCTAAACCATGCCTACTAACTATGCAAGAAGAAACAAGCTCCCACGAGATGTGGTCGTATCGTTTGTTAGGAGGTCCATGAGAGATGAGATTCTCCAAAAGAAATCCAAAAGCACGCCTAACTATAGAGGAAAGAACATAATAATCTTAAAAGAATTCACCCCTTCATCACTCAGCAAAAGGAAAAACTATTATTTTGTCACCGATGAACTTAAAAAACATCACGTTAAATTTAAATGGGAGCGGTTAGAGGGGTTCTCGGTCCATTTCAAAGAGGTCAAGAGATGGATCACCACAATTGAAAAAGCAAGGGAATTCTACAATGAGTTTCGCTCCTTTACGGAATCCAAGGACTATAAAGAAGGTCAACACAAGAGACCGCAAAAGGAAGGCGGAAGACCAGATCCAGCGAAAGAGAGGATGTCCAAGGACCCCGGACCCCCACAGGACTACAAAAAACAAGATAAAAAGAGACCAAGGCCAGACTCCGCAGAAGACCAGGAGGGACCAGCGACGGGAGCCCAGGAGAAAGAACTTGAATTAATCGACTTGGGAAAGGATGGCTGTGACAGTATATTTAAATAATGTAAATGGTTTTAACTCCCCTAATAAAAGAAATCTGTTTTTCAACTCCCTAAAGAGAGGAAAGTATGATTTGATAGCGCTCTAAGAGACGCATATAGCACAGAAGCATTCATCTTTACTGTGTAGAAAAGAGTTAGGGAAGGAATTTATATCATCCGCCCAACAGAAGAAAAGAGGAGTGGTTATTTTTGCAAAAGACTCACTTCGCCCCTCACTAGCATTCAAAGATGAAGAGGGGAGCATGGTGGGAGTGAAAATAAATCTAGAGCATAGAGTGATATTAGTTTGTAATATTTACGCGCCCACTGGAGCGAAAGCAAAATTTATTCGGCAATTAAGGAGCATGATAGATAAACAAGATTACGACGATTTGATTTTGTTGGGCGACTTTAATGGGGTTTTAGATATTAATTTAGACAAAACAAAGAAAGTTGTCAAAGAACGAGGTCCAAATAGGGGAAGCCTTCCAGTACCATTCCTCAGGCTAAAAGAGGATCATAACCTACTAGATGTCTGGAGATGCAAAAACCTAAATGGCAGAGATTATACTTCTTATTCTCATCGCCATCTTTCCTGGTCACGAATTGACATGGTGTGGGTCACCAAGTTACTGGCAACTAAAGTCGAAAATATTAAAATATGGCCAAGGCTACACTCCGACCATTGCCCAATCACCATGTCAATCCTAATTAAAAGAAGGGAGAGAAGATGGAAACTGAACGAAAACCTTCTCCGAGCAGAAGGAGACATAGAAAATAATAGGAAGCTTATTAAAGAATATTTCAAGCTCAATGATACGGGACAAACCTCCATGGAAACTCTGTGGGACGCATCCAAAGCGGTCATGCGCGGTCATTTTATGCAGCAAGGAGCTTTGAAAAACAAAAAAGGTTTGAAAAACAGAAAGAGCTGCAGGAGGAATTACTGAAGAAAGAAGATCTACTCAAAAAGCAACCAGGTTAAAAATAACATATGGGAGATTGAAATGATTAAGAAAGAGCTGAATACCTTTCAATTAGATCAAATGGCTAGAAATCTAAAAAAGTTGAAAATGAACTACCTGCTAAGTGTAAATAAACCGGGAAGACTGCTGGCGAAGAAATTAGCCCAAAGAAGGCAAAAACAGACCATAAGCCAGTTATCTAGCGACAACATTCGAGTGACCACCCAGGAAGAAATAGCAAAGTGCTTTAAAGCCTTTTATAAAGATCTATATAAAAAGAAGAGATAGAAATGAACGACGTGACCTCATATCTAACCAGACAAAAACTAGAAAGACTGAGCGAGCAACAACGGGGAAAGCTGAACTGCCCGATTAGTGAGAAGGAAATCCGCGAGGCAATTAAGAAACTGCCCAGGAACAAAGCTCCCAGACCGGATGGAATGACAGCTCTGTACTATAAGCGACTGCAGGAGGAAATAGTTCCATATTTAAAAACTCTAATGAATAGAGCACTAAATACAGGTATAATTCCGGAATCTTGGAAAAGAGCGAACATCATAGTCATTCATAAAGAGGGTTCGGACCCTTTGCTGGTGAAAAATTATTGTCCCATATCCCTTTTAAATAATGATTATAAGCTCTTTTCGTCGGTAATAGCAAATAGACTCAAGATCCTCCTACAAGAAACGATCCATCCGGACCAGGCGGGATTTCTCCCAAGATGGTACCTAAAGGATAATATCAGAGTTATGTTGAACATCATCGAATACTATGACAAAAACCCGCAAGAAGAAGTAGGCTTAGTTTTTGTCGACGCCGAAAAGGCGTTTGACAACGCTAATTGGGACTTCCTGAGTCAGTTGATAACAAAAAGGGATATGGGATTTCAATTTAAGAATGCGATCCAAGCAATATACCTCAACCAGAAGGCGAACTTACTGATCAATGGAGAATCAGCGGGTGACATTGACATCCAAAGGGGCACCAGACAAGGATGTCCGCTCTCACCTTTACTTTTCATCATGTTATAGGAACCTCTTCTAAGAGCCATTAGGGAGGACGGAGATCTGAAGGGTCTCCGTCTGCGGAAGGAAGTTTATAAGGTGAAGGCGTATGCGGACGACATTGTATGTATCAGGCATGGTTTAGAACCCAAAAATAGGGAATCAAAAATCTAATGGGGGGGATTTTTTTTTATTAGTAATAGAAAGACTTACAAAAAAATTCCAAAAATTTCTAAAATGTAACGTAATTACTAACGAAATTAGTTAGTAGTTCTAAAGTAGGCAAAGCAGGGAAACTGGACTGACACTGTTCTAAGCACAGGCAAATCAAGGGGCAACATTTCCCTTGGTTTCCTTGCAGGGAGATATAATGCATTAATATATTATTATTAATATTATTATTAATATTATTAAAGGACAGGGTTTCTTTGCAGGGACATATAATGCATTAATATATTATTATTAATATTATTAAATAAAATAGTTGCCCACCTCTGGTGCAGGCCTTGCTAATCTGTAGAGTTCTCCTCACTCCAGCTTTTTCCCATTCAGTTTTACCATAGCAGTCTAGGACCTCAGTTTGAACTCTATGGCTTTTCTTGATTCTGAACTCTTCCTTCTCCTCTCCATGCTCTTTTCACTCCTGCTGCCCTTCTCTCAGCAGTTCTTATGTCCTTCTACTCTGTCCTTCTATCTAAACCCCCTTCCTGGGTGTTTAAATCGCTTTTTCGTCAGTCCTCCAGCCTCTCTAGGAGTCCCGATCTGGATCTCTCTATCGTTTCCAGCTCCTTTTTCACTTCCTGGAGGAGGCCTTTCACTCTAATTAGGCTCCAAGCATGGAAAGGCCCCGATTTGACTGTGAGTTATGTCTGCAAAGCTATTTTGGAGGGGGAAATTTTCCTGTTGGGTGGGCATCCAAAATAGTTACCAATCTAATGAAAATTTGGGCCCAGGGGGTGCAGAAAAAAAAGTCCACTTCCAGGATTGGCCCTGCGATGCGTATAAACTTGAAAGTCCCATACATACGAATCCCTTCCGATTTCTTTTCATTTTCATAACTTTTTTCTCATGCCTAGTATGTATTGTAGCAGACCCACTGGGGAATATCTCAAAATGGATTGCAAAAATTTCGGAATTTGGGGCGGTGGCGGGTCTCAAAATTAACAAGGATAAGACAAAAATCTTAACGAAAAATATCGACCAAGAAAGAAGAGACCACCTGCAGAAAATCTTGAATTTCGAAACTGCGAGGAAAGTGAAATATCTTGGAATCTGTCTCACGGCCCACAACAACCAGCTTTAAAAAAATGATTATGTTAAAGTTTGGGAGGATATCAAAAAGAAGCTCGAAAAATGGAAATACCTCAATCTCAACCTGACAGGCAGAATTGCTGCTATTAAAATGAACGTGCTCCCCAAGATGATGTTCCTTTTTCAAAATATCCCAGTAATTAGGTCCAATCTCAGCTTCAAGACCTGGAAGACAGATATCCTGAGATTCATCTGGGAAGGTAAAAAGCCGAGGATTAAGTATAAAATGCTTTGCGATCGGAGTGAAAGAGGGGGGTCTATCTCTACCCAACCTACACCTATATTACAACGCAGCCGCCCTGAGCTGGGTTAAAGACTGGGCCACCCTGAACAATACCAACTTATTAACACTGGAAGGTTGGGACCTACGCCGCGGCTGGCACGCCTACCTCTGGCACGACAAAGCCCGTATTGAAAAAAATTTCTCCAACCACTTCATCAGAGCGGCCTTCCTTAAAATCTGGAGGAAGTATAAAGACCTGCTCTATCACCAGACCCCACACTGGGTTTCGCCGCTTGAAGCCCAACATGTGCGGGAAATCCCAGTCCACAGGTGGTACACCTACAAACAACTGATCCAGAAAAGTGACACCAGATGGACTCTCAAACCATTAGATCAATTACGTGACCAGGGCCTTGAGATATCATGGTTCCAATACTCCCAGGTCAAGGAGCTTTTTAAAAAAGATGTGCTAAACAACTTTAGCACACAAGACTCATTGTGGGACAAAATAATGATCTCGGAAAAGAGGATAATAACTCTCCTCTATAATAGACTCCTAGAATGGGATACGGAGGATGAGCTGATCAAAGACACCATGGTAAAATGGGCCCGAGATCTTGGCCACTCAATCTTGCTTCAAGACTGGGAGAGTTTGTGGAAGGTCAAAATAAAATATGCCGGATTTGTCAACATCCTAGAAAACTGGTACAAGATGTTATTTCACTGGCATCACACCCCAGTAAGACTGGCAAAATACTACCCCACTCTTAAGGACAACTGCTGGAAATGTGGAAATCGAAAAGGAAGTTATATGCATTGCTGGTGGTCTTGTGAGGTGATTACAAATTTTGGACTAAAGTACACTTTCATGTGGAAAAAATCTTAAGAAGAAAGTTGGAATTAAAACCGGATTACTTTTTGTTACATATCGTTGATTTTGACATTGAGAAAAATGAAGACAAGATTCTCTTCTTTCTATCGGCGGCTGCAAGAATCGAAATTGCGAAAAATTGGAAAAACAAGGAACCAGTGATGGTGGGCAACTGGCTACTAAGAGTAAAAGAACTAATGGACTCTGAGAAGTATTATAACAGACCAACACCCGAAAAACCGGAATGATTGGAACAGATGTAAATCTTATTTACAAGAAGTGAACATCAAAGGAGAGTTTAAGATATAGGGAAAAGGCCTCTCCAAAAATCAGGGGAAAGAAGCGGATCAATTAATCAGTGCCCATACGGGGTGTTTTGAACGTTCAAGAACTTTGCGACCCTGTTAACCTAACGGGAGTTTCACTATGTCTTGCTTTTTCTTTTCAATTTCTTCCATTCCAGACACCTACCCTCCCCCTGTCTATCCCCCCTTCACTTCCCTCCACTATCAACCCTTTCCTTCTTTTCCTACTCTTTACCCACCTCTCTGTCTTTTATTGTATGTGCAAAAACTCTTCAATAAAAAAATAAAAAAAATAAAGACATCACTAGGCAAGCACACATTGAGATAAATACATCATAAATATATTTTATAAACCACTGTAATCTCATATATTGCCTACAAAACTATACTAGATAAATCAATACTTTAATTTTTTCCCCCAAAAAATGCATCTTCTGAAGATCTTGCATTGGAATAACACAGATTATCACCTATTTAAAATGAATAAAACCCACATTTAAATTTCTCTGAGCGTGTTTTGGCCATAATCTTAGCAACATTTTTGACCTGCTGCAACCACGCTGGGATAAAGGATAGGAAACTGCAGAGTAGTCATTGCTTGATGTGATTGCAATAGGTCAGTTTCTGTACATAGATAATACTACAAGGATACTCATGGGATGGCTCTGTGAAGAGCTGACTGGCATTTTCTGTGCCAGCATGCTTTATTTTTACCTGGCTTGCCTGAAAGATATGCTGACATGAGATAATACAGCTAGTGTAGCCTCATTTGATGGTTTTTTCCCCTATGAGAACAAACCAAAGCATTGGCATAAGGAAACATTTGTTTAGGACTATAGAGACAGAGAGAAGGTGAGTATGGCTTGAGTTGTTTAGTTTTGCTGTGGCATCACAGTTTACAGTGTTAGAAGTCACTTGGAAATCTAGATAGATATCTATGAGGAATTGTGAGGAAACTCATATAGAAAAACTGTCAGTGAGTAACTGACACCCTCAGTTGTTATGAACGCAAGGTGAACTAACATGATCACTCCATAGCCATGCCTTAGCTTTGAAATAGCACCGGGAATGTGGCGCAGCTGGCTGGGTGTCAGCTGCATAAGATCTCTACTGACCAGAAGGTCATGAGTTCGAGGCCTGTCCAGGTCGAGGTGGGCTCTTGACCTATTGTGTAGCCTGTTGTCGACCTTTGCAACCCGAAAGACAGTTGCATCTGTCAAGTAGGAAATTAAGGTACCACTTAGTGGGGAGGCTTAATTTAACTGATTTAAGAGGCCATAAAAAAGATCTCCAGGAAACATGCTGAGGAACGAAGGAGTGCGACAGCTCCCCCTGGCGGCCAGATGTTAAATTGCCTCTGTCTGTCATGTGTGTTTGTGTGTCTAAATGTAATGTGTACATTGTAATCCACCCTGAGTCCCCTGCGGGGTGAGAAGGGCAGAATAGAAATAAAGTAAATAAATAACAAAATAATAAATAAATATAATAGAGAAAGTTCATTTAGAGAAAAGTGGACAAATGGAAAATTCCTATGATGCAATCTTCATAAGAGAAAATCACTGTGTATATTTATCATGAAGGAATATTAAAGGAATATTAAAAAAGTACTTGCTAAATACAGTCAAAAACCCAAAATCCACAGAACGGGTACCTGTAGTTTCATTTATCTACATCAAACAAAATATGTCATCTCTATCCATTTACTAGTTTACATTTACATGATGACTCTATGTTATTCCCTGGATAGAAGTTCTTCATTTCAATATGATCCACAATTATTTGCAGTTTTTCATATCTATAATAATAATAATAATAATAATACTTTATTTCTAACCCGCATCCATCTCCCCAAAGGGGACTCGGAGCGGCTTACATGAGGCCGTGCCCAAACAACAAATCACAAAAAATATCACAAACTTCAGAAAACAATAAACCCAATAAAAGCAATAAACACAATAAAAATATATCTATGAAAACACAACAACATAGGTGAATCTAAAACAGAAACGAGAGAGCGAGCCACATGTACATGTAAAATGTTTAAAAACTCGGGGGAGATAACAGGAGTAATGTCAACACATAAGGGGTCACTTGGGGGAGGTCTCTATGTGAAGTCCAGGAACATTTCCCCCCAAAATAAGAAGATTGTACTGTAGCCTATTGGCATCAAATCCTGTCTGATCTCAGAAGCTCAGCATTCAACTCTTGTTAATATTCTGGATAACACTTGGATGTGAAATCACCAAGGAGTACTACGTACTGTTGGCTATATTTCAGAAGGGACTGACAAAACACTTCTGAGTATACCTTGCTTCAGAAAATCCTATGAAATTCATGAGGTCACCAAAAGTCAAGAGACTTCTTGAAGATACACACATATTTGAGAACAGAATGGAAGTGTACATGTTCCAGTGATTATCAGGATTTAACATACATGGTTTGAAGAACAAAAAGCACTATGGGGCAGATTAATGCAGCCATAACTGGGAAAATGAATATTGTGGCTTCTGATTGTTTTAGGTCTAGTTTCAGAACTCCCAACAGGTTTCACCTTATTTGCCATCTGAAGATTTCTTGAGGACAGAAAAGAGAGATCTGAGGCACTATCTGGATTATATGAATCTACACTGCCATTTAATCCAGTTAATCTGCTTTCAGGAACTGCATTATATGGCAGTGTGGATGGGGCCTGTGTCGCAGCAGAAGCCAGTTCAGAGCCAAACCCAATTGAAGTGTAAATAGTTTGTTTTAATATTCACAGAGTCTCTGGAGATAAGTATTTGCAAAACAAAAGCACTTAATGGTCAGTGAAAACACTAACAAAAGGAAGCCTTAACTGGCATGAAAACAAACAGGGAGGAAAAAGCCTGCATTCAAAACGCCAAAACTCTTTAGCAAAACAAACACAATAAGGCATACTGAGGGCAGCAGAGAAGATGTCGTCATCAGAATCAATCCAAGGTCATCAGAATTGAAGTCATCAAAGGGTTGTCCAAGAAGGTATCTAAACGGGCGTAGGAGAGAGGTAATCCAGGAGCCAGGCCAAGGTTAAGGAGAGGAGATAGATGTAGACGCGAAGACACAACCCACAGTTCAACTGGGGAGCAATCAAGTGGAGTTCAAACCCCACCACAGGAAGCAGCAGAATCAGTCTGGAAACAAGGCTTCAAGATGCAAGATGACAGGATGCAAGAGTCCTAGGATCCAAAGACAACTCCTTGCTAGCCAACAGAGGTTAGTCCCAAAATGCCCACCTTTAAAGCTCACTACAAGTCAGATCCACTTGATGAGGTCGACGCCCTATCATCATCCTCAGGTGTTACTCTCCCAGCAGCTGCTGCCCTTTGATTGACCCTCCAAGATTTCCACCTGTGGTTAAGACTTAGAACACCCCCCCCCCCATTGTCTGGAGACTCTGAGGGCCAATCCTGATCATCGGTGAATCCTACCCAGGCGTCTGAACTTGTGGGCTCCTCACAAGCCCTCTGAATTTCTCTTACTTGAGTCCAATCCATTTCAGTAGAAATGTCCTCTGTACTCTGACTCCCATCATCCCCAGAGAATCTCTCAAATGTCTCAGAGTCTGTAGGTGCTGTAACCACTTGCTTGACTCTCTTGAGTTGCAAGTGATCCTCCTCACTTGACTCATTTGTATGCCTGTTTTTTTTTTCAAACACCAGTACTCCTGTTACAAACAGCTCCACCTAGTTCCATACTCTCCTGAGATGCTGAGCCATCAGAGTCTTCTGAACCACTACTATCAGTAGCAGCTGGAGGCTCAATCACAACAGCCTGTCTGAAGTTTTGCTTGTCCTGGTAACCTTTAAGGCTGGATTTACACTGCCACATACAGTGATCCAGTTTCTGATTCCAGATTATCTGCTTTGAACTATATTATATAGCAGTGTACATATATAATACAGTTTAAAGAAGATAATCTGGGATCATAGACTGGATTATATGACAGTCTAGATCTAGCCTGAGATTACTGCACTATGTTCTTGGTGGAGCTACCTATTCGGCAACTATAGTTATTGCAAGGTATGGCAGCTAGGTTTCTAATTAATACAAATTAAGTGGAAACACGTCTCATCTCAGCAGCCTTGGGGAAAAAAATCACAGGCTGACATTTTGTCTCTAAATACAATTTAAAATGATGGTCTTAACATACAGAGCTCTAAATGGTGTGGGATATCTGGAAGCCTCTTGGCCCATTCAGACAGCCTCAATAAAAAAGGGGGTTGTCCAAAGGATGTTCTGGCCAATCCGCAATTAATTCACCACAAAACACGAGAACCCTGGTTTGTGGCAAATTAATTAGATCGTGGATTTTTTCTGCACCTTCTTGGAAGGCATGGGATAAATCCACTACTTCAGGTGTCTGGACTGCAGTCTAGACACCATTACCACAGTTTTCTGGACTTGCACTCTCTATTGTCTTGCCCTCCAAATACACTGACTCAGTTGTGCTGAGTGTCTAGACTACTGTGAAGCCATGGAATATGTCGGAGATTTCCCTCAACCTTGCCCAAAGGGGTGCAATGTCATTTTAAAGTGAAGGATTGATTGTCTACATCAGTCTTTCTCAACCAGTGTGCCTCCTGCTGTGCCGCGAGAAAAGCTCTCTGCCCCCCTTCCTCCCCCTCCTGCCGAACTCCTGCTGCTTGGGGGAGGAGGAGGAAGGGCCGGGCAGTGGCGAAGAAAAAGAAGGGGCTGGGGCGCCGCCTCCTTCAGCCGTTTCCCCAGCCAGCCTCCAATCCGCCATGACTCCCACCATGACTCTCGCCCCTCACTCGCTGAAGCCGCGTGGAGAAGTCCCGCCCACTGAAGCCCGTCCACCGCTCATGCTCCTCCTCTGTAGGAGAGCTGAAGCTGGGGGGAGGGGGCGGGGCATGGCGCGGCCTGTAGGAGAGCTGAAGCTGGGGGGGGGGGGGGGGGGGCGGGGTGTGGCGCGGCCTGGCTCCGCACCCTCCCCCAGCTTCGGCATTCCCAGCAGCTGCTCCAGCCTTGAGGGGACAGTGCCAAGCCAGCATTGTGCTGGCTCTGGCACTGCTGGCTTGGCACTGCCCCTCAAGGCTGGAGCAGCTGCTGGGAGAGGTGAACCCGGGGGAGGGGGTGGGGCATGGCACCGCCTGGCCCCGCCCCCCAGCTTCGGCACTCCCAGCAGCTGCTCCCAGCAGGCCACCATCCCCCAGCCGTTCTTTACTGTGTTAAGAGTGTCATTTTGTGTCATTTTGGTTGGCGGTGTGCCTTCCTATGATGCTTACCAGTAGTAGTTGTGCATTAGGAAGACAGACAGAAGTCAATTCAGATTGAGTCAATGTTTTTTTAGACAACTCCTCATTTTCCAGTTCGCAATAAGTTGGTGAAAAGTGGGAAGAGGGATAAACTGGGGCATTTCAAGAGTAACAGAAAAAGTGGGATGGCAATAGATTAATCAAGATAAAAGATTTAATTTTAAAAACTCAAATTTTATTGATAATTGGGAGGGATAGAATAAATTTCAAAAGTGTGTTCTATGAAAAGCTCAATTAACAGATTGGTCCATCCAGGCTTTGGCTTAAGGTTTTGAGTGCTTAACTCAAATTCAGGCTTCCAACTCCTGTATATACTTGGAGGTCAAGACAACAGAGGCTTCAAAACAGCTCCTCATCTTTAAGGACATCATGTGGCCAACCCAACTGAATCACAAGAACTGCTCACTCTTACCTTCCTTCCTTCTTTCAGAGATTTTATATAAGAACAGCTCTTGGATTTCATAGGATAGAGCCATGACAATTAAAATGATGTCAAACTACTGTAATTCTGCATGTAATGTCTTTTAGAAAAATCTTTAAAATGATATTTCATTTTCCTCCTAATGCTGCTACGCATCTGGATTTTTATTGGAATTTTTATTATTCCTACTGTGTGGGCCAAACGGCTGCTTGTAATTTTTACACTGCTATATAATGTTCAGCCTCATTAACTCTTTTGGGTGAGAATCTATGTAAAATGAGATCTATATAAATAATAAGATACACAAATAAATAAGAAATCAATTATGGAATTGTATTTGTTTGATCGGTCAGAACATCTTTCTCAAAACATGGAACTTGGAGCTTTTCTCTAGGGAATGGAAGTCGGCTGATTCAGCTGATAACCACGGTAGGCATCTGATTTAATTTATTTAAAAAATACCCTATCTTTCTCAGTGAGTTCAAGGTGGCAATAAAGCAAACAACGATAAAGACAACAGAGGAAACATTAAACATTAAAAGCAAAAGGGGAACATGCAGAGAACTATAAAAGATAATTTAGTAGTTATGCTCCACGTCCTCCATTAGAAATAGATTTGGAGCAATTTGTAAAAAAGATTGGCAAGATGAATTGCAAAGTTCAAAGCCAATTTCTCTATCTCAGGGCCCATGCTGGGCTATAATCTCTCAGACTAAATGCGTATCTATCTATACCATAGAATTAATGCAGTTTGGCACCACTCCATTAATGCAGTTTGGCACCACTCCATCTATCATGACTTAATGATGCAGTATTCTCAGGCCCGGATTAACAGTTTGTGGCGCCCGAGGCCACACGGCGGAGGGCACCGCGCCGCTCGCGCCCTGCCACGCATGCCCGGCGTCCTGTGCAGCGCCCGCCCCTTTTCGGCGGGGCTGGGTGACGTCAGGCACGGCGGCAAGGGTGAGGAGGAAGAGGTGGAGGAAAGCTGCGGCGCTGCGTCCTTTCTGCCTCCTCTGCCATGTTCCTGCCGCTGCGGCACCCAGGAACATGGCGGAGGAGGCAAAGGCCGTGGCGCTCATGAAGAGGCGCTGCGGCTTTCCTACGCCTCTTCCTCTTCACCCTCGCCGCTGCCGCCATGCTTGATGTCACCCAGTCCCACCGAAAAGGGGCGGGGGCCGAGCAGGACGACAGGCTTGCGCGGCAGGGCGTGAGCAGCGCAGTGCCCTCCACCATGTTCCTGGGTGCTGCAAACTCTCCTTCCTAAAGTTGTGAAATCAGCTTCCAAGGCAAAAAGAGCAGGGCTGTTTGCAATTTTTTTTGTTTGTTGTGCGTTGCTTAAGAAGATAGTACAAATCCCATACTTTCAAGTCATGCCTATTGCACAATTACGGCCACCATTAACAAAGCGATTCAGAAATTTTGGAAAGTTCTGAAAGTTTTGATTTCTTTTTCTGAAAAATTCGGAATTCAATTCCAAATTGAAACACCAGCGCCCCCTACATCCGAAAAGAGTTTTGAACCATTTTTTAAAAATCAACCAAGCCTATTGGTTACCATTTCATATATTCTTCTGCACTGCCCACTCTACCAGGAACTAAGATCTAGCTTACTACTACAAGTTATAGATTCTATGAAAAACCATACAGACCCAAACAAAGTAATAATGCTTTTAAACTGCCCAGTAGGCATGGTTTCGAACCCAAAAATGGCGATTCTAAAATCAAATGGGGGGAAATTTTTTTTGATTAGTAAAAGAAAGACTTACAAAAAATTTCTAAAATGTAACTTAATTACTAACGAAATTCATTAGTAGTTCGTATGCCAGCGCATGCGCATTCCAGATGGTTTTGGCCTACAACTCCCAGAAATCCTAACAGCTGGTAAATTGGCTGGGATTTCTGGGAGTTGTAGGCAAAACTTGAATAAATCACACTGAATTCTAGATGGGACTCTCCAAATAGGAAGGAGGGAGGGAAGGAGGAAGGGAGGGAGGGGGTATTCTATTCTTGGAAGCAGCAAAAGAAACGGAGGAGGAGCCCCCCCTCGCCCCTCGCTGCCTCTCTCTCACCCCGATCCCGAGGGAGCGAGGGCCCAAGTTTGCCCAGGCTGGTCATATACCAACATTCTATGCACATGCAATAATACAGCAGTAATAACAATGGGTATAAGAAGAGGTAAAATTCAAACCGAAGTATTCTGACTGGTCCCTCCTCATGCGGTGCAAGCGGGCTCTTCTCTGTGAGCCCGGGAAAAGCCAGCGTTTTCTGCTTGGGTGCACACACATACATATTCTTTGGGGGGGATTTGCTGCAGAATCTTCTCTATGAGCCCGGGATTCTGCAGCAAATCCCCCAAGAATATGTATGTGTGTACACCCAAGCGGGAAAGGGCTAATAGAGAAGAGCCCGTTTGCACCGCATGAGGCAGGGACCAGTCAGAATACTTCGGTTTGAATTTTACCTCTTGTTATTGTTATTACTGCTGTATTATTGCATGTGCATGGAATGTAGGTATGACCAGTTGGATTACTTATAATATTAGGCACTTACAGTAGCATTCATTCTATTATACATTAGGTTGGTTTCTCATCCCAATACTCTTTGATGCTTTAGATCCTGGCAGGCAGGAGAGGCAGGGAAGCCTGGAAAAATGTAAACAGAGGTTTACTCAGAAGTAAATCCACAAAGGAGGCACTTCATCCAAAGTGCCCTCCTTTGCAGATTTTCTGAGTAATCCTCTGTTTATTTTTTCTGGGCCTCCAACCGAAAGAAGGAGCGAGTTTAGGGCTTGCCTTGCCATAATACTTTTTGGCAAGGGAGGCGGGTGGGTGGTGTGTGATAAGGCGGGGGCCCCCCCCCCCCCCCCTTACGACCTAATAACGACACTTAAGAAAATCCTGGCCCCAGTTCTATAAAGAAAGTCCACTTCCTGGTTGGCGTTCCAGGTGCGGAAATACTCAAAAGTAGCATTTCTTACGAATTTCTTACGAATCATTTCATTTTCATAACTTTTTTCTCATGCCTACTGCCCAGATTTTAACTGTTGACTCTCAGTGGCAAGGTTCCCGAATGAAGTCTGTAAATTGAATGTGTAACAAATGTGAAGTTCCCTATTCTATAGTTTATTCTGTATTTTATACTGTCTTGTTATATATGCTAATAAAGGCTTATTGGATTGGATTGGAATATTTGAAAAACGGCTGAATTTGACATAGCTTTTCAGGTAATGCAAAAACTTAATAAGAAAACTGACTAGAGTCTTTACACTTTCAGGACTGCAAAATCTGTGTTAATATCACTGCAGAAATATTATGTGCTAATTTTATGTGCAATAAATGCCAGATTGAACAACCACAGTTTTCGAAAGATTTTTGACAGGGGGAAGTCATTTGTAGGAGTATTCATTGCTTTCATCAAGAGCCAAATTAATCAAGAATTACTTTATTAATGAATAATGAATTCTTTATTAAGAATTACTAAATATAATGAATATTTCTCTTGTATATTAGGATCAATTAATGTTTGAATGATTTGTTTTCGGCAATTATGGATGATGCTTAAGATATGATGCTCGATGCCCTTTGTAACATCATTCCTTACCAGGAAATTGAAAGGGATCTTCTCTACACCACATGTTTTGGCCCCCATTTACCAAGGTCTGGGTGATCTTGTCCTGGAAACTTTATACCAGGGGTGCTCATTAGGTAGATCGCAATCTACTGGTAGATTGCGTAGGGCGTCCTGGTAGATCGCAGGCAGGGCAGGAGGAAGGCTCAGTCCCGCCCCGCAGGCTCCCAACGCCGCCCAAGTGCTGCCGGCCAGTCAGCGGGGTGGTGGCGTGACCGGCATTGCTATGGCCCATATGGGTGTGTATGGCTCCCATGCCATTTCTGCCACTGCCATGATGTCACGCGCACCGTTTCCCCTACCATTTCGTGGTCTCGCCAGAAGAAAGGCGCGGGGGAGGGGTGCGACCAGAGGCGGCTCCAACTGCGGCTGCTGCAGCATGGACTGGGACTCGGAGCTGTTGGTAAGCCAGTGGAGGGGCTTCCTCTTTTCTCCCTCCCTGTCCCTCCCCCTCGCTCTCTTTCCTTCCTTCCTTCTTTCCTTCCTTCTTTCCTTCCTTCTTTCCTTCCTTCTTTCCTTCCTTCCTTCCTTCCTTCTTCCCTTCCTTCCTTCCCTCTTTCCTTCCTTCCCTACTTCCCATCCTTTCTTCCTTCCCTTCTGTTCTTCCTTCCTTCCTTCCTCTCTCCCCCTCCTTTCCCTTCCTTCTTCCTCATCTCCTTTCTTCCTTTCCTTTCCTTTCCTTCCTTTCTTTCTTTCTTCTTTTCCTTCCTTTCTCCCCTCCTTCTTGCCTTGCCTTCTTTCCTTCCTGTTTCCTCCCTCCCTCCTTCCTTTCCTTTCCTTTCCTTTCCTTTCCTTTCCTTTCTTTCTTTCTTCCTTCCTTCCTTCCTTCCTTCCTTCCTTCCTTCCTTCCTTCCTTCCTTCCTTCCTTCCTTTCCTTCTTCTCTACCTTGAACATTTGCTGTTGGTTGTGGGGGTTCTGTGTGGGAAGTTTGCCCCAATTCTGTTGTTGGTGGGATTCAGAATGCTCTTTGATTGTAGGCAAACTATAAATCCCAGCAACTACAACTCCCAAATGATAAAATCATTTTTTTTAGTGATGGTCACTCCTTGTAGGTGTCTTGTGGCCAAATTTGACAGCAATTCGTCCAGTAGTAAGAAATCGGTTTGTGTGTGTCAACTGTAAAATAGGGTGTGTGGAAGAGCCCTGGGTTATCCGAGGTCCTTTCCACACAGTTGAATAAAATCCCATGTTATCTGCTTTGAATCAGATTATATGGCAGTGTGGACTCAGAAAACCCAGTTCAAAGCAGATATTGTGTTATATGTTTCACATTTTTGTAGTGGGTAGGTAGATCATTTTGACTTGGTTGTTTTATAAATAGCTCACATGCTGAAAAAGTGTGAGCACCCCTGCTTTATACTAATGAAGACAGACCTTTAGATATTGCCAAAACTACAAAATATAATAACTTGGGCAATATAATAATAGCCAAGAATTTGGATTCAAACATTAGAACAACTTATCACAAGAAGCCCACGTGTAAAGATTCACCTTGGGCATAAATATTTCCAAAACAGTGCTGCTCACCCCATCAACAACATCACATAAGTTTTAGTAATCCTGCTATTGTTGTAATTCTGTTCCAAAAAATACTGTGGCCATAGAAATAGGCAATATTTGCTTGCTGAGACACATTCTTACTTCTATTTTTTTAAAATGTGATCATTTTGCAGAAAATTAATTAGATCAGTTCACAGTTTTCCCATTTTTGAATAATATTTATTTATTTTTATCTCCAACATTTCTACCCCGCTCTTCTCAACCCCCGAGGGGGGACTCAAAGCGGCCTAACAAAAGGCAACAATTTGATGCCAAACACAATATAAATACAATATAAAAAACCAAAAACATTCAACATTAAAATACATTAAAATACAATTAACATTAACACAGCATACACATTCACTTAAGTTAAAAACAGCGTTCCGTCCATAAAAGGAGCATTGAGCTATATCTATCAACTTGCCATTACAAATCAAATCCAAAGTGCTGCATTGTGCTAATGTGCAAACGCCTGGTCCCACAGCCAAGATTTCACTATTTTCCTGAATGCCAGGAGGGATGAGGTTGATCGTATGTCACTTGGAAGCATGCTCCACAGACAGGGGAGCCACCACCAAGAAGGCCCTATCTCTCGTCCCCACCAACCGCATTTGAGAAGTTGGCGGGAGCGAGAGCAGGGCCTCCCCGGTGATCTTAAATTACGAGGTGGGACGTAGAGGCTGATGCGTTCAGACAAGTAAGCTGGGCCAGAACTGTATAGAGCTTTAAAGGGCAAAACCAGCACTTTGAAATGAGCTCGGAAGTGGACAGGCAGTCAGTGGAGCTGAAACAACAGAGGGGTGGTATGCTCCCTGTATGTAGCTCCCGTTAGTAATCTGGCTGCCGCCCGTTGGACTAGTTGCAATTTCTGAACTGTCTTCAAAGGCAGCCCCATGTAGAGTGCGTTGCAGTAATCTATTTGGGATGTGACCAGAGCGCGGACGACCGTAGCCATTCAGACTTCCCAGGTAAAAGCAGGCAAGACTAGAAAATATGCATAAAATGCATTTGTTGGTGAGGAAAAACACTTAACAAATTATTGCATATATTGGGAAAAATCTGTATAAATGTGCTTGAATTTCCATGCTTCCTTAAAAAAAAGAAGAACGTAGAAACAGATGTGGAAGTGGACTGGATGCCTCAAAGGTCAGAAACTGAGAAAAACTGGGGCTGGAAGATTTGGATATCCCTTTGTAAATCACTCTTTAATTCAACAAACCCTATTAATCGTTATTCCTGTTTTACCCTCTCCCTTGCCAAAGAAGTACCAGCACATCCCATCCTTCTTTCCTTGAATGAAATTTATCCTGACAAAATATTACAAAACATAAACATGGCTTGGGAAATCAATACAACCTGTGTTAGAAATGGGTATCAGATTGCATCCTTCATAGTTATGCTTGTTCTATGAGTCCTGTTGTTCAGCAAACAAGAATGTCCTAGGGAAAAGAGATAGTTATCAGTCCTTTTAATCATTTCAAAACTAACATTTGAGATGGAAGATCAGGGAGGAAAATAAATAAATAGCGCACACCCAATAACACAGACTATGGATGTGATGGATATGCAGTCTACATTGTCAACATTTCCACAGCAGCTGTATAGCTTTGCATTTCTGAATTGCTTTGGATTTGCACCCAAGTTCACATTACTAGAAGTATATTGGTATGCACCACACCATAGAATTAATACATTTGATATCACTTAAACTGCCATGGCTCATTGCTATGGAATTATGGGAGGTGTTTGTGTGTGTGTGTGTGTGTATATATATATATATATATATATATATATATATATATATATATATATATCTTATATATATATAAAGGAAGAGTCGTCATGGAACGACCATCCCAAACAGAGAAACCTTACAATGCAGAGACACCAAATCAGCCCACATACACACAAAACCCCACTTGGTATGTTTACCACCCCCCCAAAAAAACAAAAAAATTAACAACACGACCAAAAATACAAAAAAACCACTGGACTACAACTCCCATGATCCTCACACCACACCCTTCTGGCAGTTTAGAATGTCGGAATGCTGGTGGAAGGGAGGGAGGGAGAAGAGGCATGGGGAGCAAGGACTGATACAGAAAGGGGAGGAATGGCAGGAAGGAGGGAAAGGAAAGAAGGAAGAGAGGGAAGGAAGGAAGGAGGGGAGAAGAAAGGAAAGAAGGATAGAAGGAAGAATGGATGGAAGGAAGGAGGGGAGAAGAAAGGAAGGAAAAAGGAAGGATCGCAGGAAGGAGGGGAGGGGAAAGGAAGGAAAGGATAGAAGGATGGAGTGAAGGAAGGAAGAAAAGAGAGGAGAAGAAAGGAAGGAAAAGGAAGGATAGCAGGAAGGAAGGGAGGGGAAGGAGAGGATAGAAGGATGGAGTGAAGGAAGGAAGGAAAGAGGGGAGAAGAAAGGAACACAGAAACACATACACACACATATATACATGCACAGAAATATACAAATATACACATACACACATACATAAACACATCTGTACTTACACACATCAACACATATACACGCACATACATATACAAACACACATATACATAAGTACACACATATACACGCATACACATATACATGACTGCACACAGTCCCCAAGTTAAAAAAAATCCCACAGCAACGCGTGGCTGGGACAGCTAGTATACACACACACACACACACACACACACACACACTTTATTTATATTCTGCCCTTCTCACCCCGAAGGGGACTCAGGGCGGATTATAGTACACATACAAGCAGATAATCCCTGCCGTTTTTGTATTTGACATACAAGTTATACAACAACATATATAGGAGGATCTTCCAGCCACAGGTTCTTTCCTGGTTCTTCTAGTTATATCACCGGGTGCTGTTGCTCCATTGCTCCAATGCGCTACCGGGGGGTGCTGTTGCTTCATCCTCCTATGACGAAGAGCTTGCCAAGCCGTTGGGAATTTCCACCTTCCGGCCATTGGTCTTCCTTATTTATTGGTGTTATAAAAGTCCTCTCCCACAAGCGCTTCCCAATTTCTCTACTCACAGCTAGGCTTGTTTCTTACTGCTTGAGTAAACAGGGGCAGGGCTCACGGCCAGAGGCGGATCTTACTGGAGGCCAAGGGAGGCGGCTGCCTCAGGGCGCCACTTATCTGGGGGCGTATCTGGCCATGGCTAAGGGCGCATTTGGCCGCAGCCGCCAGGTGCAGCACATGCAGCGCCATTGCTACAGGCCCGTTCGGCTAGTGTGGCGCGAAGGCGGAGCCGCAACTCGCCAGCCCCGAGGGCTGGAGGCGCCTCCGGATGCAGGCCGCCAGAGGCCCCAATGCCGTGGGAGGGCCTGCCTCCCTGGCCTGCTGCTGCCTACTCAGGGCAAACTCCCATCCAGGGTGCCTCCTCCCTGCTGGGACCTTCCACCTTCCCGGGCTGAGCGGGCTCTCTTTAGCTCGAGCTTGGCCTTAGGTGCAGGGCCGGAGAAGGACGACAGCTGCCCTGCCACCTCCGGGAGTGAGGCCCGGAAAGGTAAGACACAGTTGCTAAGTCTACTCACCTGTGTGTTAGCTTAACAATGGTGGGATGCTTAGGAACACATATAACACCTTCACTGTAACTCAACCCTCCTCTTATGGATGGTGGGAATATATTACCTCTAATAATAATTATTTTTTAAATGTTGAGTGATCTGGCTTTTTGATATTTGTAATTATCACACACACAAGCATCTATTTGATAGGTTCCATGTATTATCATGATATCCAATGTATAGAATATTAAGGAATTTAGTGTGATATCCTATGGAACTCAACTCTAGTTTAGGCAGCATAAACCCATACACTTGTCTTATGGATGGTGGGAATATATTACCTCTAATAATTATTATTTTTAAGTGTTGAGTGATCTGGCTTTTTGATATTTGTAATTATCACACACACAATCATCTATTTGATAGGTTCCATGTATTATCATGATATCCAATGTATAGAATATTAAGGAATTTAGTGTGATATCCTATGGAACTCAACTCTAGTTTAGGCAGCATAAACCCATACACTTGTCTTATGGATGGTGGGAATATATTACCTCTAATAATAATTATTTTTTAAGTGTTGAGTGATCTGGCTTTTGATATTTGTAATTATCACACACACAAGCATCTATTTGATAGGTTCCATGTATTATCATGATATCCAATGTATAGAATATTAAGGAATTTAGTGTGATATCCTATGGAACTCAACTCTAGTTCAGGCAGCATAAACCCATACACTTGTCTTATGGATGGTGGGAATATATTACCTCTAATAATTATTATTTTTAAGTGTTGAGTGATCTGGCTTTTGATATTTGTAATTATCACACACACAATCATCTATTTGATAGGTTCCATGTATTATCATGATATCCAATGTATAGAATATTAAGGAATTTAGTGTGATATCCTATGGAACTCAACTCTAGTTTAGGCAGCATAAACCCATACACTTGTCTTATGGATGGTGGGAATATATTACCTCTAATAATAATTATTTTTTAAATGTTGAGTGATCTGGCTTTTTGATATTTGTAATTATCACACACACAAGCATCTATTTGATAGGTTCCATGTATTATCATGATATCCAATGTATAGAATATTAAGGAATTTAGTGTGATATCCTATGGAACTCAACTCTAGCTTTGGCCAGCATAATTTCAGCCCTCCTTCCAGGTGTTCTGGACTTCAGCTCCCACAATTCTGGCTGTTAGAATTGTGGGAGCTGAAGTCCAGAACACCTGGAAGGAGGGCCGAAATTAGCCTAGACCTGATACACACATATACATACATACACACAAAAAGAGAATAGGAAGAGAGGAGGGAAAAGGGTAAGAAAGGGAACGAGAGTAGGAAGGGGGCAAGGAAAAGGGTGAGGAGGAAGGAAGGATGAGAAGGAAGGAAGGGGAATAGATATATATATATATATACACACACACACACACACAAAGAGAATAGGAATAGAGCAGGGAAAAGGGTGAGAAGGAAGGAAGGAAGGATGGTGTGTGTGTATGGCATAGGCCAACTTCGGCCCTCCATGTGTTTTGGACTTCAACTCCCACAATTCCAAACAGCCAGTAGGAAGTCCAAAATTCCAGGAGGGCCAAAATTGGTCTATGCACCCCATCCATGTGTGTGTGTGTGTGTGTGTGTGTGTGTGTGTATGAGTGATTGGTTGGGGGGCGCCAAAATACTGTTCGCTTACCATTTAAAATTACCTTAGTCCGCCCCTGCTCACGGCTGGCTGCCCAAGCCAGCCTGGGGTCTCGAACCTGTAACATTCGGTTGATAAGATCTTCTAGCAGCTGTTGTTACCGCTGTGCTAAACATGCTGCCCCTACATGCTGTGGGGCAGCATGTAGTTTTAAAATTTATTTAGCCTTCTCTGCCCAAGTGTATTATTTATTTATTTATTTATTTATTATTCAATTTTATATTCCGCTCCTCCCTGCAGGCTCGGGGCGGATTACAGCATATGATAAAAACATACAATAAAACATAAAATAAAAACATACAATAAAACACAATACATGACCATAGTAACAACAAAGATTGCGGTTCTTAGCTCAGGCGTAAGCACGCCGATTACATTTGGATTTAGCTAAATGCCAGCCTAAAAAGAGCAGTCTTACACGCCCTTCGAAAGGGGACAAGTTCTGGGATCGCCCGAATGTGGCCAGGAAGCGAGTTCCAGAGCACAGGAGCCGCAGCAGAGAAGGCTCGCTGTCTCGTACTGGACAAATGGCAGGAGCGGGACGATGGAATAACCAACAGGTTCTGCTCTTCCGAGCGTAGCGATCTCGGGGGAACATACAGGGAAAGGCGGTCCCTTAGGTACACAGGCCCTAGACCGTGTAAGACCTTAAAGGTTAAAATCAGCACCTTGAAGGCAGTTCGGTACTCAATGGGAAGCCAGTGCAGTTGCCAAAGGATGGGAGTGATGTGCTCCCTCACTGGTGCTCCCACCAGCAAGCGAACAGCGGCATTCTGCACTAGCTTGAGTTTCCGGATTGTCGACAAGGGAAGGCCGACGTAGAGGGCGTTACAGTAGTCCAGCCTCGAGATGACCGTCGCTTGGATCACCGTGGCCAGGTCGTCCCTGGACAGGTAGGGGGCCAGTCGCCTAGCCTGTCGTAGATGGAAGAACAACGTTTTGCTAACCATGGAGACCTGGGCCTCTATGGATAGCAAAGGGTCCAATTGGACACCTCAGCTCTTAACAAGGGATGATGGGCTAAGTTGCTCGCCATCCAGGGCAGGCAACCGGCACTCATCCAGTCCAGGGCGACCGGGCCACAAGATCTCCGTCTTTGACGGATTCACCTTCAGCCGGCTGGCACGCAGCCATCCAGTCATGGCTTCAAGGCATAGATGGAAACAATCGGGTACGGTATCCGGCCTGCCGTCCATTCTCAGCAAAAGCTGGGTGTCATCAGCGTACTGATAACACTCCAGACCAAAGTCGCGAACCAGTATGTATGTTCTGCCCTTCTCACCCTGAAGGAGACTCAGGGTGGATCACAATGCACACATACACAGCAAACATTCAATGCTGTTTTTAGACATACGAGACATACAGACAGATAGAGGTAATTCAGCATTTTTTCCAATGTTGGCTCCTGGAGGATGCTCGATTCTGGCCACAGGGTGGAGTTGTCACTTCATCCACTATGATGCTGAGCCTTTGATCATAGCATTTAGGAAAAAAGTAAAATCTTGGCTATGGGACCAGACTTTTGCACAATAGCAGAACGCAGCACTGTGGACTGGAATAGGAACACCAAAATGACTGATGAGAATATGGATAACTGCTTAATAACATAGATTTATGGAGGAACCCTTTTTTAATTTACTTGAGTGTTGAACATTTGCATGTTTTTAACTGTTATTATTTAATGATATATGTTTTTAGGATTTTTATATTGTATGTTTAGGCATCAAATTGTTGCCTTGTTAGCCGCCCTGAGTCCCTCCCCCCCCCCCCGGGGGGTGGGGGTTGGGGTGTGAGAAGGGCGGGGTAGAAATATTGCAAATAAATAAATAAATACATATTTCCTCCTTGCTCTTTGCTCTTTGGCATTTTAAGGTGTCATAAATTAACCTTCCCACTTCAAGCATTCCCTAATTTCTCTATTCACGACTCAGCTGTTTTCGAACTGCTTAGGTGAATAGTAAGCTGGACTATTAACAGTTGGGAGCTCAAACCTGACTCAGGCTTTGAACTTGCCACCTTCTGGTCAGCAGTGATTTATTGCTGCTAGTGATTAACCAGCTGTGCTACAGCCCAGCCCAAGTGTACTGGCGTTTCACCAAACAGCAGATGTTAGGATCCCATAGCATGAGCCATGCCAGTTAAAGTGGTGTCAAATTCTTTGTCATACCATGAAGCAGAGTGAGAGTTCCTCCTTGGGTGACCAATGTTAGGAGATGGCAGAAAACTGCAAGATGAGAGAGCCAGCATGATGCTCCTCAATCTAACCTGATGCCACTTTTGAAACAGTTTACAGTCAGAGTCCCACTGAGTCTATCATATGACACAAAACTATTTCCACTGGTCACCCATAGGGCTCCATTTATAAACTGTTTCAAAAGTGTGCAGAAACTGAGGATTATGGAGTCAGAGAGTAATCATCTTAGGAGCTCCCAATTTGCATGGAAATGACTGAATGTGCTTAATTTAATGTGTGATGGGATCTGTCAGATATGTGTTAGATCACATTGAAGAATTCAGAGGTTTTTCATTTTTTTAATTAAATATAGCAGTGTAGACTCATATAATCCAGTTCGAAAAAGGCTGCGGCTGCCATGGAGCCCCACTAAAGAAGTGAAGAAGAGCAAAAGAAGAAGTGGGGGCAGATGGGGAAATGACATGGAAAGAAAGACCATGGACCCTGACGGAGGAAATAGAGCCTGCCAGTTCCATCTGATGTCCCTCGATGCCCCCTGCTTTATTTTATTTATTTATTTATTTATTTATTTATTATTTCGATTTATATACCACCCTTCCCAAAGAGGCTTAGGGTGGTTCACACCAGTGAACAACATAATCACAACATAGTTAAAAACATAATAAAACAGATTGAGGTAAAAGTGGAATTTAACAGCCTTAAAGGTTAAATGCCTGTCTGAAGAGATTGGTCTTGCAGGCCCTCCGGAAGGCCTGTAGACCAGTTATTGCTCGAGCCTCCTCTGGGAGGGCATTCCAAAGGGTAGGTGCTTCTACAGAATAAGTACGCTGCCACATCAAGGACAGGCGGCAGATTTGAAAGGAGGGAACCTCCAATAGGTTTTGATCCATGGACTGTAGTGGTCTCTGGGGAATGTGCAGGGATAGGCGGTCCTTCAGGTACACTGGCCCCAGGCCATGCAAGGCCTTAAAGGTTAACACCAGCACTTTGAAGGCAATCCGGTACTCGCTGGGGAGCCAGTGCAATCTCTGTAGGATTGGAGTGATGTGGCACGATAGTGCCGCACCAACCAGTAGTCGAGCCGCAACGTTTTGCACCAGCTTACGTTTCCGGATTACCGACAGAGGAAGGCCAATGTAAAGGGTGTTACAGTAGTCCAGTCTCGAGATGACCATGGCCTGGATTACCGTGGCTAGGTTGCCACCAGAAAGGTAGGGCACCAGCTGCCTTGCCTGGTGAAGATGGAAAAATGCCGCTCTGCTCATGGTGGAGACCTGAGCCTCCATCGTCAGCAGAGGGTCCAGTTGGACCCCCAGGCTTTTAACCAGGGCCGACCAGCAAACCACCTCGCCCTCCATTAACTGTGCTCATTTGATAAGGTCCCTAAACATGTTAGAAACACTCTGCCCCACAGTGGAGGGAGGAACTTGAAGGAGAAGAAATTATTATTATTATTATTATTATTATTATTATTTAGTGTGTATTGAGATATATGGTAGTAGGTATAGTCACTTGGTGGGCTATATGGCCCTCTAGCCTTCCATAGTTGTCCAAACCTGATTTAGAAGCACACATTAGGCATTTGGAGAAAAACAGGCAAGCAAAGTTACTATAGGAATGTAAACACAGCCTTCTCTTAAATTAGGGTACTGAAGGTAAAATCCATATTAGATGAGGCATTGTTTTCATTTTGCCCCACAATAGCTACGTTCCAGTGTTGGAGTAAAATCCAGTTGCTAGGTTTATTTTGCCTCAAACACAAAGAATTTCCTTGTTATTTGCATCAAGCAGCAACATATCTTGGGTTGGCCTTGCTTTAAACTAGAGCTATGGCATTGCTGGAAATATGTTGGCCTTCTAACAAATTCTCCAAAAATCTGTTGGCTTCTAAAATACATTGCACGTCTCCTGTTCAATGTACAAACAATTCCATGGCAATTCTCAGTACTACTCGAGAAGAAATTGCATTCCATATCAGCACTATATAAGATTAGCAACTAAACAGCATGGTGTGCAAACCATAATATATGATTAAATGCTAGAATTAGGTAGTAAAAAAAAGAACGATTGAAAGAATATATGGGAAATGATGGAACACACAGAGAATATTCAGCACCAACATTTAACAAAAGAGAATTCTGAGAACCATTTCGGGTAACCATATATTTCCTATATTCTCTACATATTTCAACATTTGTATTCATTCCCTACATTCTCAGAATGTTTTAGAGAGCCCCCTAAGGCAATGCAAGACTTTCCTCCAAATTCTTTTAGTCTTTTTCAATAATTAACAAAAATAAAATGCTTGAGTTCAACATCATTTTGACCTAATCCGTTTCTGAGATGTTGTATGAGACTGGATATGACACATGATCAGTGGCAAAGGGAAAATAAGGGAGGCCAGGAGAGAAGGAAAACCAGAATATTTCAAGAAAGGTAGAATCTAAACAAAAAAAACTAGTAGGAACATACAAAATTCCTTGAAATTTTTTAATACATTATCATAAACCCAATGTTTGTTATAATGTAATCATTGTGAATAACTAGTTTAGCTTAATTGGCTTGAATAAAGTCAAAGGTGCCATTTCTGAGATATCTTAGAGCTTGTCTACATGGTCTTAGAAGCCCATATTCACCATGCTATTGCTATTGCTGTTGTAGCAGGAAAAATCCTACCAAATATTACCCCTTTGACTCCAAGGCTGCTATCTGTGCGGGCGGACCAGCCAAGTGGGTGTTTCATTAGGCTAACACATGTGATGTCTCCTAGACCAATCACTGTCTAGTAAACAAAGGGCACATGGTGTTTCTCTAAACCAATTGTAATGCACCAGGACAACCAATGAGATGGCATCCCTTCTAAAACCAATCACTGGTGTTCTCTAACGTGCTGGCTAACTGTGCCTCCTTCTCTATGTCTAGCCTATGCTTGGGTAGCATTCTCTCCTGGCGTTTCTTCTGCAACTCAATGAATCTCCTTCATTTCCTCACTTTTCTTTTGCAAAGCGTTTTACAAAAAGCGAATGCAAACATGATTAAAGCAGCCTAGAAATCTCTCCAGCTCTTTTTCCAATCTCGTTTCTTTTGTAACATGGCTATCTTCTCTATCTTGACAGTTTGACATGCAATTGAGACACAACACTTTAACATCAATGGAAAACAACAAAATACAAGTCCAATTGCACAAACTTTAACCACTTTTCATCTGGTAACCATCCGGTTAACCAGCCCCACAAGTTGTTTGGTGGCTCATATGACTTTTGAACCTCTCTTGCTATTTCCTGTATTTTTTCCAAATGTAGCTCAATGTCTCCCGTCTTGTTAATGAAATGACAGCAGGTGGTATTCAACCAAACACACAAACCACCCTCCTTTGTGAGGAGGTAGTCTAAGGCCAATTTATGCTGCATTAGAGCTCCAGCTAAGGAACCTACTTCCGTTTGCAACGCGTTCAGTCCCAGAGCTGTCTCGTTTGCCAATTTTTCCATTTCATAAGACAGAATGCGAATCTGTTTTATGTTCCAGGCTACGCCTAAACGCAGCATGCCTATTGCAGCGAATCTACTTTTCTCTGAAAGGTACGTCTTGTCTGGATCGTACCCAAATTTAGCTACCTGGTCAGCTGTCCTTTTGTGTAGGTGCATGTGTAGGTTGGAGACTGACATCTCTCTCGGATATACTCTCAGGCCTCCTAAACCTAGGGTCCCAACTGTGCAAATTCCTCTCCATGCGGGAGGAAGCAACCTCCCTGCCCATTTGCCACAGATCCACATTAAACCTTGGGGCAAACCACCCAAATAACTGCCTCTGCTGTTGACAGCTAGGTCCTGTATGATGTTGACCAATGTTAGTTTCAAATGATTCCCATACAAAATGTGTATGCAATCAGAATAATTCTTTCCCCAAATCCAGGTTCCTTCTAGATCTGTGCTGCAATTTGCTAAGTAATCATCATGCACTATGATTGTGTGATTACATGAGGGATATGATCCCAAATTAAATCTATTAATGAGATATCTTTCCCTGTTACGCTCACGTACTTCATATCTGGTGCTTTTACTGTTCCACATGAAACATAGTGGAGCTTTCAACACTGGGGGTCGGTGTGCTATCATGAACTGAGCTTTGTCTCTATTGCTTGCGGTATATTTGTCACAGCATTTGGTGTCATTCCATCCTTTTAACGTCAACAATGCTGTAGGCAGAACCGGCCACCCTTGTGAATGCGAGGACGGCCCATGCGAACATACCCAACAATCTGATAAATTAAGCTCATGTGTCATGTTAGTAATTAACTGGTGGAACAAATTGTGATTCCATTCCCCCCTTGTTTCAACAGTGTAAAGTATCAGAACAAGTGTCATGTAACCAAGGACTGTCCTCACTCCTGTGGGTGGTCTCCTCCTCCCTATCCTTCCCATCAGTATCTGAGCCCACCATCTCAATGATAATGCTTTGGGTTCTTTTCTTTCTCTCGGTGGGCCACACTGCATCATACTTGACCACGCAGATCACTTGCACCCATAGGGATCATCCTCGTGGCCTTGTCGACCCTTTACCAGGGGCTTGCTGGGTGATCTTAAGCCTCAGTTCGTCCTCCGGATCGATCTCCGCTCTCCAACTGGGGGGTGCACGCTTCAGCCTGGTGTAGTGTATCCACGGTTTCACCTCTTTCACCTTTACTGCCGTGGGCGTGGATAACAGCACTGTATACGGTCCCCTCCACCTTAGTCCCAACGGATCGATTTTCCACTCTTTCACCAATACGTCGTCACCTGGTGAAAAACAATGCAAAGGCGTGGTAGGATATGGCGGATTCAACTCTGCAGTGTACTGACTCAATTTCTCAATGTGTTTTCCCAAAAGCTGAACTTGTTCTAATGTCTGTTGATTTCCCAAAACGTGACTGTCTGAAGCCAATCCTGCTATGGTCTTTAAATTTAATGGGGGTCTTCCATATAATCTTTCATAAGGAGACAATCCTGTCTTCTTGTGAGGTGTGCATCTGATTTTGAACAATGCCATAGGTAAAGCTAGTCTCCAATTAAGTCCTGTCTCTTGACAAATCTTTGCCAGACTGTTCTTTAGGGTCCGATTAACCCTTTCCACCCAGCCTGAAGATTGCGGCCTGTAAGCGCAACGAAGTCTCCATGTAATGCCTAACAACTTGCTTAGTCCTTGAACAATCTGATGTACGTATGCTGGGCCGTTATCTGATCCGATCTGTAACGGCATGCCAAATCTTGGAATAATGTCCTTTAACAAAGCCCTCACCACCTCCATTGCTTTCTCTGTCTTGGTCGGATAAGCTTCCGGCCATCCGGTGTGAGTATCCACAAAAACTAACAAGTATTTGAATCCTCCATGCGAAGGCATCTCTGTGAAATCTGTCACTAGTGCTTCAAATGGTGTACTCCCTTGGTGTTGTATTCCTGGGGGTTCAATGGTCCTTCCTGGGGTTATTCTTGACACATGTCCAACATCTGTGGGCCGCTGCTGCTGTCAGACCATGTAGGCCATCCATGTACATCTGCCTACCCAACAGGGCTGCCAGAGCAGATTTACCTAAATGGGTGTGCTGATGAAAATGTTGTACTATGTGCCACGCCATGTTCTTAGGAACATAGGCGCGAGAATCTGGCATCACGATTATGTCTTCCTGCCATTTCCCTCCCTCTTTCAGAGCCCATTCTTCTTCCTCTTTTGTGTAATGACACCTTTCTACCTGTGGGCCTGAACTTGTGATTTCCATCATCACAGATGATGGGCTTTGGGGTGCTGCTTCCCTAGCGGCCAAATCTGCCTGTCAATTTCCTCTAACAATCGGGTCTTCACCCCTTTGATGCCCTCTACAGTGCATGACAGCAACTTTTCTCGGTTTCCAAACGGCCTCCAGGAGAGCAACTATCTCATCAGCATGCTTTATGCCCTTTCCAGCCGAGGTCAAGAAGCCTCGTTCTCTGTACAAATCTCCGTGAGCATGTAACGTAATGAAGGCGTATCGAGAATCCATATAGAGATTAACCCTTTGCCCTTCTGCCAACTGCAGTGCCCGAGTGAGGGCCACAAGCTCGGCCCGTTGAGCGGAAGATCCCGGAGGCAGAGACCCTGCTTCCAGCGTCTCTCCCTCCCCCGTCACCACTGCATAGCCGGCATGTCGCACCCCACTCTCCAAAAAGCTACTGCCATCCGTAAAAAGGGTTAAGTCTACCTTCTCCAGAGGTACGTCCTTCAAATCTGGTCTGCTGGAATAAACCTGGTCCATCACCTGGACACACTGGTGCTCAGTTACCTCCGCTGGGGCTGGCAACAAGGTTGCCAGGTTTAAAGTAGAGCACATTTCTAGGGCTACGAGCGGATTGTCACACAGCACTCCTTCATACTTAGTCAGTCTTTTATTCGTGAGCCAGCGTTGTCCCTTGGAATCTAACAATGCTTTGACGCTATGAGATGTCCTGACAGTCAATGGCTGGCCTAATGTCAGTTTGTTTGCTTCTCTAATTAAATCTACTGCGGCTGCCACAGCTCTCAAGCATGGCGGCATCCCTTGAGCCACTGTGTCTAATGGTTTTGACAGATAAGCTACAGGCCTGTGCCATGTGCCTAACATCTGAGTGAGCACACCTACCGCGTTTCCCTCTCGCTCGGAAACGAAAAGGAAGAACGGTTTATTTAAATCTGGCAGGCCCAATGCTGGGGAAGACATGAGGGCCTTCTTTAGAGCTAGAAACGATTTTTCACATTCTTCTGTCCACACAAATGGATCCTGTCTGCTCCCTCTCGTGGCTTGATACAAAGGCTTGGCTAGTACTGCATAGCTAGGAATCCAATGGCGCACGTACGATGTTGACCCAAGGAATTCCCTCGTCTGCCTCCTGGTGGAGGGTGTGGGAATTGCACATATGACTTCCTTTCTTTCTACCTCCAGAATCTTGCTTCCTTGTGTAAGTCCGAGCCCTAAATACTTGACTTTCTTTCGACATAACTGTGCTTTCTTCCTTTTCCTTCCCTGAAGCTTTGCCCTCATCTCAGGCCTCTCCCACGACTATTCCCACTTCCTCTTCCTCTTTGCCTCTCATCCATCATGCTCAACTCTCTATACCCCTCTTTCTTCTTTCTTTCTTTTCCTCTTCTGCATGCTCTCTTGCCATAAAAACCTGATCTGCCAGGGCCAACAGTTCATTTAAGGTCTTTCCCAAGAACCCTGGCTGTTTCTGAATCTTCTTCCTTATATCATCCGCTGCTTGCGAGATGAAAGATTGGGTTAAAGCCCGTCTTCCATCATCCTGCTCTAAGTTGTAAGGGCTGAACTTTCTGTATGCCTCTTCCAGCCTTTCTAAGAATGCTGCTGGTGACTCTGTCTTTTCCTGTTGAACTCTCTGAATTTTCTGTAAATTGGAAGGTCGGGGTGGCCCTCTTCTTATTGCCTTTAAGAGAATCTGTTGAAACTCTCTTATGTGGTTCCGGTGAACTGCATCATTCGGATCCCACTGTGGATCCACTTCTACTGGAAACCTCTCTGCCCCGTAAGCTACGGGGTCAGCTGCTCCATGTCCCTCTTGGGCCAGTAAACTTCCTTGATTTATAATGTTCCTCCTCTCTTCAGTGGTAAACAGAGCATTTAAGAGCTGTTTACAATCCCTCCAGGTAGGGTCATGGGTGGCAATGACTCCCTCTAACAAATCTGCCATTGCCTTGGGCTGTTCTGAATATGGTGGCGTAGAATCGCGCCAATTAAAAATATCCGATGAAGAGAATGGAATAATCTGAAAAGCTTGCACTACGCCATTGTTGGCATCTAACAGTGGCACTTGCCGTATTGGCATTTCAAGGACTCCCAGGGACTCTGTCTTTGATCTTAGTGACTCTAGCGACCTGCTCCTGGTATGAACCGGTGAAGCATCAGTGGGCTCCCAGGGTCTCCTTCTTCTAATGGTTGGGGATTCCTCCCTCCCCCTTCTTTCCACTTCTCTTGCTTCTACTATTGCATATAAAGCTTCCCTTGGTTGTGGCTTTTCATAAGCTGGCGGACTGACAGAGAAAGGATTATGCACCAATCGGGGCATCATGGGAATCGCCATTGCTGGCGGCACCATGGCTGGCGGAATTGCCATGGGTGGCGAGATCATTGCTGGGGGTGATGTCGGGAGGGGTACGACTGCCATTGGAGTGGCCATCACAGCTGGGGTTGCCGTCGCAGCTGCTGAAGCCATCTCTGGGGCTGGAGCCATTGCTGAGGCTATCACAGGGGAAGTTACAGGTGTGGCTGTCACCGGCGGAATACGGGTGAAGCCATCGCTGGGGCTTGGGCCATTACTGGGGCTGCTATTGGTGGATTTAAAAGCACATCCAGCAGAGGCGCGGCAGACACTTCCGCATTCGCTGGTGCGTTTACTCGGCATCTCGGTCTCCTCCTCAGTGGTATTATTTCCTCCAATTCTGCTTGGAGCACCGGAGCTCTCTTCCCTTCCTTCCTGCTAAACATGCATATGCCCTGGTGGTGTTTCTTAACCCACCAGACTTCATTTTCAACTACCCTTTCCCATGTAGCGGCATAAACCCATTGATCTGGGTATGTGTCGGCACAATAGGATTCTAACTGCTTACACTTCTTCAGATCCCAAGTTCCCCCTTTCGGCCAACCTAACTTGAAAGTGGGCCACTCATCTGTGCACAGATTCCTCAATCTAAAATCCTTCAGGTCTTGTGGATCCCCTTCTACTGTTAATTGTGAGAACTTGTCAAAATTCTCTAACAAGCACTGCAAAGGCGTCCCTTTGGAGTCTTTTCCTCCCATTTGGGGTACTTAGTGTATTCCTCCCCCTGGTACCAGTGTGTGTTACCTAGTGTCTTACTTGACCACTTAATACTCGCCGGATTTCTGTAGACTCGGGACACCCTCGCCCCCACGACTCCTCCGAAACTGGTTTCTCTGGTAACCCACGTCAGTTGCGGCTCCTCCGGTCGAAGCGGCGTTGCCTCAGAGACGAGGTGCGGAGCCGGTCACATCGGGGCCCCTCTCAGCCCACGCGCATCATCTCAGGACCCCACCTTTGAATGAGGACCGTTCTGCCAACAGAATCGCGTCTCCTGCGTCGCGGCCCGTCTTTCCAATGACGTCAAATCACGTCGGGGTCACCAAAGAACTGTAGCAGGAAAAATCCTACCAAATATTACCCCTTTGACTCCAAGGCTGCTATCTGTGCGGGCGCAGGAACGAGAAGACGTGACAACTGGGTTACTTTTCAGGAAACACAGTTTATTCCAAATCCACAGCTGTAGGGTCTGCCCTTTGGCGTAACAAGACGCAAGGAACAGAACACCCCCTCCTTTCAGTCATTCAGTTTTATACAATCAATGGAGCCGGTCTAAGTCCCGCCCCGTTCATTCATCTCACTGGCTAACACTCATGATGGGCTTCTGATTCTAACCAATTAACAATGCATTAGGTAATCTAATAATTCATTGGCTAACAGACACTGCGCAGTTTATTTTCCTGACCAGTTATTAAAGCTTTGTCTATGTGCGTAGATTGTCCCTATATTGTTACTTTTCTGATAAGCTTTCCCACAGACCAGCCAAGTGGGTGTTTCATTAGGCTAACACATGTGATGTCTCCTAGACCAATCACTGTCTAGTAAACAAAGGGCATATGGTGTTTCTCTAAACCAATTGTAATGCACCAGGACAACCAATGAGATGGCATCCCTTCTAAACCAATCACTGCTGTTCTCTAACGTGCTGGTTAACTCTGCCTCCTTCTCTATGCCTAGCCTATGCTTGGGTAGCATTCTCTCCTGGCATTTCTTCTGCAACTCAATGAATCTCCTTCACTGTCTCCTTGACATGCTGGAACTTCCAGTGTTTATTTTGGGGGTAAACGCACTGTAGAATTAATGCAGTTTGACACCATTTTAACTGCCATGGCTCCATGCTATGGAATCTTGGGAGTTGTAGTACAGTAAAGCACTAGCACTCTATGGCAGTGTTTTTCAACCTTTTTTGAGCTGCGGCACATTTTTTACATTTACAAAATCCTGGGGCACATTTTTACATTAGTTAATATGTTTTAAAATGTATTTATACAAAAACCTCCTGGGAACACAACATAGCAGGAATGGCAGAAAAGACCACTTGCAACAGCAAAATGACATTCAAAAATGATGGAATGTAATCAAACTTCCCACAGAACTACCACAAGAGAAAATACATAAGCAATTGACAGTATAGTTAATATGTTTTAAAATCTTAAATAAAAGGAACCAGAAACCTACTGCTCTATGGTAGAGATGTATAAAATACCTACAACTCCCAGGATTCCATAGCTTTGATGTTTTTGGTCTCCAACAAATGTAAAACTCTTTCATTTAATTATAAGTTGGAGCTACAATTTGGGAAGCTTTTTTCATATACAAATCCTAAGGGTTTGTCCAGCTATGATTGAGACTCCTTGAGAAATTTAATTCTCCCTGCTTTGTCCTGCTTTCCAAAGTCACATGTGTATATATTTCCCATATTTCTAATATGGGAATTCTGGATATTATTACTTGTTGTGGATCACAACTGCAGTAAATGCCAAAAAAACCCATGAAACATAACTCAGCAAAATGGAAACAAAAGAGAGAGAGAAAACCAGAGGAAGAACTTTACATTATCAGATGATAATGTTTGCTGCCATCAGATAGTTTCAAGGTGAAGCAGAAAGAAATGAGTCCAGCTGTTCTCAGTCCAAGTCTCTGATTAATTCTTATTGGTAAACAACCCTGTTCCTCAGACATCTTTGTAATAAAGAATATTGTTTAATCAGATGGTGTTAAATCTCTCTAGACCATTAGCAACGGATTTGAGTGTTTAAAATAAGCAGGTGATATGTCCCACAGCAACAAGGCCATTCCACAAAGCTGAAGTCAAAGGAAAGAAGGAATGCAGGATCACCACCAACCTTCCTTCCAATGAGTCTTCTCAGCTTATGTCCAGCATCCAGTCTATTAGGCTAAAGAAACTCAGAATAGTAGGTAAAGGTTTCCCCTGACATGAAATCTAGTCGTGTTCCAACTCTGGGGGGCTGGTGCTCATCTCAATTTCTAAGCCAAAGAGCTGGTGTTGTCTGTAGACACCTCCAAGGTCATGTGGCTGGCATGAACACCGTTACTTTCCCATCAAGGAAGTATTATTTATTTATTATTTCAATTTGTATACCATCCTTTCCAACTGGCTCAGGACGGTTTACAGCATATCAAACTACATCAAAAACATATCAAACAACCAACAAGACACATTTAAAAAAGCAATAAAACCGATTTAACAGTATTCCGCTAATAACCAAGAGTGGTCACAGACTGAATGCATGCTGGAACAGTGCTGTTTTACAAGCTTTCTGGAAAGCCGGTAGCTCATTGACTGCTCGAACTTCCGGTGGCAGACTGTTCCACAGGGAAAGTGCTGCCACACAGAAAGCTCTCTGTCTAGTTGACGACAGGTGAATGGTTCGCAGGGAGGGGATCTGCAAAAGATTGAGGTCTTTAGAACGAAGAGATCTCTGAGGAACATATGGGAGTAGGCAGTCCCTCAAGTACACCGGCCCCAGACCATGCAAGGCCTTAAAGGTTAAGATCATCCGGTGCTCAATTGGCAACCAATGCAGTCACTGCAGAGTTGAGGTGATCTGCGCCCTGGCCGGCACTCTGGTCAGGAGCCTTGCTGCTGCGTTCTGCACAAGTTAAACTTCCGGATGACCGACAAAGGAAGACCAATGTAAAAGGCGTTACAGTAGTCTAACCTCAAGATGACCATCGCTTGGATCACCGTGGCTAGGTCATTTCCGGTGAGATAGAGTGCCAGCCGTCTAGCCTGCTGCAGATGGAATAAAGTGGATCTGCTGACAGCGGAGACCTGAGCCTCCATTGTCAACAGCGGGTCTAACTGGACCCCCAGTTTCTTTACTAAGTGCAACGGGCGTAATGCCTCGCCATCCAGAGTAGGCAGTTGGAGCTCACAACCACCTGGATGACCCAGCCAGAGGATCTCTGTCTTAGATGGATTCACTCTCAGCCGACTGGCTCGTAGCTTCAAGGCATTGTTGGAAACAATTGGATACCGAGTCTGGCTGGCCATCCATCCTCAGCACCAGCTGGGTGTCATCCGTATACTGATGTACCTATAGATCTACTCACATTTGCATGTTTTCAAACAGCTTGGTTGGCAGAAGCTGGGCCTAACAGCAGGAGCTCAACCCACTCCCTGGATTCGAACCGCCAACCTTTTGGTCAGCAAGTTCAGCAGCTCAGTAGTCTAAGCCCACAGAATAGTAAGACCTTAAATACGTATATACAGCCATTGCTTAAAATCCCATTGTGACATTTCCAGACATTACATATATGCCTCCTGGAAAACCTGACAGCCCACAGGAAATCTAAGAAGATGGTATTTTCTTTCTGTTTCTGGTTGTAGAAATATGGAAGGATGCTGCCTGGTCATCCTCATCCTCCATATATGGGGCAGGCTCATAGAAGAATGGGAGGTTTTATTAGAATGGTAGGCTCTCAGCAGGATCTCAGCCATTTTTACACACATTAACACAGAAAGAACAAGGTCTGTCTCTATCTCCATCTCTCTTCTCTCCTCATGTTGAGAGTGCAAATTCTGCTTTGGGGAATGTCACTTATTTTATGGATGCTCTCCTTGTTTGTGGCAAAGTATGTATATCTCATTTGTACAGAGAGCATCTACACCTGAGAGGAAGTGACAGATGAAAGAAAGGATGGAGGGAGCTATTACTACTAGTAGTCTCCGCACTTCATGTGTTTAAAAAAATGTTTAGAAAATAACTATGAATGACCGTTGTGCCTGAATTTTCTTGATTTCCTTTCCTTTCTTTCCTTTCTCCTTTTCATCCCTTTTTCCTTTTGTATCATGCTGTTTTAGATTGTAAGCTTTGTGTTGTGTTTATTTGTTCAGTCACTTCTGACTCTTAAAAAAATATCTTGTGTTATTGCTTATATGTTATTTATATAGTACTAGCTGTACCCGGCACGCGTTGCTGTGCCCTATTTAGGAGATGCGAGAAAGTCTGAGTATGTAAGGGTTGGAATTGATGTTAGTTATGGTCTTGGTAGGGTCATGGCTGTGTCATTGTGGGTTGTTCTGGTGGGTGGGATGTTGAAGTCCTGTGGAATTGTTGGTGTGTGGTGTTGCTGGCGTTATGCATAGCTTGTGGATATACAATGTTTTTTTGTCTTTCCGTCTGCTGTGTTGATGTAGAGGTTGATGCTTGTGTGGGTGGGGTACTTTGGAAGTGAGTGGAGGTACTTGAAATCCCATCATCCATGGTGTGCCCTCCTCTAAACTGCAGTTGGATGGAGTGTGGGTCATGGGGGCACTGTGTGCCAAGTTGGGTCTTTATCGGTCTTGGTTCTGGGCCACAGTAGTCTGTGGGGAATGAAGGGTTTGAAAGTACTACAAATCCCATAATCCATGGAGGTACATCAAATCCCATCATCCATGGTCCACCCTCCTCCAAACTGCAGTAGAATGTAGCGTGGGTCATAGGGGCTCTGTGTGCCAAGGCAGTTTACTGTAAATTCAGGCCATACACAATGTCCCATGAGTTGAGGCCTAGTTAGGAAAATCAAGTTAATGAAGCCTTACTGTCAATTCAGGCCATACACAATGTCCCATGAGCTGAGGCCTAGTCGGGAAAATCAAGTTAATGAAGCCTTACTGTCAATTCAGAGCTTAAACAGCATCCCATTAAGTGAGGCCTAGTCAGGGAAATCAAGTTAATAAAGCCTTACTGTCAATTTTGGGTGTGGTCTGTGATTTGTAGGGGTTTAAATTTTCTGTGGGAAGTGAATTGGGTGTTTGTGTTGGCGACTGCCTCAGGCCTTTGCCTTATCCTCCTCTGCCAGTTTATTATGGGTCGGAATGTTCATGTTGGCTGGCAAATAGAGGCGTTATGCAAATACTCCCTCATTGGCAACCAATCATGTTGTCGGAATGTAGAGGCCGGGAGATTCGTTGGCAGCCGCGGAGGACGCTGGGAAATGTAGGGTTTTTTTTGTATCGTTATTTTTGGGGGCCTTCTATGTTTTGGTGGGGAAAGTTTTTTTTGCTAAAAACCTACCTTGCCTGAGACCTATTTTTGTTGCCAAGTTTGGTGTCTCTGCCTTGTAAGGTTTCTCTGCCTAGGACGATCGTTCCATGACAGGGCCTCCTTTATATAATAGATTGTATTGTGTTTTACTTTGCTTGCTTGTTTTGTTGTTTTTACTTATGTATTTTTGTTGGGCTTGACCTCATGTAAGCCACCCTGAGTCCCCTTGGGGAAATGGTGGTGGGGTATAAATAAAGTTGTTGTTTTTGCTATTATTAATATTATTATTATCTCCTGGATCAACCCAGGCCAGAGCTCTCTGTTGGCCCTCACCACCCCCCAGCTCCTTCAGAGTCAAGCCAGTCACTTCAAGGATACCATCCATCCATCTTGCCTTTGGTTGGCCCCTCTTTCTTTTTCCTTCCATTTTCCCCAGCATCATTGTCTTCTCTAAACTTTCCTGTCTTCTCTTGATGTGGCCAAAGTATGTAAGCCTACAGCCTGAGACTGTAATGCCTCTGAGAAGCTTTCTAACTGTAAGAGAACAATATGATATATTTAATGATAAACCAACAAACCTAGAACAATTAAAGGAGAAACAACTAACAACTAATTAATGCTGTAGTTTAATGTCCTGCATTTGAGGAAACATATGTCAATGAGGAAGGGATTTTGCACAGGTTAAAAAATAATGATGAGACATATGGATGCCAAACAAAAAAGTCATTGTCTTGGATTTGCTATTGGAAATAGAGATTGAGTTATTTTGGATTCAAACCCTTTGTAGTTTTCCTTTTTATATTCCTTTGTTGGTGATCCGGAAGCTCAAGCTGGTGCAGAATGCTGCAGCCCGGCTCCTTACGGGGAGTGCGGTGAGTACCCACATCACCCCTATCCTGCGCGATCTGCACTGGCTACTGGTAGAATGCCGGATCACTTTCAAAGTGTTAGTTCTGACTTTTAAGGCCTTACATGGCCAGTGTACCTGCGGGATCTCCTCATCCCATATTATCCCACCAGATTGTTGTGCTCTGAAGACCAGAATCTTTTGGTCATTCCCTCCCCAAAAACGTATCGCTTGACGGCAACTCGTCGGCGGGCCTTATCCATAGTGGCCCCAACCCTTTGGAATTCGTTGCCCACGGACGTTCGCGTCATACAGGAAATCCTTCCATTTTGAAAAGCATGTTGTCAGATATGGATCCCCGTGGCCTTGGCGAGGCCAGCGGGACTCGCAATCTGACGTAGACATAACAAAGCCTGACTGAGCAGTGGTGGATGATGCAAGCCTGAGAAGGATTGCTAGCTCATGGGATGATGTAATCTCCTGGGGTTCTGCTGAGTCAGAAGGATATGATGCAACTCTCCTGGACATTGCTGGTGAAGGGAGGGGAGGGGTGTTAGTATATAAGTGTGGTGTGGGTGAAGGGAAGGTGCTTTGACTTTAAAAGTGCTGATCCTTTAATAAAACTTGTTGGACCGACCAGAGGACTCTGCGTGATTCTTCAAGATATTGAAGTGGCCTCACACATGTAAGACCTTGCTGTTCCAGCAAGGTTTTGGAATTGGATGAACTGTAGTTCTTGCTGCAAGCTGCTATTTGTACTTCACTGCTCTTTCCTGTTTTATATTGTGTCCAGTATGTAGTATACTGTGTTTTTGCTATGTTTTAACCGTGGTTTTAATGTTATTGCCCATTGTTTTATGAATGTGTTGTTAGCCGCCCCGAGTCTTTCGGGAAGGGCGGTGAATAAGAATGAATGAATGAATAAATAAATAAATATTCCAAGATTTGGAAAAATATGAAGGTGAGGTAAGAAAATGACTCTTCTATTTTTCTATAGAAAGATGTCCCAGAACTTTTTCTTCATGGGTTGGAAACTGTTTTGCTCAGTGAACATTTCCAGCCATTACTTTCTCTAATGGTTGCAGGTTCTTGTAGATATATTGTCCAAACCAATATTCATTTCTTCCTGAACCAAGGAACTATTGTGCTAGATTCCACAAACTTTGAAATGAACTCTTTTTTTCCTTGGACGAACAGAATACAAGTCTGAAAAACTACAGAACCTTTCCACTATAATGTGGGTGGCCCTTCAAGGCTTTTGCCTATTTATTCCTCGGAGTGTCTGAAAACATTTTTATAGTGAATCAACTTCCGTTCCCTCATAGCCAAGCAAAGCTTAGATTTATGAAAATGACATTCTCTTTATAAAAGTAGTACAAGGAATGTTGCTAGGATTTAAAAGAAAGCTCCAACAAGTGCCTTGCAACCCCGAAATATACACAGCAACAAAAGATGGAGCATATTCTTCTTCTCGCCTTTCAATTCATAAAGCATCTCTTTTCTCTCTTATTTGAAAAGAAAATCTTCAAGGAAAGTGTGGGTGGAATATCAAATTTGCTTTAGAAAGCAACTTGATTTTTATAGGAATTGAAAAATAGCAAGCACATAAGATAAAGAGAGAGAGAGAGAGAGAGAGAGAGAGAGAGAGAGAGAGAGAGAGAGAGCCTATAGTGACCCTACACCAGGGGTGCTCACACTTTTTCAGCATGGGAGCTACTGATTAGAAAACCAAGTCCCAAAGATCACCTACCCAGAAATGTAAAACGTATAACTATTTTCTTATTTATTTATTTATTTATATTTATAATTCATTTTTATGTACCGCTCCTTCCAGCAGGCTCGGGGCAGTTTACATAAAATGAAGTTACAAAACATCAACATTTCAATTTAATAACAACAATATAAAACAGAGCATAAAAATACATCCAGCCACCCCATTTCTCCCACACTGCCATATTACCACACATATTATCAGTCAGAAAGTAAGAAGAGAGGCTTTTGAACTGCAAGGCCATTTAATACTCAGCAAGGTAAACAAAGGGGCATGCAAAATACATGCAACCACCCCATTTCTCCCACACTGCCATATTACCACACATATTATCAGTCAGAAAGTAAGAAGAGAGGCTTTTGAACTGCAAGGCCATTTAATACTCAGCAAGGTAAACAAAGGGGCATGCAAAAATACATGCAACCACCCCATTTCTCCCACACTGCCATATTACCACACATATTATCAGCCAGAAAGTAAGAAGAGAGGCTTTTGAACTGCAAGGCCATTTAATACTCAGCAAGGTAAACAAAGGGTCATGCAAAAATACATCCAACCACCCCATTTCTCCCACAATTCCATATTCCCCAACATATATTTCTCAAGGAACAAAGCAAGTAGAGAGGCTTTGGAGCTAAAAGGCCATTTTTAAACATTAAAAATAAACAAAGAGACATGCCACAGAACAATCAAGCACCCACCCCAAAGTAAAAAGATGCGGTAAGGAAATGACCCCAAAGCGTCCTTCTCCTCCATCATTGCTCCTATTTCCACGCCGCCAGCATGTGTGCTGCCTCCAAGAGCTCAGGAGAAGTCCGAGAGGCAGAATGGGCGCTTCTGCGCATGCACGCAGGGCCAGCCATGCATCACGTCATCCAGGCCCGCCCCCTTTGGTCTCCTACGACTCTGAGTGGCTGGAGAAGGACGGAGGGAGGAGGAGGAATCCAAAAGAGGGGGCCCATTCTGCCTCTTGTACTCTGGAGCTTTTGGAGCGGCGCGAGCAGGAGGAGCAACGACGGAGGACTTCTTTGCAGCGTGCAGGGGCGCGTGAAGAGGACAAACTGCAAAAAACCTGGTCAGGGGCCTGAAGATCACCAGGATGAGGCCCAAAGATCACCCTGGTGATCCCGATCACCATTCTGAGCACCCCTGCCCTACACGATCATTGGCACCTTTACATTACAGACATTCATATGAATCTTGTGTAAGTTTTTGTGGATGTATTTGTGCAAATAGGTGAGTGACAATGAGAGAGATGATAAAAACATTTCTACTGCTGTCTTTCCACGTTGTGAACATAATTTCTCTGCTGGAGCTGGTATAACCTGGGTCTAACCCCATGACTGTGGGGGTCCTTGGTGAAATGTCCATTGACAGATTCCCCCCTGCTTTGGTGAGCTCTCTTGGGTTAACTGACAGTGGCACTGGAAAAAAAAATTTAAAAGATGAAATGACATTTCTGAAAGCTTCTAGAAAATGCATTTAAATTTCCAGGCAGAAGAATTTCCTTCCAAATATCTGTTTTGTGAATAGTGTGTATCAGGAAAATGATATGGAGGTCTGTGATATCTTTAAATCAAATGGCTGCATGCAGCCTCTTGAAATATGGTGAAAGATAGAAAGATGGTGGTTCTACGGTTCTATGAGCTACAGTCCTACCACACAAAATTAGAAAAAGATATCTAGTGGTATCTTGATAATTTCTCTTTAATTCAGGACTGTTGACTAGTACTACACTTTCCGGTGGTGAATTTCTTTCCACATTCATCACCCCATTGCACTTTCTTACTTAAGCAAGTTGGAATGTTGATGAATATTCTGTAAATCCATGGTTGAGGTGATTGTGGCCAAGTGGGGGGCTAATTTCTGCCCCCAAGCTTGCAAAAAGAAAAGAAAGAAAAAAGTGGAAGTGCGTCAAATAAAGTTGGTCAAAGGGTAGTTGGAGGAGGACTTAACTGCCACTAGATCTCTATATAGCTACAGAACCGATTCCTGTAGCCTGGCATACAGGAGCAAGATAAGCAGTCAAGGCGAATGAGTATTTGACATTGATGTGTTCGAACAGCCAACATAAAGTGAGGTTGTGTCTCTCAGGGTCAGCCTCTTCAGCCCCCAAGAGCTAATTGGGTGAGTTTGTTGAGTTAAGTTTGTGATATCTTTTGGAGGAAGAATGTTCGTGTGAGTTGAGTTAATGTTCCGGGTCACCCTACTATAATGGGAGTAGGGTTATGATTTCCTCATCTTGAGATTTGATTGTGGACGTATATATTATATATTATATTTACGAGCCTTGAAAAAGAACCTCAAAACGGTTTCTGTGTGGCCGCAATATTGGAGCATCCGCCTGCCGTCGGCTCTTGTTTACACGTAGAAGGGACACAGATTTCGCTCTCTCCTTTGGCATCCTGGGGATTTCCCCAAAGGAGTGTCTTGTTACTCCTTCACCAGGATTTCGTGTTTGTGGTCATACCCTTCCAATCTAAGGACCTCACACCCATCCCGCGGACTTATTCCCTGTGTCTGACCATCAGAGTCAAGCAGAATAACTTTGGGACATTGCTTACCTGTACCCGGGACTCATTCGCGGACTATATTAGGTTCTAAAATAGTGATATATGTCTTCATTGGATATGTATAGGATTTTCCAAATTTTTAATGGATAAAAATGTCTATGTGATATCAACAAACCGTATGTATTGTCAGAATGTAAAGATATAAAACAATTGTTTGAGTTGTGAGTATCTTTTTTCTTTTGGTTTATGTGCTGTAGTAGCACTACTGTAGGTGTGTCTGAATAGGTGCAGCTGGGTTTGCCTCACTCCAGTAGGGTGTGGCAGCTGTGTTTGTATAAAGCTCATTTGTTACAGATTGGGTTAGGCTTTTGGCTTTTGCAGTTTCTTTTTTTTTTTTGTAAATGCTTTTTATTGAAAGTTTCCATTTTATCAAACATACAAGATCACAATAGGAAAAAGGGAAGGGGGAGAGGAAAAGGGAATATGTTGACTTCCATTCTAGCTCCACACTATTTACATACGTTCTTTAATTTCATTTTAAACACAGGGCATCCCCAATGCTCTTATTCTTAAAAGTGAGTATCTGACAGTAGTACTTTGCATATTCAATATTCTCTAAATATTCATTAACCTAAGTCCAGTCTGTCTTTAGTACCTTTGCCATTGTTCCACCACAACCCATATTTTAGTTCATTTTAGCTTTTGCAGTTTCTTACTGTCTATGCTCGATTGTGCTGGCTGAAGTTCCTGGCTGATATACTGTTGTGATGCTGGAATGCTGTAGACTGGAGAAATTCATTTAAATGCTGAAATGCTGAAGCCTGGAGAAATGCATTCCTATACTGCTACAATGCTGAAATGGTAACAGGGATGCTGGGAGTTGCAATACTGTGTGAGTTAACACAGAAGCCTGTTACTGAAGAATGTGTGGACTGTTTATTGAAAGAGCATGTTGCTGTTTTTTTTGTTTGTTTGAAGCTATATTTGTAAATTAAAGTTTGTGCATATTTTTACAAGAAGCCAAACTTTGTTCTTTTTGCTTCTGTTTGCTCAAATTACCGTCAACCACCTTCTGCTGATTCTCTGCAACTGTGGATATGGAGGATTACATGTCCTATTATCCCATCATCCAACCGACATGTATGACCTCATTTAATACGATACTCTACTATATAGTAGTATTCCTGCTTATTTTCTCTGTGTGGTTTTACCGTTGTTGTGACTGGTGAATAAGCCTCAGGACATCTGCATGAGCAGCAGGTCTCAGTAAGGAGGGTCATCAGCTTTGAGCAGGGGTTTGCAACATCTTGTTCCAGGTGTTTTGGACTCTAACTCTCAGAAATCCCAGCCAGCTTACCAGCTGTTAGGAAATCCAAAACACCTGAGGACCAAAGCTTGGGAATCACTGGCATGGAAGAAGCAGGTCAGAGAATTAGGTCAAGAGCTAACCCACAACTAGTTCTCTTGATCGGGCAGAGGAGCTAACTGCCACTAGCTTGCTATATCCTAATTCTTGGAGTGAAGCATATATGAACAAGGCAAACAGAGATGTCTGGCATGGATGTTTAGTGGGGTGTTTGATGGGAAGACTCAGAGTTCTGTTTCTATCTCTACTTAACAATGCTAAAAATGGATGGTGAGGAAGTTCATGCAATCACTTGGTTTGCTTTTGTTCTTGTCTGATTATGTGAGTAACTATACCTGACACAAATGCAAGTTGGTGGCCCCTTTGGAAGAAAAGTTCCATTACTTTGAGACCTATATATCCACGCTCCAACATATTAGAGAGAAAGAGATATTCTTGGACCCAAAAGACTGTCTTAGAGGAGAAACACAAAGGGGATGCCTCTGAGGCAGAGATTGCTTCCCAAACACATAAGGTAGTGACACATACCGTGTTTCCCGAAAGTAAGACAGCGTCTTACTTTCTTTTCCCAAAAGTCCCACTACGCCTTACTTTCGGGGGAACGGCTTACATTGGGCGACGGTAAGCCGTACCCCTGGCCGCCGCGTCACTCGGTCCCGCCTCCTCCTCCTCCGCCGCTGCCCTCCCTGCAGCCGCCTCTTCTCGGATCGGAGAGGCGGCTGAGGAGAGCCTTCTGCGCCTCTCTTCCGTTCCCCGAAGAGGAGGCTGCAGGGAAACCGCGCGATCGCCCTCCCTGCAGCCCCCTCTTCGGGAAGAAAGGCAGAGAGCCCTCAGCCGCCTCTGTTCCGTTCCCGAAGAGGGGCTGCAGGGAAAACCGCTCGATCGCCCTCCTGCAGCCCCTCTTCGGGACGGAATGAGGCGCAGAGGAGAGCCCTCTGCGCCTCTCTTCCATTCCCGAAGAGGGGGCTGCAGGGAAACTGCTCCCTGCAGCCCCCTCTTGGGGAGCGAAGAGGCGCGCAGAGGAGAAGCCCTCTGCGCCTCTCTTCCATTCCCCCAAGAGGGGCTGCAGGGAATCACGCGCGATAAGCCCTCCCTGCAGCCCCTCTTCGGGAACGGAAGAGAGGCGCAGAGGGTCTCTCCTCAGCCGCCTCTCTTCCGTTCCCCCGAAGAGGAGGCTGCAGGGAGGGCAGCGGTGGAGGAGGAGGCGGGACTGAGTGACACGGCGGCCGGGTACGGCTACTTTTCGGCGGCTTATATTAGCCGACCCTCCTGACACCCGATACGTCTTACAATCGGGTGTCTTGCTATCGGGAAACACGGTAGAAGCAGAAGGACCAGAAATAATTCTGTGAATGTGGAGCAAAAATGAAATTGCTTTCCAGCACCATTGATGGCAAAGAACTGCAGGAAGTGCAATAGTGCTTATTCTCAGGGAATGTTCAGGTGCCCTTGCAAAAGTCAGCACAGAGAAAGGCCCTGCCCAAAGAGATAGGTGGTGGTAGGGGACTCCAGGGTGATTCAGGAGGTGTTTTGTCTCCCTGGAGCAAAAATCGGTAAAATAATGGAGATCACGTGGGATAATGAGGCTATGGATAGGGAGCTGAAGGCCTTGATGCACAGGACTTCATTTCATCTTTACTTCCAGTTCAAGGACACAGCCGAAGGAGGAAGGGAAGGATAACAGAAGTGAATAACTGGTTTTGCAGATGGTGCTGTCGAGAACTTTTTGGCTTTTTGGAACATGTCTGATAATGAAGTATGAGTTGCTCCTCACAGAACAGAACAAATATGATATAATTGGCACTACTGAAACTTGGTGGGACGTGTTTCTTGATTTGAATGTAGTAAACAAGGGATATCATGTCATCTATTTCTGAGAAACAGACCAAATAGGAAATAAGAAGGAGAAGGTGTCCAATTTTGGACACCACAATTCAAGAAGCAGAATACTGTGTCCAGTTCTGAGCACAGAAGATTGACAAGAGCACCACAATTCAAGAAGATTGACAAGCTGAAATAATGACCAGAGAAGAGTGACCAAAATGGTCAAATGTGTGGAAGCCAAGTCCTTTAAGGAATAGCTTAGAGATGTTTACTTTGGAGGAGAGATGGTTGAGAGACAACACAATAGCCATGCTTAAATATTTGAAAGTATGTCATGTTGTGGAAAGGGCAAGCTTGTTTTTGATGCTCTAGAACAGTGTTTCCCAACCAATGTGCCATGGCACACTAGTGTGCCGTGAGCGATCATCAGGTGTGCCGTGGGAAATTGGAACCTCCAATATCCTTTCTTCCCCCTCCTGCCAAACACTTTTTCTTCTCCACTCGGGCTCCTTCTTCCCGCCAGGCGTGCATGTGCGGGATGGTATGGAGCGTGGGCGGGCCTCCGGAGGCCCCGCTCACGTTCCATCATTCCTGCAATGCCCTGTGGGCGGGGGTAGAAAAAAAGACTGAAAGGTGAGAAGGTGCGCTGCATGGGTGGAAGAAGCACTGCGCAGGGCAACAGGAGCATGTGCGGGCAGCAGGTAGATCTTTTTTACTTGGTTGTTTTAAAAGTAGCTCGCATGCTGAAAAAGTGTGGGCACCCCTGCTATATATGATAACAGCTGCAAGAATTACCTATGCTTGAAAATGGAAAGACTAAATGATTCTAGCTTAAGACAACTGGCTTATTAAAATAAGTGAACATGCGGAAATAGATCAACTAAGGAGAAATCTTTAACTTTAAGGAAGACTGGGGCCCATCAGTTGTGTTCCTCCTGGAAAGTTTGGGCCTAATTTCCATCATAGTTTTTTTGGACTAGAAATGTGTTATTGTGTGGGGGAAAAGATTTACCAATTGTTCCTGTTCACTAAGTGGGTGTAGAAAATGGAGATAATATAACCACCAGACAGAGAATGTAGAAGTATTTTTAATTTTTTTGTTGTTCTTGTTGATGTTGATGTTATTTTGTTGTTTATTTTTTGTATGTTTGTTTGTTTTGTTTTAAATTTTCCTTAAAAAAAGATAAATTAAATTAAATTAAATTAGATATCATAGATTGTAGTTTGTAATTGTTTGTATGTTTTTTATGTTTAGGCTGTAGTAGTATTATTATTCTAGAAAAAGTATTTTAATTTTTTTGTTGTTCTTGCTGATGTTGATGTTATTTTGTTGTTTATTTTTTGTATGTTTGTTTGTTTCATTTTAATTTTTTCTAAGAAAAAGAAGAAGAAAAAAGACTGGGAGTGCTTCCACACAGCGCTATATCCCAGAATATCAAGGCAGAAAATATCTGCTTTGAACTGGGTTATCTGAGTCCACACTCAACTCATGTGGGATTTTCTGCCTTGATATTCTAGGGCAGTGTTTCCCAACCAGTGTGCTGTGGCAAACTAGTGTGCCGTGAGCGATCATCAGGTGTGCCGTGGGAAATTGGAACCTCCAATACCCTTTCTTCCCCCTCCTGCTGAACACTTTTTCTTCTCCTCTCGGGCTCCCTTCTTCCCAGCCTTGCTCTGCTCACTTTGCCTCGCTTTGCTCTGGGGTGAGTCCACGCAGTAGCGCCCGCATGGGCCATGTCTTCCTCCCTTCCCCTCCCCTCCTGAACACGCTCACGCTGCCCTCTTGGATCAAAATGGTGGCAGAAGGGGCAGTGTAGAACAAAAAGTAAGTGTTCGGCAGGAGGGGGAAGAAAGGGCGCGAAGGGGAAGGAGGAGGAAGAGATCTCTGTCAAAAGCTGGCATGGGCAAACTTGGACCTTCCAGGTGTTTTGGACTCCAACTCCCACCATTTCCTCCCCCCCTCAACCACTTAAGCAGTAAAGGGCCTCAGGCTGTTAGGAATGGTGGGAGTTGAAGTCCAAAGCACCCAGAGGGCCAAAGTTTTCCCATGCCTGTTTTAGGGACCTTAAAGTGGTGAGCCTCCTTCCAACATTGTGATTCTAGATAGAAAACAAACAACAACATAACATAACATAACATTGTTTGAGTCTAGAGTGCTCGCTGGGTGTAGGTGTACTACAACTTCCAAACTCAAGGTCAATTCCCAAGCAAACCCTTTCAGTACTTTCTGTTGATAATGAGAGTTCAATATGCCAAGTTTGGCTCAATTCGATTGTTGCAAGAGTTCAGGATGCTCTTTGATTGTGTGTTAACTATAAATCCCAGAAACTGTAACTCCCAAATGTCAAAGTCTATTTTCCCCAAACTCCATCTGTGTTCACATTTGGGCATATTGAGTATTCATGCCACGTTTGGTCCTGATCCAACATTGTTTGAGTCCACAGTGCTCTCTGGATATAGGTGAACTACAACTCCAAAACTCAAGGTCAATGCCTACCAAACTCTTGGTTATGGGAGTTCTGTGTGGGAAGTTTGTGTCTTTCTGCCATTCCTGCCAGGATATCTATGTTGTGTTCATCAAAACAGGTCCAGGTTTCACACTGAGTGTATAAATACATTTAAAAACATACTATATGTATTACTGTGTTAGAGTGTCATTTTGTGTCATTTTGGTTGGTGGTGTGCCCCAGGACTTTGTAAATGTAAAAAATGTGCTGTGGCTCAAGAAAGGTTGAAAAAGACTATTCTAGGGTATAGGGCTGTGTTGAAGGACCCTAAAACTCCACTTCTGAATTGAAAGATATAACATTTTCCATCTATTAAATACTTCATGGAGCCTTGCAATCTATTTAAAAAGCTTCCTGGATGGGCAAATCATCCTGTTATTTAACTAGAGGCATTAGGTGGGGTTGAGAGCCACAAGAGAGCTGTAAGGACCACATGCATGCTCAGGGTTACACGTTACTCAACCCTGAAATAAGATTTCAGTAGCTGAGATAATGACAAGGGGTGGTTGATTTCAGTCATATGAGGCAAAGCTCTCCATAACCATTAGTTTGTATCTTGCCTTTATGACTGACTTAACCCATGGGTTCACCTCCCATGTAAAGTTTATTTTTTAAATAGCAGAAAGAAAAAATAATAATTTCTATAAGGGCCTATCAGACCTTTGATAGAAACAAACCACAAATCTATGCATCAAAGCTTTTGTTGTTTTGTTGTCTTTTCTTGTATCAGTTTTCACATGAATAACAGTTGGCACATATAAGGGTGCTAAAACACTAATATGATCCGAATGTTCATTGGCAGAAAAGAACATTCACAGATGTCTTCTCTTCTATCTCATTTGCAGTATATTCCCTTTTTGCCAGACATATAAGAAGTCATGGGTGATTTATTTTGAATGCATTTGCTGGGGATTTTGAGTGTGACTATTTACCTGGATGAGTTGGTTGTTACTGCTTATGGAAATTGTAAACACACTATCTCTAACACATATCAGTTTCATGTTGCTATCTTGTGGATTTATTACAACTGCTGTCAGTTAGTGAAATGAAGCCAGATCTATTAACCCTCATTTGTTCCAATGTACTATTCCAAGTCTGATGTAGTATTTTGAATGCTGGAGAACAAAGTTCAAATCCCCATTCAGCTATGGAAATCTACAGGGTGACTTTGATTGAAAATGACTTGAAGGCACACAACAACAACAAGAACAATGGCAAATAAAATTCTTCTAAGTATGACTAACACTCCCATATTCATCAGTCCCTCCCCTTCCACCACAATATAGGCCATGATAAAAGCACGTGGAAGTTCTTGCCCAGAATCAATGGATAAAAATGTCAATTTTGTCACACCACAAAAGAGCAAACAGATGGTCAGTACAGAAGTGATGCAGCTACACCACTGATTCTCAAAGTGGGTGGTACCGCCCCCTGGTGGGCGGTGAGGTGATCCAAGGGTGTGGTGGGAAGCTCAGGGGAATTTGGGGGGCAGTGAACCCCTTTAAGGGGGCAGTGAACAATTGGCTATTTAGGAGGGGTCACACAGCCCTCTTCTTTGGCCCAGCCCACTTCGCTTTGACCTGCATATTAGATATGTGAATTAGAATGTCTGAATGTATGGCCACGTTTACAGATTGAGTAGAATTGTTTTAATGGTGATGTGGTTTTATGTTGGGTTTTTATGTATTTTAATATAATAATAATACTGTTTATTTCTATTCTGCTCTTCTCACCCCGAAGGGGACTCAGTGCGGATTACAATACACATACGAGAGACAGTCCCTGTCGGAGACATACAGTTTTACATATAGACAGTACAGTGCAGTTTTTTTTAGAAGGGTTTCTTCTTCCTGGCTGCGTCACAGGGTCATACAGGATGTGGATGCTCCATTACGACGTCATTGTTGTTATGTCCTTGCGTCATTGCGTCTTTGCATCACAAGGGGGTGCTGTTGTTCCATCCTCATGACGGGAACTCTGTTTCCCCCACTTCCGCATTTCACCTCTCCCGACAGCCAAAACTTCCAGACGTTGTAAAGTCTGTGTAAAAATCCTTTCCCACTTTTACGTGGTCCCCATTGTTGTTTATTCACAGCTAGGCTGTTTGAACTGCTTGGGTGGGCAGTGGACAGGGCTCATATAGCTGGTTGTCCAGGCCAGCTCGGGGGGATTCGAACTAGCAACCTTCCGATTGCAAGTACGGCTGTGTTACCACTGTGGTATCTCCCCGGCCCTATGTTGTTGTAGTTGTTTTAAAATTGTATAGCATTGAATTTTTGCTGTTATGCCGGTCTGAGTCCCTCGATAGAGGTGAGAAGGTCAGGGTACAAAAGTTTTAAATAAATAAATAATAGAATTTGTAAGAGTAGCAAAATTATTTATGAAGTAGCAACAAAAATATAGTTGGGGGGTCATGGCATTAGAAAGGTTGAGAAACACTAAATTAATACATATATCTTTCTGTTTAATTGCTATTAAATTAAAAAAAATAATTTCTAGGGGGGCGGTGAGTAATTTTTTTTTTTCTGGAAAGGGGGTGGTAGGCCAAAAAAGTTTGGGAACCACCGAGCTACACAGATGGTGCCAGCATCTTTCCCACTGGTTCTTGTTATATGATATGGGACAAAGTGAGTGTCAGCTGATGATAGCCTTGTAGGGCCCTTTTTTGAACCACTTGGTAGCTTACCAGATTAAAGAAATGTATACCTGTTCCTTTCTAGAGTTTATTGCCATAACTATTGCACCAGCTCCTGGGTCTAGCCTGGGCTTTTTTCCCCATTTGAGTAGCTTATTGCTCTGTTGCAGGCTAAGTCACTAGCAAACTATTCCTTCGCTTGCATTGATCTTCTTTGCAGGAGCTACTTGTTCAGGCAATAAGTCCTGACAAAAGTTAGCATCTATAAGACCATTCCTAGGAGAAAACCGTAACTAGTGTCCTCTTTGAGTAGAGAATGGTGATTCTGATGTGAGTGGAATACTGATTCCCATTTAGGTTTAGACACAGAATTTAAGACAGCCAAGTACTGTGATGTTCAATATCTTGGTCAGCTCTTTCAAAGTCTGAACTGAAATGGATTCACTGTCGTTTCTTATGCCTTCTTTATTTTATTCTACATTTACCCAAGTTCTCAAATTAAACACAGAGAAAATACAGAGAAAATCTAGCTTACCACTGCAGAGAAGTGGCCACTATTATTTTCCCAAGAGCTATTTTTCTCCACCTCATAGAAAACTGTCACATCATAAAAGTATTGCAATGCTAGCCCAATTTTGAGCGGACTCATTTGATCGGTGGACTATATATGTTGTCTTACCATACAAAAATTGATTCAATGGATCTACTTTTATTGGTACCAGCCTATAAGAGACATCATTGAATCCAGAGATTAAAAATGTATTTTAAAAGTAAAGTTTCAGCTTCAGCATTTCTAAAGTATTTATTTATACTTATCAATATAACAATAATTTAAAAACGCATCCTCACTTTATTTTTTATAAAAACTAGCCATCCCCTGACACACGTTGCTGTGGTCCAGTCTTTGTTTATGTGTTTTTGTGTGTGTATATGCATGTGTATATTTTTGTGTATGTGTGTTTGCGTGTGTATTGCGGTTTTGCGCATGCGTTGTAATATTTTTTTTTGGTTTTTGGTTTCTAAGTCTCTTCTGCTGTGTTTTTCAGTGTTTTTATGAGTGATGGTCACTCGTTGGCCTGATAAGTTATTGTATCCAAATTTGGTATCAATTCGTCCAGTGGTTTTTGAGTTTTGTTAATCCCACAAATTAACATTACATTTTTATTTATATAGATCAGTTTTTCCCAACCTTTTTTGAGCCGCGGCACACTTCTAACATTAAAAAAAATCTGGGGGCGCACCACCAACGAAAATGACACAAAATGATACTCTGACACAGTAAAGAACAGCTGGGGGATAGTGGCCTGCTGGGAGCAGCTGCTGGGAGTGCCGAAGCTGGGGGAGGGGGGCGGAGCCAGGCCGCACCATGCCCCACCCTCCCCCGGCTTCAGCTCTCCCACAGCTTCGCCAGCCTTGAGGGGGCAGTGCCAAGCCAGCATTGTGCCAGCGCTGTAGCCAGAGCGGGGAGGGGCCGGAAGGAAGACTGCCATCTTTAAGGTTATAATGCACAATCATCTTTTTTTTCCTGATCATAGTCCTATCCAAAGAAATAATGGAATTTTGAAAAACGGAAAAAGCTTTTTCTAAGTTTTGGAGTATTATAAACCCCATTGCTGTCTCATGTTATAAAGCTGTGAAGTTCCCGGGTATTTTAATAATAATAATAATAATAATAATACTTTAATATTTGTGAGTCGCCCTCCACCGGCGGTGCTCCGGGCGACTTACAACAGTTAAAACCCTAGGGTGAACAATGTACAACAGTTTAAAAACATGGAATATGAACAGGAGGGGTGGCTCAGGTAGTCAGGGTACCGAGCCAGTCCCGAACGCTAGGGCGGAAGAGCCAGGTCTTCAAGGCTGGCCGGAATCCGGATAGAGTCGGAGAGGCTCTGAGGGTGGGCGGCAGTGAGTTCCAAGTCGAAGGGGCCGCGACGGAGAAGGCTCTCCGCCGAGTTTCCGCCAGTCTAGCCTCCCGCACTCCAGGGGTAGTCAGGCGGTCACCGTTGATGGAGCGTGCTGGCCTCTCGCTGCATTGGGCCGTCAGCCGGTCACTCAGATAGGAAGGCCCAATGTTGTGCCGGGCTTTAAAGGTGAGCACCAGGAGTTTGTAAAGGGCTCTGAGCTCTAGGGGCAGCCAGTGAAGTTCTTTAAGAATGGGGGAAATGTGATCCCTCACTGATGACCCAGTAATGAGTCTGGCTGCGGCGTTATGGATACGTTTCAGCCTCTTAGTTGTTGTCTGGGGGAGGCCCACATATAGGGCGTTGCAGTAGTCGGCGTGAGACGACAGTGGCATGGACCACTGTTCTCAAGGCCTCTGGTGGAAGGTAGGGAGCCAGCCGACGGGCCCTACGGAGATGGAAAAAGGCGCCCTTAGCTGCAGCCTGGATCTGGGCCTCCATCGTGAGATTTTCGTCTAGGATCACTCCCAGCTGATTTCTGTGAAACCATAGGAAGAAATTAGCAGTCTTCAGTGAGCTTTCCCTAATTTTCTATTCTGCACACATTAAATAAATGTCGTTAAGACTCTAGGAGAATACAAAAGGGAATTTATGTTTACATTTCCCCTGATATGTATTATCTAATTGCACTATGTTGAACAACACACTTGTTGTTACCACACTCTTTATTCTGAAGACTAATAAATACAGCAAAACAATATATAACTGGGATCTGCTTCTGGCTGTGTGTTCCTTTATAGAAATATGTATCCAAAACCTTCTTCATGCAATGACCTCCTCTCATATTCCCTGCAAACAGAGACATTAGAAAAGTGGCATATTATCCAGATGTCTAGAGAACCCCCAAGAGAGCCACAAAATATAACCAGGGCCGGATCCAGACAGGTCCTTGTCCCAGAGTATCTCTGTTAAAATAACGCAGATGTTTCAGGGGGCCCTGTCCATACCCATCCCAGAAAGCGCATGCTGTCTGGGGTGGGTTGTCACACATTCTTTTGAGACTAGCCCGAGAGAACATGTGGAGACCCTACCACCCTCCCCCAAGCCCCCAAGACCCCTTAGAAAACTAAGAAAAATGGACGTGCCCTCCATTTGAAGCCAAGGGGGCTCTCCTGGCACGTAGAAATGATGCACCAGGAGAGCGGGACGACTATGACTTTCCTCCCTTCTCCCCCCGGCTCTCCTGGTGTACAATTTCTATGTAAGCAGAACAATATAATACGCAATATTCACTATAGTATTAATGCATTAAAACTATAGTGAATATTGCATATTATATTGTTCTGCTTTTGTGGTTATTATGATTTGCAGCAATCCCCTTTTGCTTGTGAGTGTCATTTCTATGTGCCAGGAGAGCCTGCCAGGGCTTCAAATGGAGGGCATGTAAGTTTTTCTTAGTTTATAAGGGATCTGGGTACTTCGCGGAAGAAGGGCGGGTATTCCCACAATTTACTAGGCTTATTTAGCCCAGTAAACCGTGAGAATACTGTCTGTCCAGACCCGGAAATAGTGGATTTATCCCACACTTTCCAAGAAGGCACGGAATAAACCCACTATCTAATTAATTCAGGACTGTATAGAACATTTTCTGGACAGTCCCTTCTTTGTTGCGGGAGTTTCCACAAAAAAATGTCCTATCTGGACGAGTCCAGATGTTACCTGGCCACCCTGTGATCCCCAGACCACAAAATATCTGCACAGGACAGAGCTGAGTAATCCATACATATTCATCTCACCCCCTTTTAATGTTTTCACTGAATACTTTATTATGTCTTACAGGAAGAGACAGGAAAAGAATCATTTCACTTGAAGCATGATGTTAGAGGAGTGTTACCCTGAAAACAAATAAATGTTTATGAGAGCAAAATCAAAACAAAGTCTTTCTAGATCAGTGTTTCCCAACCAGTGTGCCGGGGCACACTAGTGTGCCATGAGCGATCATCAGGTGTGCCGTGGGAAATTGGAACCTCCAATACCTTTTCTTCCCCCTCCTGCCAAACACTTTTTCTTCTTTACTCGGGCTCCCTTCTTCCCAGCCTCGCTTTGCTCATGCCGCCGCCTCGCTTCGCTCAGGAGGGAGGGGGAGGGGGGAAGACCGTGACCCGTGCGGGCGCTACTGCGCAGACCTGCCCCACGTCTTCCTCCCTCCCCCTCCTCTCCTGAACATGCTCACGCTGACCCCTCGGATCAAAATGGCAGCAGAAGCGGCAGTGTGAGCAAAGCGAGCAGAGCAAGGCTGGGAAGAAGGGAGCCCGAGTGGAGAAAAAAAAAGTGTTCGGCATGAGGGGGAAGAAAGGGCGTGAAGGGGGGAGGAAGAGGTCTCTGTCGAAAGCTGGCATGGGCAAACTTGGACCTTCCAGGTGTTTAGGACTCCAACTCCCACCATTCCTAGCAGCCTCAGGCCCTCCCCCCCCAGCCACTTAAGCAGAAAAGGGCCTCAGGCTGTTAGGAATGGTGGGAGTTGAAGTCCAAAGCACCCAGAGGGCCAAAGTTTTCCCATGCCTGTTTTAGGGACCTTAAAGTGGTGAGCCTCCTTCTAACATTGTGATTCTGGATAGAAAACAAACAACAATATAAACATAACATTGTTTGAGTCCACAGTGCTCTCTGGGTGTAGGTGAACTACAACTTCCAAACTCAAGGTCAGTTCCCAAGCAAACCCTTTCAGTACTTTCTGTTGGTAATGAGAGTTCAATATGCCAAGTTTGGTTCAATTCCATTGTTGCAAGAGTTCAGGATGCTCTTTGATTGTGCGCTAAATATAAATTGAACTGAAACAAGATCGTAGTTTAAAGCTAAAATTTGCTGATCTTCCTTTGGACACTTTTTGGTTATGTGTTGCCAGGGAGTTCCCTATTCTGGCCAACAAAGCTTTTTTGACATTGCTCCCATTTTCAACCACATCAAGTGTGAGATGAGCTTCTCTAGCTTGACTGTGATAAAAACTAAAAACAGAGAGAGACTGACAGCTGTTGAGCAAGACCTTCATGTGTGTCTTTCTGCCATTCCTGCCAGGATATCTATGTTGTGTTCATCGAAACAGGCCCAGGTTTCACACTGAGTGTATAAATACATTAAAAAACATATTAACTATATGTATTACTGTGTTAGAGTGTCATTTTGTATCATTTTGGTTGGTGGTGTGCCCCAGGATTTTGTAAATGTTGAAAAATGTGAAAAGTGTGCTGCGGCTCAAAAAAGGTTTAAAAACACTGTTCTAGATAACCAAACAGAGCCTGTCATGCTTTGGACATATCGTGATATTCTATGACATATAGGAAAATATAATTGGTCAGTAAGGAAGAATATAGAAGTAAAAGCAGAAGACAATTTGAGACATGGATTGACTCAAACAAGAATGCCACATTTTGGGTTTGCAAGGTCTGTAATTCATATGGTCACCATAAGCCAAAACAAATGTGATAGCAATTAGCAAGAACAAAGTGAGGAGACATGGAACCAAGACAAGAAGCCCACACTCCGCAGATGAGCAAAGTAGTTGGAAGTTTAGTTGACTGGAGTGTTAATGTTCTGGCAACCTCTGCTGAAGAGTGAAATCTGCTTTAAAACAGCAGGAGAAATGTATAATTGAATCATCCAGGTTAAGCTTAAACAGGTAAAGGGCAACTGAGGAACATATGACTAAGTCGTTAAAAATGCTACAAATGAGAAGCAGATGGCTGTAGAAAAATATAAACCATCTGGGAGCACGGATACAGCAGGGCTGCCAGTTTCATGCATCTGAAAATCAAGGAATTGGTCTGTTCCATTTTTAACAATCAAAGATTACTTTTTAATGTCTTTGTAGTTTAAAGAGCCCCCCTTCTTTAATATATGCATTTTGGTGGGCTAAAAATGACTTTAAATTGATTATTCAGCATATTCCTCCTATAACGTATATGTTGAAAGCTTTTAAAAAAATATAAAGCATGTATTTTATTTTAAAAACTTTTTTGTTTATTTTCTGGAATTAAACACTCTTTAGGATAACATTGGCTCAAGATTCTAGGCCATTTAGAGTTCCTCCACTTTTTTAGTGTGTGAGTAAGACGTTCCAATAGGGCAGTGTTTCCCAACCAGTGTGCCATGGCAAACTAGTGTGCCGTGAGTGATCATCAGGTGTGGAAATTGGAAATTGGAACCTCCAATACCCTTTCTTCCCCCTCCTGCCGAACACTTTTTCTTCTCCACTCGGGCTCCCTTTTTCCCAGCCTCGCTCTGCTCGCTTTGCCTTGCTTTGCTCTGGGGCGAATCTGCGCAGTAGCGCCCGCACGGGCCACATTTTCCTCCCTCCTCCCTCCCCTCCTGACCACGCTCACTCTGCCCCCTCAGATCAAAATGGAGGCAGAAGCGGCAGTGGAGAAGTAAAAATAAGTGTTTGGCAGGAGGGGGAAGAAAAGGTGCGAAGGGGAAGGGGGAGGAAGAGGTCTCTGTCGAAAGCTGGCATGGGCAAACTTGGACCTTCCAGGTGTTTTGGAATCCAACTCCCACCATTCCTAGCAGCCTCAGGCCTTCCCCCCCCCCCCCCCGGCCACTTAAGCATGGAAGGACTTCAGGCTGTTAGGAATGGTGGGAATTGAAGTCCAAAGCACCCAGAGGGCCAAAGTTTTCCCATGCCTGTTTTAGGGACCTTAAAGTGGTGAGCCTCCTTCCAATATTGTGATTCTGGATAGAAAACAAACAACAACATAACATAACATTGTTTGAGTCCACAGTGCTCTCTGGATGTAGGTGAACTACAACTTCCAAACTCAAGGTCAATTCCCAAGCAAACCTTTCCAGTACTTTTTGTTGGTAATGGGAGTTCAATATGCCAAGTTTGATTCAATTCCATTGTTGCAAGAGTTCAGGATGCTCTTTGATTGTGTGTTAACTATAAATCCCAGAAACTGTAACTCCCAAATGTCAAGGTCTATTTTCTCCAAACTCTACCTGTGTTCACATTTGGGCATATTGAGTATTCATGCCAAGTTTGGTCCTGATCCAACATTGTTTGAGTCCACAGTGCTCTCTGGATATAGGTGAACTACAACTCCAAAACTCAAGGTCAATGCCTACCAAACTCTTATAGTATTTTCTCTTGGTTATGGGAGTTCTGTGTGGGAAGCTTGTGTCTTTCTGCCATTCCTGCCAGGATATCTATGTTGTGTTCATCAAAACAGGCCCAGGTTTCACACTGAGTGTATAAATACATTTAAAAACATATTATCTATATGTATTACTGTGTTAGAGTGTCATTTTGGTTGGTGGTGTGCCCCAGGATTTTGTAAATGTAAAAAATGTGCCGCAGTTCAAAAAAGGTTGAAAAACACTGCAATAGGGCACAATTCTGGATGTACAACCATTTGCAGTGATGCATGCCCCCGGTAGCACAGTGGGTTAAACCCTTGTGCCGGCAGGACTGATGATTCGAATGTGGGTTGCTGACCTGAAGGTTGCCGGTTCAAATCCAAGCTGGGGAGAGCACGGGTTCCCTCTGTCAGTTCTAGCTCCATGTGGGGACATGAGAGAAACCTCCCACAAGGATGGTAAAAACATTTCAAAAATCCAGGCGTCCCCTGGGCAAAATCCTTGCAGACAGCCAATTCTCTCACAACAGAAGAGACTTGCAGTTTCTCAAGTTGCTCCTGACATGAAAAAAAGTCACCTTTTGCTTGTAGTTTCTTTTTTTGCGGGATAAAAGTGTGTCTTCTTTGCTAGTGAATTCTCTTCTTTGGTACAAATGGGTTGTATATAGGCTTAATCACTCTGAAAAGTGGATCTGTTTAAATCAATGTGACCAATTCACATGTCTCACTGATGTCTGTCTGATATCAGTGAGCCTCTGCAATGACATCTAAGCCATAAAACCCAGCATCAAAAATAAATAAGTTTTGCATGAGCTTTGCCTGAGCTAGGAGATTTTTATATTGCATTTTTATTAGCAAAGTAGTTATAAGCCTTCCGCTTTGGTCTTGGGAGTTGGTAAAGAGAGTCATAATCACACACACATTAAAATGAAGCTAATGCAGTCAAAATCTTTTGGCAAATGAGACCTTCTAGACAAACAAAGCCTTCCATTTCATCAGACTTCAAGCAAACATTCCCTTTCCATCATCCACCTGGGCACTTTTCTTTTTTTCTGGAAAGATATCGCCAAGTTTCAACACGGAAGAAAATAGCTCTTGAATCCAATAATATGTGGAAGGCAGAGCTTCCAGCAATACCAAGGGATTTTCACCCAATATATTTGCCAACAAATCAATAACAAGAGTAAATCCGTCTGCGTCGTGTGCAATCAAATGCTCGCTATCAGGTACTGCTGCCTAAATTAATATAATCCCTGAAGTGCTCCATATGTGTCAAAGTTAATGCCGAGGGAAGCTTATGCTTCACATGTGATAAGCTGAAGGATATCTCTTAATAATGGTTTAAATAAAAGGAAATTATGTGGAGATTTTGAATTAAATGATCCTGAACTCACTTGGCTCAACACTGGAGTCTCTCCCCTCCCAAGATGATGTGTTTTCTCAACTCTGTCAGCCTGCTGCCCCCAAATCCTTTGAAATGAAGAGACCATGCTACTACAGAGGCAGTGAGGCAGCTCTCATCCCGCAAAAAGGGCAACAATTGCTTTTCTGTAGATTGTGAGAATTCTTTTCACATAGCAGATGGCATTAATTTGAACTTGCCTTTCATACCCAGCAGGGGAAAACAAGCATGTATCTCCTAGAAGCAGGAGAGTGCCGTTAATCATGGATAGAAAATCTTTGTTGTGTGTTTAGTTTACTCAGATGGACTTAGAATCAATAAAATGGCGTATAGTTTGGTTGATGTCTTCTTTATGGGATCAATTGTCCAACTGTGATAGAATTCAGCTTTAATACTGGGATCCGTTAGACATTGAGGGAATGTTGCAGAAGCTGCTTTTCCATGGGTTCGTGAAATAATGCATGATGTAATGCATGGAGACGTGGGACCTCGTGGACAAGATTGATCATGGTGCTTGTGTGACTGGCCATGCATATATGGCAGGTAAATTTCCATAGATTGTTTCTAACCCATATTACTTTCACATAGAGGATGGTGATGGCCCTAGGACTACTAGCGCAATATAAATGATGTAAATAAATAAATAAATACTATTAGACTATGAAACAAACATAATAATAAATACAGGACTGTACAATTCTGGGTTATGCAAGCTTTCTTTTTTAAAAAAATATGCTTGTTTTATAAGAATTTGTTGTTTCAATCTATATAAATAAAAATGTAATGTTTGTTTGTGGGGTAAACATTAGAATCATAGAATCATAGCGTTGGAAGAGACCACATGGGCCATCCAGTCTAACCAATAAACACACAAAATAACCACTATTCAATGTTCAATTATGTTCAATCAATAATATTGAGAAACAAATCGTCATATTCGAACCCCCAAACATGTAAAACTGTCAAATAATCACATAAACAGCCCTTAATGGGCTCCTACCCATTGTAGGAGCATATAATCTGGATTACATCCAAAAACGAATAATTCAATAATGCAATGTACTGAAGGAGGTTCAATGGAGTCAGCCACACTGAGTAGCTAATGGGTAAAGACCACGGAGGTGTGGAGGCGTATAGGTCCGGAAAAGAAATTTCCAATGAAGTAAATTCCAAATGGTAATCCAAATCGGTAAGTATCCAGGAAATAGTTCGAGCAGCGCACTTCACAAGAAATCAAAACACACCCAATGGCATATACTGTATAACAAAAGGCCGACAAGAAAGTCACTTCAGGGGAGTCTCCTTCCTCGTTTTGACCTATCGAAGGTCTTTTTCAAGGCCACCACAGTGGGAGAGTCCTCGTGGCTGTAGTCCATATAAAGTAAGGATGCGGCAAAGCGAGTTTGACAGAATAATGATACATATAATCAATAATATATACATACTCAGATTCAAAACAGCAACCACATATAATAATACATAATATAGCACCAAATGGTTATAGGTAAGTAAAAGAACAACATATATCTAGGGTTCCTAAAGGTTACCTTGACGATCAAGACATGGGCTTCTATCCGAATGGATAGGGCAAATGCAAGTTCGCAGTATGCAAGGTAGTAAAGATATACACACAACATTAGTAGCAGCAGGTGGATGATTACATCAGAAGGTTGTGGACGGATAGCTTTTCATTAAGCCCAAAAGGCAGTTCGTTTTTTAAACGGACAGTCCATTTAGTTTCGGTCCTGATGAGAGCCTTGTTATGATCTGGTGCGGAGTAAATGGTACTCGTTCCAAGCCAAAGAATCGGAGGTCATCTGGACTGTGATTTAAAAGCTTGAAATGCAGGTACAAAGGTGAATCTTCTGAAGATTGCCATATTTTAGATCGGTGTTCTGAGATCCTGGTACGGAGATGATGTCTCGTCTCGCCCACGTAGACACGCCCACATGGGCATAAAAGTCCATACACTAGAGAGTCCGTGTTACATGTACAGAAGTGGACAGTTTGAAGTGGCACGATCTTCCAATGCTGTATATTTCCTTGCCCATATATACGAAGGGACATTGGGAACAATGTCCACAGAGGTGGGTCTTAGCGGTAAGTGAACTCTTAATGATGGGTTCCCGATAATTGGAGTGTACCAAAATATCTTTAAGGTTTCTAGTCCTCTTAAAGGCAATCATGGGAGGTGTTGCCAAACCAGGAATATCGCTAACTAAGGGCCAATATTTTTTGACTATTTTTATAATGTTATTAGACTGCTTGGTAAGAGTCAATGGCCAAACCACACTGGTGGTACAAGTCCTGGGTTCATGATTGAATAGAATCATAGAATCATAGCGTTGGAAGAGACCTCATGGTCCATCCAGTCCAACCCCCTGCCAAGAAGCAAGAAAATTGCATTCAAAGCACCCCCGACAGATAGCCATCCAGCCTCTGTTTAAAAGCTACCAAAGAAGGACCCTCCACCACACTCCGGGGCAGAGAATTCCACTGCTGAACAGCTATCACAGTCAGGAAGTTCTTCCTAATGTTCAGATGGAATCTCCTTTCTTGTCGTTTGAAGCCATTATTCTGCATCCTAGTCTCCAGGGCAGCAGAAAACAAGCTTGCTCCCTCCTCCCTATGACTTCTCCTCACATACCTATACATGACTATCATGTCTCCTCTCAGTCTTCTCTTCTTCAGGCTAAACATGCCTAGCTCTTTATGCCGCTCCTTATAGGGCTTGTTCTCCAGACCCTTGATCATTTTAGTCGCCCTCCACTGGACACTTTCCAGCTTGTCAATATCTCTCTTCGATTGTGGTGCCCAGAATTGGACACAGTATTCCAGGTGTGATATAACCAAGGCAGAATACAGGGGTCGCATGACTTCTCTGGATCTAGACACTATACCCATATTGATGCAGGCCAAAATCTCACTGGCTTTTTTTGCTGCCACATCACATTGTTGGCTCATGTTTAACTTGTTGTCCACGAGGACTCAAAGATCTTTTTTACACGTACTGCTCTCGAGCCTGGCGTCCCCATTCTGTACCTGCATTTCGTTTTTTTCTGCCAAAGTGGAGTATCTTGCATTTATCACTGTTGAACTTCATTTTGTTAATTTTGGCCCATCTCTCTAATCTGTTGAGATTGTTTTGAATTCTACTCCTGTCTTCTGGAGTTATTGGCTATCCCTCCCAATTTGGTGTCAAAAACCATTGGATGAATAGACACCAAATTTGGAGACAATACACGTATCAAGCCAACAAGTGACCATCACTCATAAAAACACTGAAAAACATAGCAGAAGAGACTTAAAGAGCCAAAAAAAAAAACATTACAACGCATGTGCAAAACCATATATATACACACACACACACACACACAGTATATATATATATATATATATATATATATATATATATGTATATATCGGCATTACTTCGCGAATGAAGATTCTTAGGAAGGACTACTCATCCCACGCTTTTTACAAGCATGTTGATGACTAAAAAGGCCAATCTGAGATAGGCAAGTTCGGTTGCAGAAAGCACAGCAGAAAGTCTCCTTGGGTGATGTTGTTTCCAAGTTGGGGTTCTTTCTGCGTTGTTGTTTCTCTTCGAGATCCATTCGGCGTGTCTTCTCGAAAGAGGCCACAGCATTGACGGGAGTGGCGAGCCTGATGGGAGTGGCGACTAATAAGTTGAAATAAATAAATAAATAAATTGTGGATAGTGCGTCTCCATGCCTCTCAATGTGAGGCCAGGGTGGACCTTTGTTGGTGCTCAATCTGGCCAAGCCTGAGATGTTGTTTCAGGGAGTCTTTATATCTCTTTTTGGGGGCACCTCTCTTGCGCTGACCCGTGGCGAGTTCACCATAGAGTAGTATCTTTGGGAGGCGGCAGTCCTCCATCCTAGAGATGTGTCCTGCCCAGTGCAGCTGTGTTCTCAATAGCATGGCCTCAATGCTGGTGATCCCTGCTTGCTCAAGGACAGCAACATTCGTCACATAGTCAGTCCAGTGTATATTTAGGATTGTGCGTAGACAGCGCTGATGAAAGCGTTTGAGGAGTTGTAGGTGCTGGCGATAGGTGACCCATGTTTCAGACCTATATAGAAGAGTAGACAGTATGATAGCTCTGTACACATTGATTTTGGTGCTTTGCCTCAGGTGCTTGTTGCTCCAGACTCTTTTGTGAAGCCTTCCAAATGCTATATATACTCACATAAACACACACACATATATACACACAAAGCACATATACAGACTGGGCCTCAGCAACACGTGGCAGGGGATGGCTAGTTGTTTTTAAAGTAATTTCAGACTTGCTCCAGCTTGCCCACTTTTTTCACAAATTGCTTTGATGTTTCTGTGGTGTAAGGTGTGACTGAATGAAATTAAAATTGAAATGTGTAAGGAAATTTGTGAAAGAACTCACATGGTAAACATTTTACTTTTTTCCCTTCAAATGTAGCACCCCAAAATACATTAAATACAGCTGCAGTATTGGGGGAGAACATTTTAGTCCAATGGTTCATATTTTGTTTTTCCCCACTATCTGGCCACAAGAGGGAGCTTTCAGTAGGATTACAGCTTAGCTTCAAAAAGAAAAAAAAGTCAGGTTAAAGTGAGTAGGGGACCCAAAGCTGTCCAATAAGGAGTGAAGTATTTCATGGAATGGAGTGTTGACTGTGTTGTGGGAAGGAATGAAGCAACCCAAACACAGTCATTATATTGCTAAAGGTTCTTCTCATTTGATTCTAATAGAAAAGCAACAGAGAGACCAAAGCTGGGAGTAGGCTTCTTTGTCCGAAACTTTTCCAGGAACTTCATTATACTTCATATGCCATCGATGGAAACAGAGATAATAAACTACCAGTTAATTGGGAGCTCTGGAACGGCCCTTGTTTTACTTTTTATTTATTTATTCATTTATTTGGATTGTCAAAGGCTTTCATGGTCGGAATCACTGGGTTGTTGTGAGTTGTCCGGGCTGTATGGCCATGTTCCAGAAGCATTCTTTCCTGACATTTCACCCACATCTATGGCAGGCATCCTCAGAGGTTGTGCGGTTTGTTGGAAACTAGGCAAGTCAGGTTCATATATCTGTGGCATGTCCAGGGTGGGCGAAAGAATTCTTGTCCATTTGACGTAGGTGTGACTGTTTCAATTGGCCACCTTGATTAGCATTTAATGGCCTAGCAATGTCAAGGTTTGGCTTCTTACTTTCTGGGGTAATCTTTGTTGGGAGGTGATTAGCTGGACCTGATTATTTCATGTCTGGAATTCCCCTGTTTTTGAGTGTTGTCTGTGGTTTACTGCCCTGATTTTATAGTTTTAAAAAAATAAATACTGGTAGCCAGATTTTGTTCATTTTCATGGTTTCCTCCTTTCTGTTGAAGTTGTCCACATGCTTGTGAATTTCAGTGGCTTCTCTGTGTTGTCCGACATGATGGTTGTTAGAATGGTCCAGCATTTCTGTGTTCTCAAATAATATGCTGTGTCAGGTTGGTTCATCAAGTTCTCTGCTAAGGCTGACTTCTATAATCATCATCATCATCATCATCTTTATTTATACCCCACCCCATCTCCTCAATGGGGACTCGGGGCGGCTCACACGAGGCCAAGCCCAAACAACAAATGACAATAAAATAAAATCAAAACACCAGCAATGAACACAATAAAAAGATACATCCATATAAATAAAAACAATATACAATTAGATATCTAAAATCACAACGACAGGGCGGGCCGCAGGCACACATATAAAGTGTTAAAAACTCAGAGTGTGAGATAAGCGGAATAGCATCCTTTAAAAAAAACAACAAATTTTATTGGTCTCTTGAGGTTAAAAGAGAGAAAGAAGCGATAGAGAAGAAAGAAAATAATAAAATTACAGAATACAGAAAAACAGAATGAAAGAGAAAATAGACAAGATACAATATTAAAAACAGTGATAAAGAATGGGGTGTGGAAATACATAGTGGCAGGCATGTAGCCAGGGGGCTAAGGGGCTTCAGCCCCCAAATTCTCAGGGTGATCCGAAAAGGCCTTACTGGTACATTATTTAAACTGTTATGTTTATTCATATCATGATCTGATCACCATGCTCATTATATCCCACATTCATGGGGTTATTGGGATAACAATACAAAAGGTTTGCTAGGGTAGACCCTCTTCCACCCAGTCTCAGCCCCGAACCAAACTCAGCCCCGAACAAAAAATCCTGGCTACGGCCCTGCATAGTGGGTGTGAATCCCGGAGATTGTGGATAAGGGATGGTTGGATCCGCGCTTCACACAGCAGTTATCATTTATGTTTATTGGTATTTGATACTTCTTTTCTTTTCTGTTATTTTTTCTTATATATTTCTGATTTTTTCTTAAATCGTACCTATAGTATGTTATGAAGAGAAAAGGATAAGCGGAATAGCATCCTTACGGGAAAAAACATCATTTTATGAGGGAGGGGGGATGGACTCCAAGAATGGGGACATTGAGGAGAGCAATGATAGAAATTAAATAACTACTCTCCGAAAGCACAGTGGAAGAGCCAAGTTTTCAGGTGTTTTGTAAAGGTCTCTAGAGTGGGGGCTTTCCTAATCTCAATGGGCAAGGAATTCCAGAGTCGGTTGAAGTAGTCTCAGATTGGCCTCTTTAGTCATCAACCCTCTTGTAAAAAAGCATGGGATGTGTCCTTCCTAAGAATCTTTGTTCGCGACGTAATGCCGAGAGTGAAGTAGTCTGCAGTGACTTCCATGTTTCTTGATTTGTGTTTGGGTACTGTATATTTGTTTGTTTGTTTGTTTCAATTAGATGCCACTTTATCGACCCCTGGGGGGACTCAAAGCAGTTCACAGCAAAGTAACTGGCAAAATTCAATGCCTTTCAATATAAAATGCATTATATGACAAAAATAACATATATAACAGTAGATTGAAACTAATAAATGATAAAACATCTGACATAGACAAACATAAAACATAAGACATTCGACATTACACCAATCCCAAAGATATCTTAACTACACCATCTCACTCCCTGAATGTTTTTATTTGTCATATTTCTGTACCGCCCCTCTCAGCCCGAAGGCAACTCGGGACGGTTTACACAAGGCAGTCTCTGTTCTTCATCCGTAAGGCTGGCCCACCTAACATCTACCCGCCGGAGTAGCCAGAGCCTTGCGTGACCTACTCCCGTTCAGGCGGGCCTGTAAAACTCATTTGTTTAGACAGGCCTTCGGAGAGTAGGCTGGCGTAGATTCCACCTGGCTGTTTAGATTTGCTGCTGCTTATTTTAACTGTACTGCCTGTTTTAATTTGTGTTTTTAACTGTTTTATATTGTTGTTTTAACCCATGGCACTATGCCACTGGCTCTGTGAGCCGCCGCGAGCCCCTGGGAGTCGGCGGTCGAGAAGTCCCAACAAATAAATAAATAAATAAATAAATAAATAAAAACATGAGTAACAAATAACAACAATTTTATTGATTAGTCAGAAGCCATATCAAATACACACAGAACACAGACACATTGCAATGATTCTAAAAACAATCTGAGAATTCTAGACCATTACATCAATTAAACCCCTGTTTTGCCCAGCAGGAGGGATTCTAAGGGAGGTGGTAACAATTCACAGTCCTTATCTCCAACACAATTTATTCCAATTGCATCTATGTAATCAGATCTTAGTTTCATGGCTTTACAGAGAAAACGAGCAGTAGCATCTGTTATCAGCTTGTTGGAGCCGGCCAGCAGAAGTGAGACTTTTGCTAGAGGTCCCAATGATTTTTTCCACGAGAAATATCTCTAGCAGTTGTTTTCTCTCTATTTGATAGATTTTACAATAAAGCAGAAGATGAGTTAGATCTTCGATCTCAGGGGCACCACAAATGCCGATACGCTCTTCATAGGAATTTTCTTGAACCTCCCATATCTCACCATTGAATCTAATTGCTCAAACCTGGCTCTAGTGAAAATTTTCCTTAGGTGGTGTAACCTTCCTTGCTGTAAGTAAGTGGTTAGTTGGAAGGATTTCTTAAAACCACTCAACCATCTCAGGAAACAGTAGAACCCAAAGAGTCTATATCGGTTTGGGCCGCAAATGTCATTAATTCATTGACGCACTTCTTTGAAGTGCTTACTTAGCTCTTGACCAGATAGGTGGACTGGGAATATTACCTGAATGCCACACCTTCTGATGTAATCAAACAAATGGTCAGCCCCGATTTATAAGAACTGCTAGATTGTTCCAGCAAACATAATTTTGGGAGGCGAGACGCCTCCATCTCCATGACCTTGAGCCAGTAGTTAAAGGCTCTGATCTTAGATTGTGTGCTAATAGAGAACATTCCCAACTCCGCCCTAACTGCCGCTGCTGGGAGCTTCTATCGACCCCTAAAAACCACTTCAGATGTTGAGCTTGGGCCTTATCCAGGAGGGGAGTATCATTTGCACCCCAGATTTCAGAACCATAAAGTAGCTGCGGGGAGATTTTATGATTGTAAACTTTCAGAAGGGGACCGAGGGAGCCGGTTGCCGTTGATTCAGCAGCTTTAAGAGTAAGCTCGTTCTGCCCTTGGTTTTAGTTGAACACCTGTGGAAATGATTGTGCCATAGACCATTTTCTGCAAAGTCTAATCCTAGGTAAGTGAAGGATCTAACTTGTTCTAATTGTTCGCCTTCTATTTTCCATTTCATTTTGGAGGGCGTTTACCAAAGATCATCATTTTTGATTTGGTTTTGTTTATCTTTAGTGCATTTCTAAGGCAGTAGTCACTAAGTTTTCTTAATAACCTCCTCATCCCTATTTGGGTGTAGGAGAGTAGGATCATATCATCTGCATACAGAAGTGAGTTGATTTGCAAGTTAGCTACTTTAGGCATATGGACATCCGCCCCTCTAAGTGAATTTGGAAGGTCATTTACATACAGATTAAATAGCAGGGGGGCAAGAATACATCCTTGTCTGACCCCTTTGCCGGTGTTAATAGGGCCAGTTTGGTCACCAGCAATACCAAATCTCACAGTCACCTGAGAATTATGATATAGGGCTTTGATCAGCAAAATCAATCTAGGGTCTGCATTCATACATTGGAGTTTGTCCCAAAGTTTCCCTATCAACTGAATAGAAGGCCGCTGACAGATCTATAAAAGCGGCGTATAGTCTATTACCCTTGGCTAGGTATTTGGAAATCAAGTGATTTAGGACAAAACAATTATCCATTGTCGATCTATTGTGTCTAAAGCCAGACTGCTCTTCCACCAAGATTCCATTTTCAGTTACCCACTCCTCCAGTCTACATAGAAGATACTTTGCATACATTTTGGCCACAATATTCAATAAACTGATAGGTCTGTAGTTGGCGGGATTTTTCTTATCTCCTTTTTTGTGAATGGGGATAATGATCACCATATTCCAACCCTTTGGTATATATCCTGTATCATTTATATATGAAAATAAACCAGCTAAAATAGGGGCCGGGACGGTTTACACAAGGCAGTCTCTGCTCTTCAATCAAAAACATGAGTAACAAACCAAACAATGACCATATAACACAACAATTAGCCATTAAAACATACAGTTACAGTCTCAGCATCATGTTGAAATCACTTTCCGTCACATCGTTGTCATTCCATATATCTAATTAAACTGTTATATTTCATCAGCAAATGCCTGCTCAAACAGCCAGGTCTTGACTTTCTTACGAAATGTCAGGAGGGAGGGCGTTCCAAAGCCGAGGAGCCACCACTGAAAAGACCCTGTCTCTTGTCCCCGCCAATCGTGCCTGCCACATTTCAGGTAGTTTCCTAAATGTCGGGGGTATCTGATCTCGCTGGGGAGTTCCACAGCTGAGGGGGCACCACCAAGAAGTCCCTGTCTCTCATTCCCACCAGTTGTGCCTGTGAGGGCGGAGGGACAGAGAACAGGACCTCCTCAGCCAAACTGGCTCATAGAGATACATTTGGATAGGTAAGCTGGGCCAGAACTGTTTAGGGAATTTATAGGCTAAAGCCAGCATTTCAAATTGTGCTTGGTAGCAAACTGGCAGCTAGTGGAGCTGGCTCAGCAGTGGGGTTTATTTATTTATTTATTTCTGGGATTTGTACCCCATCACTTCTCAATCCCCGAAGGAGGACTCAGGACGGCTTACAAAGTAACGGCACAAGGCCGTTACATCTCCAGTTAGAAACCTGGCTTCTGCCCGTTGGAGTACCTGAAACTTCCAAACAGTCTTCAAAGGCAACCCCACGTAGAGCTGGGTGAAATAGAAGACAGGGCTTCTTTCTCTTCAATAATAAGATTTCAGAGTTGTTGCTTGTACCTGCTAAAAACTTCTCCTTTAATTATCAATGACTTAGTTCACCTCTCAACTTAAACTGATGGTCAATTAAAAACAAGCAAAGAAACAAAAGTTATAGATAAGTGCGGTAGCATACCTAGTACTGATATATGTGATACCTGATGCAGGTAATTTTTAATCCCCTCTTATTTACAATAGTATTATTTCCAGTATTATTTCCAGTATTTCCACTATGAATAATAATAATAACAGCCACAAGGGAAACACAGTGAGCATGGGATGCTCCTTGCCTTGGAAAGAGTGTGTATGCGGTGTGCAGCCAAGAAAGCGTACACACCTGTCTGCAGCTGAGCACCATCTCTGGAGTAAGAGAACTTGCCTTCTTGCCTTGGAAAGTGCGTGTGGTGTGCAGGCCCAGATAGAGTGGTCACCCGCCTGCAGCCAAGCACCTCCTCTTTCAGCACCCCAGAGAGAAAACAGATATCTCTCTTCTCCCCCACCCACAATTTTGTGAGGCTCCCAAAGAACAGATTGGGGCCTTCACCAAAAGCCAGGACGCATTGTTGATCCAACGTTCAGCCATGACAGGAGTGAGGGGGACTGCCCTTCAATGGGTGGCCTCCTTCCTCTAAGATCGGGGACAACGGGTGGAGAGGGGCGGAGTGGTCTCTGAGAGGCTCCCCCTTACTTGGGGGTGCCTCAAGGGGCCATTCCTTCCCTTCTATTATTTAACATCTACATGCGACCAATGGCCCGAATGGTGCGTAGCCTTGGTCTAGAGTGTCATCAGTACACAAGCTGGGTGTATGCTGATGACACCCAGCTTGTGCTGAGGACGGGGGGCAGACCGGACTCCATTCCTGATAATTTCCACCAGTGCCTGGAGGCTGTGACTGGATGGCTACAGGCTAGCCGGTTGAAGGTGAATTCATTGAAGACGGAGATACTTTGGCTGGGCCGCCTGGTGGGAGAGGGGTGCCGGCTGCCTACCCTGGATGGCGAAACACTTTGCCCGCCATCCCTAGTAAAGAGCCTGGGGGTCCAGTTGGACCCACTGCTGACTATGGAGGCCCAGGTCTCTATGGTCAGCAGATCTGCATTTTTCCATCTGCGACAGGCTAGGTGGTTGGTGCCCTATCTCTCTCAGGGCGACTTGGCAACGGTCATCTCGAGACTGGACTACTGCAACGCCCTCTACATGGGCCTTCCTCTGTCCATGATCTGGAAACTTAAACTGGTACAGAATGCTGCAGCTCGCTTGCTCACCGGGGCTCTGGCTCGATGCCACATAACTGCCTTCTTGAAGCAGCTGCACTGGTTTCCAGAGGAGTACTGGATCACGTTCAAAGTGTTGGTATTAACCTTTAAGGCCTTATATGGTCTGGGGCCTGTGTACTTGAGGAACCGTCTCTCCCCATATGTTCCCCAGAGATCACTACGGTCTAAAGATCAAAACCTACTAGAGGTTCCTTCCATCCGAACCGATCATCTGTCTTCGACCCAACAGAAAGCTTTCTCTGTAGTAGCCCCCATGCTTTGGAATGCTTTACCAGACAATGTCCAGGCTCTTAGGGAGCTTTCAACATTCCGAAGAGCCTGTAAAACAACCCTGTTTCGACAGGCCTTCAATACTTAATGCCCAAGAATCCCATGCCACAGTAGCATGGCTGTTAAACTGCAACTGGGGGCGATTGTTCAATTGTTTCAGGAATGTGGCGCAGCTGGCTGGGAGTCAGCTGCATAAGATCTCTACGGACTAGAAGATCATGAGTTCGAGGCCTGCTCGGGTTGGAGTGAGCGCCCACCCATTTGTGTAGCTTGTTGTCGACCTTTGCAACCCAAAAGACAGTTGCACCTGTCAAGTAAGAAATTTAGGTACCACATTGTGGGGAAGATAATTTAACTAATTTACGAGGCCATAAATCTCCAGGAAGTGTGTAAAAGGAGTGAAGGAGTGCAACAGCTCCCCCCGGTGGCCAGAAGCCAAAATGTTAAATTGCCTCTGAGTGTCTTGTCTTACATGTTTGTATGTCAAAGGGCATTGAATGTTTGCCTGTATATGTGATCTGGCCTGAGTCTCCTGCGGGGTGAAAAGGACGGAATATAAATGATGTAAATAAACAAATTAAATAAATCGTTGTTCTTACTGATTTTACTGTAAATGTTGTTATGTTGTAAACTGCCTCGAGCCTCCGGGAGGGAGCGGTATATAAGTACAATAAATAAATAAATAAATACATAAATAAATACATAAATAAAACGGGTCAAGGTTTACCCCAAATGCACAACCATGCTATCCACAACTCTCCCAGGCTTCTTTGATGAGAACAAGGGAGAGGGCTTTCTCAATAAATGCTCCCAGGTTTTGGGACTCCTGCCTTATGGTGGCCAGGAAGGTTCCCTCCTGATTTATTGTTTAAATCTCTATTTTAATACGTTGTAAGCTGTGTTAAGTCCCATTATTTGAAAACAGGTGGGTATGAATGAGCAAAATAATATTAATAATCTATTTTAGATGAAGAACAGTAGAATATGGCTTTGTTTTCAGCTGACAGAACAAAGCAGCACAAGAAGGACAAGTAATCTAAGCACAAGAGATGTCTTTTTGAAAGAAAGCCCTGCATTATTAGGAGGGTGCCACTGCTTGTAGATACACCCTGTAGAGATAATTGTGTCTTCTCCTTGTGTCGCCACTCTTAGCCATTACCTGGCAGTATCAAAGCTTTTCAACTTAGCAGAAAGCCGTGATTCAAGTCTCCCTGTGCTGTCAATGTGATGCTCCTTGGTCAAATTGAGAGTCACAGCTACTTTTACTGTTTTAACATTTGAGGGTAAAAAACAATCAATAAAATGACTGAAGCTATTACGAGAAAGAAGGAGGGGGCAGAGGTGAAGATTTTGGAAGGCAGATCAGTGACATCTACAAGACAGCCCTGGGAATGCTTTTAATTCATTTGCTGTTCTGAAATCGTGTAAAATTAGAGGCTACTAATTTATCGACTTTTCCGTGGCAGGTTCCCTTCTTTTAAAAAGTTTAAATAATTTCACTTTTCAAACCGTGCAGTTATGCTTTGCTTCTAGTCAACCTCAGAAAGTTGCCTTTATTCCTGCATTGTTTAAGATCCGGCAATTCAAGCATTCATTCATTCTTTATTTACATGAGCTCTTTCTAATCAATTCTATATTTATTTATTTTATGTATTGACAACATTTCTACTCGCCCTTCTCAACCCCTGCGGGGGGACTCAGAGCGGCTAACAATGGCAACAATTTGATGCCGCAAATAACACAATATAACAGCAAAATAAAATAATACAAACACAATAGATTAAAAACAAACATTAAAGATAACCTGCGTTAGTTCTCAGGGGGTGAGGGGGGGTTGAGGTGATGCCCTCCACTTTCCACCGCCAGCTGAGAACCAACACGGGTTAAAGATAACCCATGTTAGTTCTCAGGTGGCGAGGGTGGTGGTGGAGGTGACGCCCTCCACTCTCCCCTGCCAGCTGACAACCAACACAGGTTAAAGATAACCCGCGTTGGTTGTCAGCTGGCAGGGGAGAGTGGAGGGTATCGCCTCCACACATACCCCTCACCACCTGAGAATTTACGTGTCAGATTATTGCATTTTGAATAGCAATTCATGAGTCAGCACAAGATATATTTTCGCAATTTGAGATGACCTGCAGTGTGACATGTTTGACACCAGATGGCGCTGTCTCAAGACTGCTAAATGGAACTTTGAGGAATGTCAGTTACAAAGTGACAGTTGGGATCTGACAGTTGGGATTTAATATCTGTGAGGAAAGGATGTTTAGAAAGGTAGCTGTGATGGCTGTTGTTTTTCGATGTTTTGCCAGTTATTGTTAAATACAATTCAATACAAAGTTATATATTTACCTTGTGAATTGAATGAGAGTTTCATTATTCACTCGAACAGAGACTGGAGTTATTGGGCCGATGGGGAATTAAACTTCTATATTTCTGTTGCCTATCCGCTGTGACATAAATACTCAACGACGAAGATTACGTGGGTTATCTTTAACCCGCATTGGTTCTCAGCTGGCGAGGGGTGTGGAGGGCATGCACTCCATCCCTCCTCGCCAGCTGAGAATCAACCCGTGTTGATTCTCAGAATCAACCCTCGTCGCCACCTGAGAACTAACACGGGTTATCTTTAACCCGCATTGGTTCCCAGCTGGTGAGGGGGTGTGGAGGGCATCGCCTCCACCTCCCCTCGCCACCTGAGAACTAACACGGGTTATCTTTAACCCGCGTTGGTTCTCAGCTGGCGGTGGAGAGTGGAGGGCATCGGCTCCAGCCCCCTCGTCCCCTGAGAACTAACGCGGGTTATGTTTAACCCATGTTGGTTCTCAGCTGGCGGGAGAGAGTGGAGGGCATTGCCTCCACTCTCCCTGCCACCTGAGAACCAACGCGGGTTAAAGATAAGAAAGGGCGGAAATAAAAATGACATAATAACGCGCCATTTACGGAAATGGCGGACCCAGTTTTGATTTAGAAACATCACTTTCGGGTTGCTGGCCGCGGGTCGAATTAGGGTCTAAATTGATTTTAATATGAAATAATAACGGTTTTCTAAGGATAACGACCGGAGATATCCACCCCTACTTATTACAGATACATACCATATTTTCCTTTTTCCAGCAACAAGCCTTCACAAACTATTGGAATAAAATGCTGGATAACTCCACTCATTTTGCTGGCATTTCAGTTATTTTATTGCTAAAGGATATTCACGACCTCATTACATAGCTGTTATCTCATACAACAGGTATGATTTGTACACCAGCATTCTGAGTTGCTTTTAAAATAAAAGTTTTTTAAAAATCATTATTTTTTATATCCTTTTTCATGTCAGGAATGACATAAGAAACTGCAAGTTGCTTCTGGTGTGAGAGAATTGGCCATCTGCAAGGACATTACTCAGGAGACACCCCAATGTTTTTGATGTTTTAGCAGCCTTATGGGAGGCTTCTCTCATGTCCCCACGTGTTCAGCTGGAGCTAACAGAGGGAGCTTATCCATGCTCTTCCCAGAATTGAACCTTCGATCTGTCAGTCTTCAGTCCTGCCAGCACAAGGATTTAATCCATTGTGCCATCTGGGGCTCTCTTTTTAATAACTTGAAACCAAAGCTAGTCTTACAATTTTAACCATATTGGTAGCAGACTTTCAAGCTATAACTGTGACTAAATGTCGCCCAACTATTGTGTTAACCATTAAAAAGGTTTTTTTATAAAAAAAACTATGTTGTGATTAAAGAAAAGATTTTATGCATTCTGCGCTTGCAAAGCCTAGTGAAATTGCCATTCTCAGAAAGAATTGCATTCCTCCAACAATCTAAAGATAGAATATTTTAAATCAAGCTTACTTGTAGATTCATTGAAAATGTATTCCGTAGTTCAGAACCGAGTGTGGAAAATTGTGAGGTTGATATACGGCATTATTCACACAGCTGAAAGGGAATTAGGCACCTTGTTTTCAAGTGTGATTTTCATCCCTTTCATCCTTAATAATGATTATTCTTTTACAACACACTCATAGAACTGGGTTTTTTTAATTGCTCTGTTAACTTGATACCAAATCAGTGTGATTTGTCGTGTTGGCTTTCTGAGAACAGAGATCTCTCTTAACAATAACGGTGTCACTTTGGCAAACGAGGACATAACCACATCTATTCTAAGCACAATGTGTAGTCATATCCACCCACAACTGATCCATGTAAGCATGGAGGGGATGAAAGAGAACTCTCTGCTGCTTAACATAGACACGTTCTCACAAAAGAGATGAAGGAGAATATTAGTCAGCTGTGTGGGAGTAATCTGCTTGGCCGAAGTCCCATTTTTAACTCATTTTCACTTGACATCATGGCTACTTGTCACATCCCTATTACAGTCCATTGACTGTAGCTATTGTGAACCAGTGTTAAACAAATTTAAGGCTGTATTTGCCCCTAGTGTTTCAGTGATTGACTAACCTACTAATCCAAAATAAAACAGTCTTCCTCTTTTGTATTCATGTATAAAAGGGATTAAAACAGCCCAGCACTTTCTTTTCTCCCTGTGTTTTGGATTCCGAGAAGCACTTATCTGCGAGACACAAATTGTTTTGAGTAATCAGGTACATGCACGGGTGGCTTTGTAAGCAGTCCTAAATCATGCAGAGAGGAGAAAAACAGAAAAGCCCTCCGTCTAAGAAAGAGTCCTGTGGCATATTAACTACTCTCACTTCCCTTCTGGAGTGAGCTTTCATCAAACATCTTGCTATTTTTGCAGTGTAATATAATAAGAAAGAAAGTGATCTGGATTCTGGGCCAAGCCAAAAAGCTGAATTATCTCAATGTCTGCTTTTGCGGTATGTGTGCAAAATAATGGGAGAATGACACCAAACATCTTTTGTCACATACAACAGAAAGACCTGTTAAATAAAAATTGTCAACATTTATTGTGGGTATTTCCCCCCACTTTTGACCAATTCCAAACTGAACTGGTATGACGTAGAGCTGCCTGCGAGATGTTCAAATTGAACTTGTGTTCCAGTGACGCCTCTAGACAAACAGCCCTCTAGAGGGCGTCACAGTTCCTCTACAACAGACTGCATTGGCAAATTTATTTATTTATTATTTTGATTTATATACCACCCTTCCCAAAGAGGCTCAGGGTGGTTCACACCAGTGAACAACATAATCACAACATAGTTAAAAACATAATAAAACAGATTGAGGCAAGAGTGGAATTTAACAGCCCTAAAGGTTAAATGCCTGTCTGAAGAGATTGGTCTTGCACGCCCTCCGGAAGGCCTGTAGATCAGTTATTGCTCGAGCCTCCTCTGGGAGGGCGTTCCAAAGGGTAGGCGCTACTACAAAGAAAGTACGCTGCCACGTCGAGGACAGGCGGCAGATCTTAAGTGATGGAACCTCCAATAGGTTTTGATCCATGGACTGTAGTGGTCTCTGGGGAATGTGCAGGGATAGGCGGTCCTTCAGGTACACTGGTCCCAGGCCATGCAAGGCCTTAAAGGTTAACACCAGCACTTTGAAGGCATTCTGGTACTCGATGGGGAGCCAATGCAATCGCTGTAGGACTGGAGTGATGTGGCACGATAGTGCCACACCAACCAGTAGTCGAGCCGCAGCATTTTGTACCAGCTTAAGTTTCCGGATTACCGACAGAGGAAGGCCAATGTAAAGGGTGTTACAGTAGTCCAGTCTCGAGATGACAGTGGCCTGGATTACCGTGGCTATGTCGCCACCGGAAAGGTAGGGTGCCAGCCGCCTTGCTTGGCGCAGATGGAAAAATGCCACTCTGCTCACAGTGGAGACCTGAGCCTCAATTGTCAGCAGAGGGTCCAGTTGGACCCCCCAGGGTTTTAACTAGGGCTGACGGGCTAACCACCTCGCCATCCATTATTGGCAGCTGGTGCTTCCCCCGCCCCGGGGTGACCCAGACACAGGACCTCCGTCTTCGATGGGTTCACCTTCAATATGAACATAGCATAACATTTTGTGTCTGTTTGTTGGTCATTGTCCAATTTTAAATGCCAGCTAAGTGCATTCAATTCAGTTACAACAAATAGAATTTGTTTACAGAATAAATATTTTTTGTTTACAGAATAAAGATCTTACAAATGCATTAAAATTACAAAAATTATGAAGATTTAAAAAGAAAGAAAATGCATTAAAAGGTAGAAGGAGAAATACAAGGAAATAAAATAAAAATGAGTTTCAACCACCCCTTCAGTATATATACGAGGGCGGGTCAATAAGTCCATGACTTTTTGAATTTCCCGCCTCTTAACTGAAAGGCCAACACTGCTCCTGTCAACAGGCATCTGTCAATTGACTCCTGTCAAAATTTGAACAACATGCATCATTTAGTTTGACGTTTGACAGCCATTGATAGCAGACTACCGCGTGATTTGAGGAGAAAATCATGATATGGTGTTGGCCGATGGGAGATTGAAAGTGCAAGAGATTGTGGAAGCCATAGGCATCTCACATGGCTCAGTGGTTTCAATTTTAAATGATCACTTGGGCATGAGAAAGCTTTCCGCAAGATGGGTGCCGTGTTTGCTTACAATTGACCATAAACACAATCATGTGACAGTTTTGCAGGAGTGTTTGGCATTGTTCAACCGCAATATGGATGAGTTTTTGCACCGTTTCGTAACTGTGGATGAAACGTGGATCCACCACAACACACCAGAGACCAAACAACAGTCAAAACAGTGGATTTTTCGGGGTGAATCAATGCCAAAGAAGGCCAAGGTGGGTTTGTCAGCCTATAAAGTAATGGCGACCATTTTTTGGGATGCACGCGGTATAATCCACATTGACTACCTTTTAAAGTGTAAAACAATCAATGGCAAATATTATGCCAACAGTTATACAGCAAAACAAAGTGCAAACCAACAAGCAACAAATACAAGTAGGGAGGATGGGAGGAAACTGAAGATCTGGCCACACGTGCCAGCAGGGAAGCTCAGGCAGTAAGTAGTTCCAGGATAAAGTAGTCTTAAGTAGGCTGCCTGGGCGGAAGTGAGGGCCGGCCGGCTGATGATGGAGGGCGGGGCGGCACCAGCTTTGTCATTGGCCGGCCGGCGCTGGTGGCAGGAAACCTTCCTGCCACCCAGGGGGCTTCTGGGAGGAAGAAGCCCCTTCCCCCTCAACAAGATGGCGGTGAGGAACTAGAAATAGTTTGAAAATCCAGGCACAGAGTGTCAGCTGCATCATCCCTACTCATATACAGTACTTGTTTACCATCTCAAAGCCTTGATGATTCCCTAGAAAGACTTGTTCTTCTATGTCAGTGTTTCCCAACCAGTGTGCCATGAGCAATCATCAGGTGTGCCGTGGGAAATTGGAACCTCCAGGAAGGGGGGGGGGGGAGTCTAGTGTGTTGAAGTATAAAAACCCTAAGAAACCTACCTCGATAAAGTCACAAAATTGCAAACACCCCCCCCCCCACCCGTTGTCCACTTGGTCTCTCCTTCTCCATGCATTGGGAAGGTCCGCTTCCCTTTCCCCAAGTAGAGACCTCCTCTTGCCTCCTGGGGGTTCTGTGTGGGAAGTTTGGCCCAGTTCTATCATTGGTGGGGTTCAGAATGCTCTTTGATTGTAGGGGAACTATAAATCCCAGCAACTAAAACTCCCAAATGTCAAGGTCTATTTCCCCTGAACTCCACCTGCGTTCATATTTGGGCATATTGAGTATTCATGCCAAGTTTGGTCCTGATCCAACATTGTTTCAGTCCACAGTGCTCTCTGGATATAGGTGAACTACAACTCCAAAACTCAAGGTCAATGCCCACCAAACTCTTATAGCATTTTCTCTTGGTTATGGGAGTTCTGTATGGGAAGTTTGTGTCTTTCTGCCATTCCTGCCAGGATATCTACAGTATGTTGAGTTCATTGAAACAGGCCCAGGTTTCACACTGAGTGTATAAATACATTTTTAAAACATATTAACTATATGTATTACTGTGTTAGAGTGTCATTTTGTGTCGTTTTGGTTGGTGGTGTGCCCCAGGATTTTGGAAATATAAAAAGTGTGCCGCGGCTCAACAAAGGTTGGGAAACACTGTTCTATGTGCATAATTTTATGCTTAATAATGCTTTCCATTACTTTCAGCACAATTATCATTAAAGTATCCAGGAGGAATATATGTATATTATTATGCTATTGAGGCAAATGTTTGTTCTGGTGCTCTTGAAATCTGCTATAAACCCACACATCATGTGTGTGTCATTGACCTAGTCCAGAAGTTGTTCGATGAATGCTTTTTCATATGCTTCCTAGATTCTGAACATATTGTGGAGCACTCTGCAACCATTCATTCTTAAAAAACAGAAGGACTCATATCCACAGTTCTCGCTGTGAGCAGGATGGCATTGCTTTGCGCAAGAAACAAGTTAATGAGGCAATTTCTCCTCATGTCATCACCAGTACCAAAACACCTTTTCTGAACCATCTTCAGACCCAGCAGATGTGTTTCTTTGCATTTACATGTGAAGGGAAAGTATTGCCTAAATAAAATCAGTAACGGTTGGAGTGTTAAGGGGCATAGTGATCTTGTAAAGGAATCTGAGCATAGGCTTCAAGTTAAACTTACTTTTTTCATGATGAGGATAAATCAATCATTTCAAAACTTCTGAGCTCTCTTGCACCTTTAGGAGTCCAAAGGCAGAGTCCTTTGCTTATATTTACAGAAAGGACACAGGCAGAGGTAAGCAGAGCTGTGACTCATATGCCAGGTATTGAATCCCAGCATGATATGCAATAATGACCTGTCAGGAAAGTATGCTGTGTGCCATCACACTGTGAAATATCCTTGGGGACCTTCTTTATGAATTGTAAAAAGATACAGCGACCCTTCAGGCAAAACTGAAGTCACGCTGCATTTAAATATTTGTTGCATGGTTTCCTCGTAATATATTTCAGGCTTGTATGTGATTTTTGAATATACATTTTATTAAATATTATATCAGAAGGCCACGTACAGAAGAATTACCAACACTGTCAAACAACCATCTTGAAAATATATCTGTAGTAATGATGCAAAAGAAAAAAAAACATTGGCTAAGATGTCCTACCTCAATGTAGGGAAGCAAAACTTGGCCAGTGTAATTCAGGTAATCAAAATCCATCTGAAATACAGGCGAAAAAAGGGTTAGATCAGTGTTTCCCAACCTTTTTTGAGCCGCGGCACACTTTTAACATTAAAAAAATCCGGGGGCACACCACCAACCAAAATGACACAAAATGACACTCTAACACAGTAAAGAACGGCTGGGGGTGGTGACCTGCTGGGAGTGCCGAAGCCGGGGAGAGCGAGGAGCCAGGCCGCACCATGACCCACCCCTCCCCCCGGCTTCAGTTCTCCCATAACTTCTCCAGCCTTGAGGGGGCAGTGCCAAGCCGGCATTGTGCTGTCTCTGCCACTGCTGGCTTGGCACTGCCCCCTCAAGGCTGGCAAAGCTGTAGGAGCGCCGAAGCCGGGGGAGGGGGCGGAGCCAGGCCGCGCCATGCCCTGAACCCTCCCCCCGGCTTCAGTTCTCCCACAGCTTCGCCAGCTTTGAGAGGGCAGTGCCAAGCCAGCATTGTGCTGTCTCTGCCATCGCTGGCTTGGCACTGCCCCCTCAAGGATGGCAAAGCTGTGGGAGTGCTGAAGCCGGGGGGAAGGGGAGGAGCCAGGCTGCGTGATGCCTTCCCTCCCCCCCCCGGCTTCAGCTCTCCCACAGAGGAGGAGCATGAGCGGTGGACGGGCTTCAGTGGGCGGGGCTCCTCCGCGCGGCTTCAACAAGCAAGGGGTGAGAGTCATGGCAAAAGTCATGGTGGATTGGAGGCTGGTTGGGGAAACGGCCGAAGGAGGCGGCACCCCAGTCCCTTCTTTTTCTTCACCGCCACCTGGCCCTTCCTCCTCCTCCTCCCCCAAGCAGCAGGAGTTTGGAAGGAGGAGGGGGGAAGGAAGGGGGGCAGAGAGCTTTTCTCGCGGCACACCTGATGATCGCTCACGGCACACTAGTGTGCCACGGCACACTGGTTGAGAAACACTGGGTTAGATAACATGGATTTGGAATCTAACAGGGGCCTACAATCTATCAAGGGTCTGCATTTTAAAATGAATCTTCCCAATTTAAAAAGGAAGTGCATTGCAGGCACATACACACCCATTTCCAGCAATCTCATAATGTATTTACAACATAATCTGTGGGGGGGGGGTGTAATATGTATCTTCAGATTACACTGGGGTGTGATTCACATCATTCTCCCCAACCAACTTGCTCTGGCTAAAGCTTATGAGAATTGTAGGCCCAAACATATCTGGGAGCCACAGTCATCCCTTATTGCAATAAAACATAAACATCCAAAAGCTTCGGACAGATGGATAGCATGTTCTTTTTCCTAAAAGCCACTTTTATTGAGAATTCACAGAAACTAGATCAACAAGGCAGGTTTTATGACATCAGGTGCATCTGCACCAGGGGTGGGCAATTATTTTTTCCAAGGGGCCACACGAGAGCCAAAAAATATTATGGAGGGCCACACCTAAAGGCGGAACTACATTCTAATCTACATAATTTATTTATTTACTATATTTACTATATATTACACATCATTAATAGTAACATATTAATATATCAAGAAATATTCATATATTATTAGTATTAATATCATAATTATTATATTATAGTATATATATAGACATTATAATATATTGAAATTATAATATAATATAACAGTATATTATATTATTTATTATATAATATATAATATTATTATATTATTATAAAATTATTATAAAATAATAATAAAAACCACTAAAATTAAATTAAATTAAATTCAAGAAGACAAGGTGCGAACCAAGATGGAATGGCCCAATGGACCCAGCCCAGAGGATGGCAAAGCGAACCCAGCCACCGCCGCAGCAGAGGAGAGCAGAGCAGCAGGCGATCGGAGGCTGCAGGCCTCCACCCGCTCTCGCCCCTAGCCGTTCCCCAGCTGATCGCCTTGCTATGGAGTGCCTGCCATCCCTGGAGGTGATCCGGACCTGCAGGGGGAGCAGTTGGAGATCCGAGGTGGCTGATCGCCCTAGTGACCCGGAAGACGATGAAGTCTTCCGGGTCGCCAGGGAGATCAGCCCCTGCAGATCACCGAGTGCTCCCGCTGCAGGCCCGGATCGCCTCCAGGGATGGCAGGCATTCCAAAGCCGCCGCTCCTCCGGCCTGTCTGCCGACACAGGCCCCACAGAGCCTGTGATGGGATGGCGGCGGCAGCACCCCTTCCTCTTGGCCCCGCCCCCAACGGCCTTCTCCCCGGGCTGGACAGAATCAGCTGCCGGGCCGCATCCGGCCCACTGGCTGTAGGTGGCCCACCCCTGATCTACACTGTAGAATGAACAGAGTTTGGCACCACTTTAACTGTTATGGGTCAATACTATGAAATCTGCACTGTCATATAATGCAGTTCAATGCAGTTGAACTGTGTTATGAAATTGCTTTATATGGCAGGGTAGATGAGTCCTGGAACATATGTGGCCAAGCAACATTGGAATATGGTCAAGATGGCAAAAATGATTAATAAAGACATTAAGCACTTGGGTTTATGGAAGACAGCAATTTGCTTTTGTCTGATTCCATTAGGAAAGGCAAAGCTGCTCCTTCCTGCATTAACAGAATGCAAATTACTTTTGCAATTTGAATTCAACTTGTAGCAGTGTAAGTAAGATGAGGACAAAAGTGGAAGGCATGAGTAGAAACACAAAACTAGGACATTTCAAAAGCAGTTGAAAAAGTGGGGTGACAGGGAAGCAATTGAGCTTGACCCTACTAAATCATGATAGTTGGAGAGTATGAAGCAATGCTCTCAGACTTTATTCACATAGCAGATTGTTGAAGAGTTGGTGACCTTGTAATATTATCATGCTTCATGGCAGCAATAAGTCTGGCCTGGTAACTATCAGGCTTTGGTTGATATTGGGCACAAAACGCAGAGAAATCACTTTTCAATTTCAATTTCAATTTATTATTTCATGAGTCGCTCTCCACTGGAGTGCTCTGAGCTACTTACAACAGCAATAAAACATGCACATGATTACAAGTTAAAAGCTTTAACAAAGAGCCAGGTTTTAAGAGCTTGGGCGAATGACCGCGAATCGGGCATGGCTCTAACATATGGGGGCAAGGAGTTCCACAGGGTTGGAGCCAGGATTGAAAAGGCCCTACACCAGGGGTGCTCACACTTTTCCAGCATGCGAGCTACTTCTAATAAAACCAAGTCTGAAAGATCTACCAGGACGGAGCAGAGGGAAGGGGGCGGGGCTTTGCATGGCCTGGCTCCGTTCCCTTTCCATCTGGCTTTAGCATTTCCACAGCTTCTGGAGGCAGGGGGGGGGGGAATGCCAAGCCAGTAGTGGCTGTCTACTGCCTTGGCATTCCCCCTCTTCCCCCCAGAAGCTGCAGAAGCGCTAAAGCCGGGGGAAGGGGGCAGGGCCTTGTGCGGCGTGGCTCCGCCCCCTTCCCCATGGGCTTTAGCATTTACACAGCTTCTGGAGGCTATCTATGCCACTACTGCCTTGGCATTCCCCCCTCTTCCCTCCAGAAGCTATGGAAGCGCTAAAGCCGGGAAAAGGGGGCAGGGCTTTGTACGGCCTGGCTCCGCCCCCTCAGAAGTGCCCCATCCAGCTGGGATTGACCTCCTTCGGTCCTGGGATTGACCAGTCTATCACGATCTACCTAATGAGCACCCCTGCCCTACACCTTGTGGAATCTAGATGTGCTTCCCTAGGGCCGGGAGTGTGCAGAAGGTTTTCCTGGGCCGGTCTTGGTGGTCTTTGGTGGCAAACCTATGAGCAGCGATCCCTGAGATATTTAGGACCCTGACCGTGTATGTCCCTGAACGTTAAAACCAGTGTCTTATAGGAAGACCAGTGTTCTATTGGAAGGCAGTGGAGATGTTGCAGCACCGGAGTTATGTGATGTCTCATAGGTGTCCACATGACTAGTCTGGCAGCTGCATTCTGAACCACTTGAATCTTCTGAGTCACTGAAAGAGGGGTACCAGCATACAATGCGTTACAGTAATCCAGCCTCAAGGTGACAGTGGCATGGATCACCGTTGCAAGGGCCCCAGTTGGAAGATAAGATGCCAGACTACAACTCCAGAAACCCTCTGTTCAAGGTTACTGGGAATGGTTGTCAAACAGGAAACATTGCTACAGCCTTCTCTGGTAGCACTTTAAATTATTACAAAGTTTCTCACCCACCTGTTGTGGCTGGTTTGACTGTGTTTTCTTGTATGACAGGGGGTTGGACTGGATGGCCCTTGCGGTCTATTCTGACTCTATGATTCAATGTGACACCCCCAATAATTGAAAAAAGAGACAGACAAATCTTGCACAAATCCTAAAATCCTGTTATTAAATTTGTCAGAAACAGAGGAGAACATGTCATCAAATCAAGCGGCAAAAATTCGGCACCTAAGTAGAGCTGCGTAGCACAGTGCAAAAATCCACATTACCTGTTGAAATTGTACTGTGAGTCATCCTTGCTCCAGGGTTGCATTGTTATAGCTGTTCCTCTTAAATACACAGAAGAACAGCTTTTGAAAGTATCACCCCTTGTTCTTTTACTCTTCTGCATATATTCTAGACATTAGATGTGCCAGAATACTTTCTGAGGTGTGTGCATAGCCTTTCATGTGTCTCTTTTTGGCATATCAGTGGGGAAAGAGTCGTCATTTCTTTTGCTACAGAGGATGAGCAAAAATCACAGCAAAATCATTCTGCCCATGGATAAAAAAGTGCCCACTTACCATTCTAAATAAAGTTTTGAGCCTCTGCATTTAAATTGCCTGATTTCAGGTAGGATGACAAAGAATGAGGAAGAGGGAGCAAGAAAAGTGAGGCAAGCTTTTGTTTGAAATAAATAAATAAATAAAGGGTTCCATTACCAATATATACGCTTCCTAATTTAACTCCTGGCAAGAGAACCTTGTGTTCTGCTTGTCTTTCTACATGAACAAGTGAAGAAGCAATCACAAAGAGGGTGATGACAGCTCTGAATCCATAATAAATTCAACCCAAGGTGCCCTTTTGCATGTATTAGACTTGTAGGTTTTTAAAAATGTGTAGCTTAGAATTATTTCGAGCCTCCCCCATCCAAACACATCCCAAAATAAATTCCAGAAATAAGGGCTACTTTTCAGCCCTCCCACCCCCATGTTTTTGTGTATGAGAGAATGAAAAAGATTATACAAAAAAAAAACTAACAGCATACAACATGTTTGCACTGCTCTAATATTTATATTTGGTATTTCCAGCCCTACAAATTGAAAAGGTAGGTTTAAAATATCCCAACATAAAATGAATTTTAAATTCTGTTTCATATCATGGATTTATGCAGATGTTAAGGATGAGGCCATCATATTTATTCCAAAGTACTTCAAGTTATGTTCTATATACCAGTGTTTCCCAACCAGTGTGCCGTGGCACATTAGTGTGCCGTGAGCGATCATCAGGTGTGCTGTGGGAAATTGGCACTCTCCCCCCTCCTAGCAGCCCCCTTACAGGTTTCCAAGAAACAAATTGAGCCTCTCCGCTTAGAAATGGTTTTTAAAAACTACTTTACTGGATTTTTCGAAAGTTGCCCCCCCCCTGCCCAAGGAACTGTTTATTAATTAATTAATTATTTATTATTTCGCATTTGTCTGTCGCCCCCAACGGCTCGGGGCGACTTACAACAGTTCGTAAAATACAATTGTCAGATAACTCATAAACCACAGTAATACCATTAAGATTGAATTACAATTAGAACAGTTGAAGCAACAAATGGAGTCGCAGTGGGCTGACAGCTAGGCAGTGCGAGCTACAGTTTAGCTAACTCCGAAGGCTTGTTGGAACAGCAATGTCTTAACTGCTCTCCTGAACGGGAGGAGGCCCTGAGTGGCACGGATGCCGGCGGGCAGTGCGTTCCACGTGGTAGGGGCTGCAACAGAGAAAGCCCGGCGGCGGGTTGCGGACAGATGGTAGGTCCTCACATTTGGGATGACCAGGAGGTTTAGCTCTTCGGAGCGCAGTGATCTGGTGGGATGATATGGGACAAGGCGGTCCCGCAGGTACACTGGCCCCAGACCATGTAAGGCCTTAAAACAGCTTCATGACATCCATAGTTAACTGGAAGCAAGTTTCACTCAGGGTGAAATTTCACAAAGGTCTGGAGAACAAGCTCTATGAGGAGCGGCTTGAAGAGCTGGGCATGTTTAGCCTGAAGAAGAGAAGGGTGAGAGAAGACATGATAGCCATGTATAAATATGTAAGAGGAAGTCAGATATATGTTGTGTTCATTGAAACATGCCCAGGTTTCACACTGAGTGTATAAATACATTTAAAAACATATTAACTATATGTATTACTGTGTTAGAGTGTAATTTTGTGTCATTTTGGTTGGTGGTGTGCCCCAGGATTTTGTAAATGTAAAAAACGTACCACGGCTCAAAAAAGGTTGAAACACACTGCTATATACAATTATATGAGACTAATTCTGATTGACCTCCATGGGACTTAAATCTGAGTGCACTCTATGTTGCAGTTCTAACAAAATGAAAAGTTGGGGAAAGTTGAGCAGTTTGCCTACCATTCTGAAAGAGGCAGGCACAACAAAGCTTGCCACAGGTGGGTGAACAGAATAATTGGCTCCATATAATGAGTCATTTGGATTTCTAAGATATGCAGTGCAAACAGTGGAAACCTGTTTCTATTCTGTTTTTCATGCATTGAAGTTTAAGTTGGTTAGATGTTGGTCAGAGCTATCTTCATTATAAGGCAGAGTGAGATGATCACCCTGGAGCAGCGGTTGTTAGAAGAGAAGTAATAGCAACTTCCCTGGATATTTTTGCCCAAATCATTGTAATTTTTTTTCTATAAGAGATCAGAGATGTGTACACTGAGACTCTAACCTGGTCATGCTCCATAAATTATAATGCTGGCTTCAGATAGGGTGGATAGGACATTGCCCCACTTTATTTATTTATTTATTTATTAGATTTGTAGATCTCTACTCCCAAGGGTTCGGGGCGGTTTACAGCATAATGTTTATCCTGTTACATGAGGGCCAGCACGGTCAAGTCAGATATGGCGATGCTCTCTCGGAGCCTTTTCTAATAACTAATGGAGTGAAACAAGGTTGTGTTCTTGCACCAACCCTATTTACAATCTTCTTCAGCATGATGCTCCAAAGGGCTACGGCAGACCTACAAGAAGAAGACGGCATATATATACGCTATCGTACTGATGGTAGCTTGTTCAACTTAAGCCGTCTGAGGGCTCGCACTAAGACTCTAAACTATCTAGTCTGCTTTTTGCTGACGATGCTGCCCTTGTCGCCCATTCAGAAGCAGCCCGGCAGCACCTCACATCCTGCTTTGCAACAGCTGCAGAGCTGTTTGGGCTGGAAGTCAGCCTGAAGAAAACGGAAGTCCTCTACCAGCCCACACCACAGGAAGAACACCATCACCCTCACATCAGCATAGGCACATCTGTGCTTAAGTCCGTTCAGCAGTTCACCTACCTGGGAAGCATCATCTCTTCAGATGCCAAGATTGACAAAGAGATAGATCACAGATTATCAAAGGCATATAGTGCATTCGGAAGGCTTCACAAAAGAGTCTGGAGCAACAAGCACCTGAGACAAAGCACCAAAATCAGTGTGTACAGAGCTATCATACTGTCCATTCTCCTCTATGGGTCTGAAACATGGGTCACCTATCGCCAACCCCTACGACTCCTCGAACGCTTTCATCAGCGCTGTCTTCGCACAATCCTAAATATACACTGGACCAACTATGTGACGAATGTTGCTGTCCTTGAGCAAGCAGGGATCACCAGCATTGAGGCCATGCTATTGAGAACACAGCTGCGCTGGGCAGGGCACATCTCTAGGATGGAGGACCACCGCCTCCCAAAGATACTACTCTATGGTGAACTCGCCACGGGTCAGCGCAAGAGAGGCGCCCCCAAAAAGAGATATAAGGACTCCCTGAAACTACATCTCAGGCTCGGCCAGATTGATCACCAACAATGGTCCACCCTGGCCTCACATCGGGAGGCATGGAGAAGCACTATCCACAATGCTGCGGCCTCTTTCGAGAAGACATGCCGAATGGGTCTCGAAGAGAAACGACAACGCAGAAAGAACCGCAACTTGGAAACAACATCACCCAAGGAGACTTTCTGCTGCTCAGATTGGCCTTTTTAGTCATCAACGCGCTTGTAAAAAGCGTGGGATGAGTCCTTCCTGAATCTTCGTTCGCGAAGTAATGCCGAGAGAGAGAGAGAGAGATTTGTAGATCTCTACTCCCAAGGGCTCGGGGCGGTTTACAGCATAATATATGAATACATGAGCAAATAACAATAAAAACAGTAAAAACACAATAAAGCAATATAGAACACAGATGGGGATCACAAACCATCCAACGCTTGCCTAAATAAGTGTGTCTTACATGCTCTGCGAAAGCTGTTCAAATTTCGCAAAGCCCGTGTATTTGGTGGGAGAGCGTTCCACAAAGTTGGAGCGATGATAGGAAAGGCTCTTCGCCTAGTAGATGTCAAATGGAAGGATTTTACACTGGGGATGGCAAAAGGTTCAGATCTTCTGAACGTAGTGATCTCGGGGGGTTATTTGGAATCAGACGATCCCGTAGGTACACTGGCCCCAGACCATATAAGGCCTTGAAAGTAAGAACTAACACCTTGAAAGTAATCCGGAATTCAATTGGTAGCCAGTGCAGGTCACGCAGAGTTGGAGTTATACGACAGGTTTCAGGCTCCCCTGCAAACAGCCGGGCTGCCGCGTTCTGCACCAGCTTAAGTTTCCGGATAGCGGTCAAGGGTAGGCCAATGTAAAGAGCGTTACAGTAGTCAAGTCTTGAGATGACTTTCTTTAATAACAGAAATACATTTCAACTGCCAATCCAGATAGTTTCTGTGTGTAATATGGGGGAAGGATCTATTGCTTCTTTGGTCCTTCATCATAGATCGAATGGACAGAGAAAACATAGTTTTTGTAGCCAAAACGTTCAAAGAGCTATCCAAGGTGCTGAACCCTTTGGTGGGTAGGGTTCTGCATTTGGTTAATCTTTTTAAGTGTAGCACACCAGTTCTCGTTTGTGCCTGGTGGGCAGAGGACAGCACCGGGGGTCCCACTAGCATTGGAGCCAGTTGATTCGGAAGAGGATTTGGAGGGGCTAGAAGAAGGGGAGTTTGAGATAGTTGGACCTTCTTCTCCCACAGAAAGCCTGGCCTGGGACGATGGCTGGCCTGACCCTTACGAACAGCAGGAAGGCCAGCTGGAATCCGAAAGCACTGATAGTGAAGATTATGAGCGGCCGGGGGGCGAGGTTCGCAGGAGAGGATGTGGGAAACAACCGAGGGAGAGGCCCGGGAAGCAGATGGGGAGTTTGACTCTCAAGAAGATTGGGAAGCACGTGCTGGGAGGCAAGGTCGAACCTTTGATAGGAGACGGAGCATTGAGGCTAGCAGGAGGGGTTGGTTCCACAGCCTAGACGGACCGAGGGCTCGCAGCAGATTGGAGGAGGAGAAGCCTAGAGCGCCGGGGGCCTCGTCAAGGGGATTAAGTATAGGATCCGTGGGAACGAATCCTCAGTACTTCGGCCACGTCTCACCTATGCAGATGTGTAGCGAAGCCAAGTCCATGTAGCCAAGTTTGGGGCTTGTGGCCTGCCAAGTAGAGCTATATCTTGCAACCTTGCTTTGTTCCTGAACCGCTAGCTAAGCGGAGCCTTGCCAAGTCTTTGGATCTCTTCAGCCAAGTTTGCTGTTGGACTATACTCAACCATTTGGATTACTTTTGATATTTTTTATGGACATTTACCTTTTCTATTGTTTTTATACTTCAATAAAGTAGTTAGCTGATTATCGTCTCTGTGTGTATGATTAAGGGGCCGGCCTGGGTCTTGCATCGTGACAAAATATTCAGCCAAAAATGGAGTGGATTCCCTGCCTTAACAACAATAGACACAATTTGCTGCTTCCCCAAACAGTGTTATGTCTTAGATAATTTACAGCATATATATAAGTTACGAGGCAATTAGATTATACTCCTCTGTTGTTTTTAATGTGTTAGGGCAATGCAGATATTTAGTTGGTTGACACTGCACTAAAGCTTGGTTTATGTTCCCAGCGATTTCATGCTCTGTCAGGGACCAGGTTGTTGGGAACATAAGCCAAGTTTTAGTGCAATGTCAACATATCCACCCCATTCTCCCATATCATTTGAAAAGAAGTAGGTAACAAACACTTTTGTCTTTCCAAATTCAGCCTTTCCAGATTCAGCCTAGCTGCCATTTGTCTGAAAAGAAAAGTTACAGAACCCATCAGAACAAGTGCTTCTCCCTACAAATCCAGGGAAATTGCTATTAGGATCTTGGAGTCCCTTTCTCCTCCATCTTTGAGTTATGCAGTTTATCTAGGAAGGAAGTGATCTTCACAAGAATAAATGCTTATGAGGATATTTCATTGACACCTTGTAAGAAAGGGATTGCTAGCAACCTATCCAGCAAAGGCACCCAGCCCATCTATCTATTCTATTCTATATATATAAAAGTCAGTGTTTACAGAGGAATATGTGCCAGCGTTTTGATTGGCTCCCAATGCAGGATCATTTGCATAACGGTCTGATTGGCCAGCACCACCAACATTCTGAGACTCTAAACTGCCAGAGGGGGGTGGCTCCCAGCCTCCACAAACATTCCAACACTTTCAAATAGCAGAGGAGGTAAGGAAAAGGTCTGAGGCACTCAGGCATGGTGCGGGTTTAACTCCAACACACTTTGCGGACCCCAACAGTGACAAAACAAGACCAAACTTGGCACACAGAACCCCCAAGACCCACTTTACACCCTGGTGCAGGTTGAGGGAGGATGGACCATGGATGATGGGATTTGCAGTACTTAAACTCACTTCCTTACAGCACTGTGGCCCACACCAATGACGGATCAGAACCAAACTTGGCACACAAACCCCCCATGACGCACTTTACATCCTGGTGCAGTTTAGGGTAGGATGGGCCACAAATGATGGGATTTGCAGTACCTTTACCCGATTCACTTCTCACAGACCACTGCAGCCCCTACAAATCACAGACTAGGCCCAAACTTGCCACACAGAGTACTCATGACCCACTCTACATCCTGCTGCAGTTCTAAGGGGGATGGACCACAGATGATGGGTCTTGCAGTACCTTCACTCACTTCCTGAAACCACTGAGACCCTCATCCAATGACCAGTGCAGACCAAACTTGGCACACAGAGCCCCCATGACCCACTCTACATCCTGGTGCAGTTTGTAGGATGGTGGATCATGGATGATGGGACTTGAAGTACCTTTACTCATTTCCCGAGACTGCTGCGACCCTCATCCAATGACTGATCAAGACGAAATTTGGCACACAGGACCCCCATGACCCACTCTATATCCTGGTGCAATTTGGAGGAGGATGGACCATGGATTATGGGACTTGAAGTACCTTCACTCACTTCCTGAGACCACTACAAGCCAAATAAACAACTGATAAGGACCAACCTTGGCACACAATGCCTTTCTCAAATAACCTGGGCAGGGCCGGGTCCTCAAGCTAGTTTCGAATAAAACACATACAAAATCATGGCATATATAAAACATCCCACTTCCAGATATACTAACCTCAACAAATATTGCAAATCTCCAATTCAAACACCACATTTTATTTCAATCAACTCCATGGACAGTATCAAAGTTACAAAATTCTGTTGCGAGCCGAATCCTTGAAAGAGAATAAATTAAACTTGCATGCCAAAAAATACCATCTCAAATAGCTTCCAAAATTGTGGACTTTCTCTTTTCAAGAAATGTTTCACCTAAAGGTTGATAAAGATTATTTATCATCAGCTTTCTTTCCTTCCCTCCCCCTTCTCTACTACTGATTAGTGAATGGATTTTCTTAATATGATCTATATAGAACATTGTTTAATAAATCAGATCCATTTTTTCCTGGACGACAGATGTTTGTGCTTGTTTATTGATTGCATGCAGCAGTCAAGTGAGCAATAATGATTAAAATTCTCACAAGCATATTTTAGCACAAAGACAAACCTCATTAGCTAACCAAAAAGAGGCATTTTTCAATAACATCATGTTCTTCCATGTATTCAGAAAAAAATAACACTTAAAAAGATCAGCAATTAAGGGTTATCTAAATCTCTCACTAAAAGGGAAACAACCACAACAAATGCTCAGAATGAAGCAGGGGAATTATGGGTGTTATGGGTGTTGTACTCCAGAAGGGAAACTTTCTGGAGAGCTACTTTTTATTGGTGATTTTCATACCAGTGGGGTGATGTATCTTTTCCAAGGTTTAATTCAAACGTTGAATTTGAATTCCAATTCCAATCCAAAGCTGAATTCCAATCCCTCAGCTTCTATCACTTACTTTCCTCCTTTGCTTTTAAGATTCTGCTCTGAATATAGTACTCAAGCCTCAAGGGACCACTATTTTGAACAAATGGATGTGTTGATCAATAGACTGACCAATGACCTCATCAGATGGGGCTAGATTTGGCAGCATGCTGGCTCGGTGGGTGCAGAGGGATGGACCATGCACCATATGGATACCATACGTATGCATGCACCATACGCGTTCCATGCTTCCCCCACGTGATCGCCCTCCTGGTGGGCGAGGGGAGAGGAGGGCAGGTGAGATGAGATGTGGGTCACCAGATTCCCAATGCCTTGCAGCGAAGAGAAGCCCTGCCACTGGTCTTTATCAAACATGTGAAGAGGTTGCATGGTAAAGTGTGACTAATTTTCCATGTTAATTATTAACATCAAAACTGTCAGATACAGAAAATAAAAACAGTATAGATTCAGTATTCTGTATGACAAATAAATGCAATATCTCATCTTGGGCAGGTTTCACAGGTGGAAATACCTCCATTTCATACAAAGGATTCATCTTCATTGGGCAGGTTAGTCTGGTGTGAGTCTCGTCCGGAGCATGGGTCATTGGTCTGCCATCATTTGTGATAATGTGAAATTGTGGCGCCTGTACCCTAATCCTGCAGCCTTCTACACTAGCACTTTATATTGCCTTACCCCATAGTAATAACGCATAAGACCACTTTTACTAGCAGGGTTATGTTTGATCTGTGAGGGGAGGGTGATTGGAAGACTATGTTTTAATCTGTCTTATTACATTTATATGTTTTAACTGTTTTGTATATATAATGTATAATGAGGCATTGAATTTTGCCACAATCTGTAAGTTGCTCCGAGTCCCCTTTGGGGTGAGAAGAGCAGGGTATAAATATAGTTAATAATAATAATAATAATGCACAGAAAGTATTCAAGAGTGCATCATCTCTCATTTGTATGTAATATGAAGGAATAGTTAAAAATGTTATGCACAGAAACTAGATATAGGGCTCTATAGTATGTAGTATAATGGGCCCTTAGTATCTACTGGGTTTTGCTTCTGGAACTCCCCATGAATAGCAAAATCTGTGGATGCTCAAGTCTCATACTACACAATGGTAAAGTAAAAGGACATCCCTTATATAAAATGGTGAACAACTGAAAAGAGTAGTAGAGAGAGAATGAATGTAAGCTGCCCCGAGTCCCTCTTCTGGGGTTGAGAAGGGCGGGTTAGAAATGTGGTAAATAAACAAATAAATAAATAAATAAATAAGCACCTGTATCCCTGGGAGGATGCCTACATAGCAGTGTAGTGTTCAACATGTAAAAGGAGCATTAGAACTCTAACATGAAATTATAATAATAGCTTTCACTATATTAGTAGGTCGCACAACTCAAAAGACAATATATTGTATTGTATTCATATATTGCGAAAGCAACAATTATAATAATCTTTGTTTTTGGATTTGTAGATATTTGGCTATGACTTAAAGCAAGAGAATATTCATTTGCACAAAATATATTTCCCTCCTCACTATCAAAAGAGTTTTTTTATGTTATGCAGTGAGACAACAGGGATAGAGGAAGTGCTTACAGTATGCATGGGTTTTTGGAAAAAGATAGGTGATAGACCACTTCTATTGGTTTTTCCTACCCATCTACTTTTCTAGGAATTATTTAGATCAGGGGTTCTCAAAGTTTTTCAATGGCGGAGCCCTTTTGAAGCAAAAGTTTCTCATGAAGCCCCAAGAAATGTTACATATTTAAATATTTATATATTTGTCTCTCTCCCTCTCTGTGTGTGTATTAAAGATAAAGTTAAAGGTTTCCCCTTGACATTAAGTCTAGTCGAGTCCGACTCTGGGGGGTGGTGCTCATCTCCATTTCTAAGCCAAAAAATCAGCGTTGTCAGTAGACACTTCCAAGGTTATGTAGCTGGCATGACTGCATGGAGTGCCGTTACCTTCCCACTGAAGCGGTACCTATTGATCTACTCACATTTGCATGTTTTTGAACTACTAAATTGGCAGAAATATAGTGTGAACTAATTCACAAAGTGCGAAAAAGGAAAGAAAGAACAATACAATATTTAAAATGAAGAACAATTTTAACTAACATAAGCGTAACAGTATTTCAGTGGAAAACCCTTGGAGCCATCCGGTCCAACCCACTTCTGCCATGCAGGAAAAGCACAATCAAAGCACCCCCAACAGGTGGACATGTAGCCTTTGTGATAATAATAATAATAATAAGTGCAACCTTAGTGGCCATTCAGTCCAACCCCCTTCTGCCATGCAGGAAAAGCACAAAAAAAATCTCCCCCTTGAGATGTTGGAGGAAAAAGGGTTTTGGTAGCAAGGGAGCTGAAGGAAAAAGGCTTTTGGTGGCAAGGAGGATAAGCTTTTAGTAGCAAGAGGGCTGAGGAGAAAAAGGCAAGAAAGCAGTCAGGGAGGGTCAGGCTGCACGTGTGCCCCCAAAAGCTCCGTGGGGCCCATTTTGAGAACCACTGATTTAGAGGTTTCCAATGGAAACATTAAAAAGTCCTTCATAACACCACTTTTTAGAGATTTAGGGCAGAGAATAAGCTAAACAATGAAGCATAAAAATCATAGAAGTGAACAGTAACAGCATTTTAGCAAGACATTTATAAAATGAGAAACTAAGCCAGAAAATAGTGATCGTTCCTTCCCAATAAACATGGTTAGCTGGTGTGTGTGAGTGAGTGTGTGAATGAAAGAGAGAGAAAGAAAGACATAGAGAAAGAGAATATTTGGTTCCTATACTACAGTGCTGTCCAACTTCTGCCGACCCAAGGGCCGGACTTCTGGTGAGTGATCACCTGGGGGGCCGAGTGGCCACGCCCCCGGCCACACCCCCGGCCACACCCCCGGCCACGCGGCTCTGCCCCCTCTCCCAAAGCGTCACAATAGCCCTGGAAGCGGGCGATTTCGCCCACTTCCGAGGCTGTTGTGACGCTTTGTGAGAGAAGGAGGAGCCACGGGGAGCCTTCTGTGGCTCCTCCCCCTTGCTTAAAGCAACACAACAGCTGTTGTGACACTTTGGGGGAGAGGGCGAAGCTGCGAGGAAGTTTCCGCGGCTCCGCCCCCTCACCCACAGGCCTGGATGGCTTGTGGGGGAAGTGAGCGCCCGGTTCTCGCTTCCCCCGCGAGCCATCCAGGCTTGCGGGAGGGTTTTTCACCCGGCTCTCGTGTCCCTCCGGTCAGAGGGACGCGAGAGCCAGGTGAAAACTCTCCCGCAGGCCTCCCTGGAAGGCCTGCCCCTCGCTCCCTCCCGCCCTTCCTGGCGCCGCCGTGTCCCAATCGCTGCGGCGCCGGGGAAGGAGAAGTAGGGAGGGAGGATTCCTCCTCCTTCCCGGCACCACGGTGATCGGGACACCAGCAGCGCCGGGAAGGAGGAGGAGGAGGAGGAGGAAGGGAGGATTCCTCCTCCCCCCTCCTCCCCACCACCGCTGCAAACTGGATCGCAGCGGCGGGGCGGAGAGAGGGACGGATGGGGCAAGGCAAGGAGGAGGAGGGAGCTGGCTCCCTTCCTTCTCCCTGCCCCGCCTCCTCCTCCTCCCCTCCCTCCCGCCCGTCGCTGCGATCTCGCAGCGGCGGCGCGGAGAGAGGGACGGAGGGGGCGGTGCAGGGAGGAGGAGCTAGCTCTCTTCCTCCTCCCTGCACCGTCCTCTTCTTCCCTCTCTCACCGGCGCCGATGCGATCCGGTTTGCATCGGCGCCGGCGAGAGTGGGAAGAAGAGGGCGGTGCAGGGAGGAGGAGCTGGCTCACTTCCTCCTCCCTGCCCCGCATCCCCCAACCGCCATTTTTAAATTTTTTTTAAATATGGCGACCTGGGGGCATAGCGGGGGCCATGTCCAACTGGCTGGGGGCCCGTGTACGGCCCCCGGGCCGCCAGTTGGACAGCCCTGCTATACTATAATATGCTATGTATCAAACACCAAGCAAACAGGGTAGCTGCTAAAATACCTCATTTGTAGGAAGTAGAAATAGGGGATTTTTAATAGCATGAAGTCCATGGCATGTTAAATGTAGTCCATGCAGCACATCTGATCAGGTTTCCATCCCTTATTGTAAACACTTTTATTAAATGGAGCTTTATTTAACACATCATTTATTTATTTAGCACATCATTTTTCTTGCTACATAACATTTTTACTTTCAGATATAGGAGTTTGCTTGGCATTCCTGAAATAGGAGTTTGCTCTGTATTCTTGTGCTGCCTTTTTTATCCAAGATTCCCAAAAATATCATTAAGAAGTCTTCCTGCTTTCTCTGTGTAATTTGAGGCATTATTCAGGTCCTATCATTACCCTTTTCAGTAGATCTGGGAACCTGCATTTCAATTCATTGAAGCACTTCACTAATGTGTACAGAATTTTCAGCCGTGGAAGGTCTCCACAGCCTGAAACAAAATACTGAAATGTTAAGTGTGGATTTAAAATGCTTTACTGGGCTGAAGCCTAAGGCTAATGAGATGTGATCTGTTTCAAGGCAAATTCTTGATTTCTAAAGCAGCCAAATCAAACTTCAATTTGTGCAGAAGCCCTACTAGCATTTCAAAATCCAGAATAGACAGATATAATATTCTCCCTCTTGACTCTAGTCAATAACTCCAGTGCTTCTCATGTGACAGGAACCAAGGATGGACATGATAGGTCAGAAGGTACTGTCGTACAGAGTTTTGTCACAATCTGGAGCAAGGCCACAGTTTCCTGTGCTGTCATCACTTTCCACTAGGAAAAAAAATTAATGAAGTCAGGCAAAATCCAATGTTTCAAGACTCACCAAAAGAACAAATTCTTCAGTGAGCTTGCACACATCTATCTTCCCATAGTTGACGGAAGAGCTGCTGTATTTGAGCTGAAGCACACAGAAAAATGTGGTTGGTGTTTGTGACTGAGCTTTAGATCCAAAAAGAAGAACTTAAATGATAAATCACTGCAAGCAAGTGGAAAAAAGATGCTCTAGAAGCTAGTGCTGCTATTTGTCCTTTTTGAAAACTGACTGGGAAAGTAAGCAAATGACACCTGAACCTGCACTGCTAGGAATAAAAATATTGCTTGTCCACCAGAAAAGTGTGCCCAACCTGTAACATGTTTTGTCACTTTTTTCTATGTGCTTGCAGGACTACTGTAAAATAAACATGCAATTTCATTCTGCATAAAGTCTTTGTCTGTAAAAACTCAATACTCTGCATATCTTGGAAATATGTGTTGCTGTTTAAACTATTGTTCTTGACTTTTCTTCGCGAACAAAGATTCAGGAGGGACTCATCCCACGCTTTCTACAAGTGCATTGAGGTTGGATGTGTCTTTCGAGCCTGTGCAATGGACTCTTCTGATGGAGCGCAGCATGCACAGAACTGGCCTCACCCTTTAAACCAAAGGTTTGTCTGCCGGGGCCTAGCAAACTGGGACAGTGGCAGCGAGGTCCTCGGGTCGTAGGTTTGGTTTGAGTTTCCTTACAGGGTTAAATGAGCACCATCTGCCTGGGTTTGAAATCAGAGTTTTCCTTCTCCTAGGATGGCTGCCAAAAGGCTAGAGAGCCCTTCCTGCCCTTTGACGCTCTTTGTCAGACCCTTCGGTTGTGACCTGTCTGTCATGAGAAGCCCTACTGGTGGCTGGCTATTATGCCCTCGCCAGCATAGCTCACAACTTCATTAGGGTACGCAAGCCTCTCCCCCACTGCAAGGGGGTGCCAATGGAGAGAATATGGATACAGTTGTTAAATGGTGAGCCAACATTAATATACTCATTCAATTTAGCTGTGTATCGGAGAACGTTGCTACATCCAACTCTTTCAATGCTAATAACAGGATTTGAAGGACTTTGCATGTATCGATCATACTCTGGATTAGATCTATACTTGACACTAAAGCTAGTAAAAGTTATCTTTCTAGAATACAGCTCCAAGAATTCTTCAGCCAGTCTTTCACTTGCCATACTCACTATGGGATTCTGGGAGATGTACTGTAGTTCCAAAAAAGTGTTAGGAAAGGTGAGTGACACAAAGAAATCCAACTGGCTACACTAAAGCTGAACAACATTCATTCTGAAGTTCCTATCCCCAGGCATGAATAGAGAAAGAAATAAGCTTATTAATTTTTGTAAAACACTCTTGGCTTTTCTTCGTGAATGAAGATTCAGGAAGGATTCATCCCACGCTTTCTACAAGTGTGTTGATGACTAAAAAGGCCAATCCGAGAAGTTGGATGTGTCCTTCGAGCCTGTGCAATGGACCTTTCTGGTGGAGCCCAGCGTGCACAGAACTGGCCCACCCTTTAAACCAAAGGTTCGTCTGCCGGGGCATAGCAAGCTGGGACGGTGGCAGCGAGGTCCTCAGGTCGTAGGTTTGATTATTGTTTCCTTCTGTTAGATGGTTGACCTTACAGGGTTAGACGAGCACCATCTGCCCAGATTTGAAATTAGAGTTTTCCTTCTCCTAGGATGGTTGCCAAAAGGCTAGAGAGCCCATTCTGCCCATTGACGCTCTTTGTCAGACCCTTCGGTTGTGACCTGTCTGGCATGGGAGGCCCTACCAGTGGCTATTATGCCACCGCCAGCATAGCTCACAACTTCATTAGGGTACACAAGCCTCTCCCTCACAACAAGGGGGCGCCAATGGAGAGGTTAAACTATTGGCATAATTTATAAATATATTGCTTTATATTAAATGTCCTATGCAAATAATTTCCCCATTATTTTCTGGTGATATTTTAACTCCCACCTCCCCTGTGATGTTATATAATATTCTATCATTGACCAAGATTTTACAATGGTTCTTCCAGAAAGAGGTGAAGATTGCCCATCATACAACATTTTCACTTCACTCACAGCACGGAGCCCACTGGGCTCCGATCCCACAAGGTCTATCTACTTCTGGTGGGTCTCCATGGTGCAAGTGTCCCACTGTGTGATGGGACAAGACAGGCAATGAGGGGTGCAAGGCAACGTTACCCTGCACACCTCACCAGGCTCCACCAAATCCCACCCTTAATGTGGTGAAGTCCTAATAGTAAGAGGAGAAGGAGGAGGGAGAGAAGGATAAAACCCTATACGGTCCTGGCCCAGTTTACCTGTCCGAACGTATTCTCCCCTATGAACTGTCAAGAGTGCAGATCGTCTGGAGAGGCCCTGCTCTCGGTCCCACCACCTTCGCAGGCACGTCTGGTGGGGACGAGGGACAGGGCCTTTTCTAACTAACTAACTAATTTTATTATTTATGAGTCGCCCTCCACAAATGTGCTCCGGGCGACTTACACAGCTAGGCATCTACAATACTAAAATATTAAAATTTTAAAATATTAAAATGTTAAAATATGGGAATAGACAGGATCCAGGTCACTGATTGTGACTTATGCTCTTCTAAAATATGCTCTTCTAAATAGCCATGTCTTAAGTGCCGCCAGAAATGAAGGCAGGTCGAAGATGGCTCTTTGGTGGTGGCCCCCTGGCTGTGGAATTCCCTCCCAAATGAACTTAGATCTGCCCCCTCCCTCCTGACTTTTAGGAAACGGGTGAAAACGTGGCTGTGCAATGAGGCTTTCACAGAATGAAGGAGGAAAACAAAAGCGACTACTAAAGTCGCTAACCACTTGATACGGACCGAATATATGGGTTAAGTTGGACTTGATTTTACTTTGGCGAAAGGCTTATAAAATGTATTTATTGTATTGTATTTTATTGTAAATTTTATTGTAAATTTATGATGCTTTTAGATTTTAAATGTTAGCATTGAATACTTGCTGTTTGCCGGTCTGAGTCCCTCTTCGGAGGTGAGAAGGCCGGGGTATAAAAGTTTTAAATAAATAATAATAAGACAATAGAGATGAAAGACAGAACGTCTTCTTTTAAAAAATAAACCCAATTTTTTTTGCTCTTGCTTTATACCAACTAGTGGTTCCAACATCAGCCAGGAAGTGAATGTACTTTGTGTTTTAGCCCAAACTTCAAACCAGCTATCTACAATCTTGAACCCTATCTCCAAAATAGATTTAGCACGTTAGATATCTCCTTTGCAGTTTAAAAAGACTACATATTCCTATTGACATCAGAGCAATCAGATACCATCAGTTTGGCTTTGTTACAGTACACCAAATAATGGGGCATGTAGGGCATGTTGAAAGAATACAGGAGCAATTGCGTTCTTCGAATAGAAGAAGAATTCCCACATCAACAGAAGTTGTTCATGCATCTGCTGATGTGGCTCACCAAGAATTTCTTTAAGTTGAACTCTCTGCTTGACCTAAGATATAGCAGCAGTGATTTATGTTGTGAGCATAGGTCATAACAACACAGGCAGTGAGAACAAATGCAGTCCTTTGGAGCCTAGTAGGACAATTATTTACAATGACTGTGTAAGCCTCCTGTAATATCTGAAGTGAACAGGGAAATGTGACTGGTGTGTGTGAGCAAACTTTGATCCAAACAGAATTCAAACTATGGAAGATCATTCAGTGTAATTTCACAGGTGTCTTTGGGACACCTTTCTCTCTGTCTTTGTTGTAGATAAGCACGTACAGTAGGAACAACTACAGTAGAATCCTATTCTTGCCCAGCTAAACATACACAAGATCCTATATTTCTACTGTTCTAGAACACTTCAGTGTGTGCCCAAGAGCAGTGGTTTTAGAAGTTATGGATTGTATCCTGTATTTGTGGTTTGTGCTAATAATTGTAATAATTGGTTTTAATGTTTATATATTTTTCTTAAATTTACATTTTTAATGTATAGATTTTATTATATGTCTGTTTATGTATCATTGAATTATTGCCTATTGTAAGACCTCTCTGAATTCCCTTGGGGGTGAGAAGGGTGGGGTATATATAAAGTAAGTACCGTATATACTCGAGTATAAGCTGATACGGATATAAGCCGAGGCACCTAAATTTACCACAAAAAACTGGGAAAACGTATTGACTCGAGTATAAGCCTAGGATGGGAACTGCAGCAGCTACTAGTCAATTTTAAAATAAGAACAGATACCAATAAAATTACATTAATCGAGGCATCAGTAGGTTAGATGTGTTTGAATATTTACATAAAACTGTAATTTAAGATAAGACTGCCCAACTCTGATTAAACCATTATTCTAACCTTCTTCAATGTAAATGTGCTTATGTATCCTTCCAATAATAATAGAGTAAAATAATAAATGTAATAATAATACATGTTATGTTTCAAATAATAATAGAGTAAAATAATAGAAATTTAATAATAACAATAATAAAACAATAAAAATTAATGTAGTAATAACAATAATAAAGTAAAATAATAAATGTAAGAAATGTAATAATAATAGAGTAAAATGATAAGTGTAACAACAATAATAATAACAACAAGAGTAAAATAATAAATAACCTTGATTCGAGTATAAGCCGAGGGGGACTTTTTCAGCCTAAAAAAAGGCTGAAACACTAGGCTTATACTTGAGTATATACAGTAAGTTAGTAAATAAAGAAATAAACTATATTACATGGTTTATTGCAGACACATTGCTACCAGGCCAGGATTACCCATAAGGCCAACCTAGGCCATGGCCTAGGAGTGCAAGCCGAGGGGGAGCGCAGATCACAGACCAAAAAAATAATAATGTTGAAACAAATAAAAAGGCAACGCGCATGGAGATGAGAAAGGAAGAATACCGGAGGTCCTCCTTTTCGGCGGCGCCCCTGCCTGAATACCAGCTCCTGCCTCTGCTATTGTTGCGCAAACAGCGTATGCGCAGGGGCTCTTGACACTGGCGTCGACGTCGACAGGAAGAACAATTAACTTCCTCGATGCCAACAGCATCCACTTGCTGGCTCCTTCAGTGCAAGTACAGGAAACTCCATTCCGCAGTCTGCGCATGCCCTAACACCATGAAAGCTGGTATTCCTCCTCCAACACAAGGAGGAGACTCCTCCTTACTGGAGAGAGAAGCACAACTGCTAGCTACGGCACATGCACAAACCCAGTACAGGAGAGAAGCCCAACGCGACAAGCCACGGTATCGGGGAGAAGCACGGCATCGGTACAACTGCTAACTACAACGCATGCACAATCCCCGATACTGGGTAGGAGCCAAGTTCCTCAAGCCCCGGCATTGGGGAGGAGGCTCCTCCCCCCATGCCTGCATCCATAGTGCCTGCTCAGAGGGAAACTCCTGTGGCGGACCTAGTGGGGCCCACCACAAACTGGATGCAGGGCCCTAAGGGGGACAAGCGGATGAAAGGATGGGGGTTGCGGAAGAAGTTGGCTTAAAGGGGGCGTAATTCCAAAGTGTGGCCTAGGGCGCAAAAAGGTGTTAATCCGGGCCTGATTGCTACATCCTGATACTGAAGGTTTGTTTCTCCACCTTCATTGTCCTCTCAATGTCAATACTGTTAAAGTCTTTCAGCTAACTAGAAGAAAAAAGGGGACTAATTTGGCATTACAAAAAAACGTATTTGCCAAAGACTTTGTTAGCTGAAGTATGTAATTAATATGGATGTGTGAGCTAGGTCTCAAAGAAAATAGACTCCTTCGGTATATTCCTCTGATACATTGCAACATTCTGACAATTTAGTCTCCATTAGTTTCACAATCTGATTATAGACCAGTGATTTTTAACTAGTGTGCCGTGAGAGATCATCAGGTGTGCCGTGGGAAATTATTTTCGAACTTCATTCATATATAAACTATAAGGCACATCTGTCCCTTTAAGAAATGGGACCATAGCACTCTCGCGTCACTTAAGAAGTGACGCAAGAGTGCTATGGCCGTGCCATCTTGAATTCGCTCAGACGCGGCTAAGTAAACAAAGTTAGTTAGTGCTGCAGCTGCGCGTCAATTTGGGATCACAGCAAGACAAGCGAGTGACAGTGATGGAGAAGCTTTTGAGAAGGGAAAATGCAAATGCCGAACAGGGCCCTGGACAAAATTATGACACAGATGAAGGCCCTAGTATGAGTGGTGGACAAAAGAAAAAAGAAAACTAAAAACAGAAAGAGACTGACAGCTGTTGAGCAAGAGCTTCGTGTGTGTCTTTCTACCATTTCTGCCGGGATATCTATTTTGTGTTCATCGAAACAGGCCCAGGGTTCACACTAAGTGAGTGCATAAATACATTAAAACATATTAACTATATGTATTACTGTGTTAGAGTGTTATTTTGTGTCATTTTGGTTGGTGGTGTGCCCCAGGATTTTGTAAATGTAAAAAATGTGTTATAGACTATAGAGATTTATATGTAGAACACGGTTGTGAGGAATGCACCGTCTGTTTCCAGATGTTTAACACAACATTGAAATGTATTCCAGCATAAGAAGTTCATAAGTGTGTGAAAGTTACCCTCAACTCTATATATAGTTTGATAAAATCCAGAGGAGCATCAGTCTGGGCCTCAAACATGACCTTAGATTCAAGTAAGAGGACTTCTGTGGTTATATTTCCATGTCCTTGCTTTGAATGTTCAATGTGCCTAATCCTTTCCTTGTAATAACTTCATTATTCATTTATCCCAAAGTCATGCAGGGAGAATCTAGACCAAGTCTGACAATTTACTTAATTGAAATGCCCCTGTTTGTACTGAGGGAGAGCCTTTCATGAAAAGCTTTGTCCATCTTCAAAGTGAGTTCATAAAACAACTGAGACATGTGATGGCGGTCATTAAAGGGAGGAAGGATGAATGCCAGTTTGTGAAGTGCTGCTTCTTGGCTCTCAAGGGAGCAACTGCCAAGCACGCTCAAGGAAGAGATCTGAAATCAGCCATCTGTATGTTCACCGCATCCGCCATATTTGCTCTGAGGAGACAGAACCATATGAGGGAAGACAGCAAAGGTGAAATCCGCTAAGGCATCCTACTTTATTGCCATGGCAACTTCACCCGGATGAAAAGCAGAAAAACAAAGCATCTTTAGGAATGGGAAGGGGCAAAATCTGAATTGTATACCAAGGGAATCCAGGGAGAAGAGGCATTTGAAGGAAGAACTTTTCGTTTCCACTGTTTGGTGATTTTGCTGAAGAAAAGTCAGAGTTGCAACTTTTGCAAGCTGCTGGGCTAGAACATATTGTACTCATTAAATTATTCAGCATGTTTTGAAGCTGAAGTCTGGATGATAAGTGAAAGCTGTAGTTAAAGATTAGGATCTTTAGAGCTACACTACAAGGTTAAAGCATTACTGTTGCCATTTCATTTGATGCCACCTGACATACCTGTGACCATTTTGCACTTGGGACTTTTGGTAGATTAAACTCTCTAGCATGGGGCTTCCAGCACAAATGGGGTCAAGGGACGCTTTAGGATCACATCCGTAACTTAACAGCAAAAGTGTCTCTCCCAATCATGTTGACCTCAAATCACAATTTCACCTCTGGCTAATTGCTGCAAATGGGTTATTAACTAACCAAATGATTGGTTTATTAGGCTGAGATCACTCAGGCCTTTTGACCACGCTAACTAACTCTTTCCTAGAGCTTCCCTAGTTAGCTAACCAGTCTCTGAGCCAATCTTTTTCACTAAGCCGGAAGAGAGCTCAAGATTGCTGTCTGACTTTTCTGTCAGCTTTGTCCAACTGACTGACTTCTCTGACAGATTTCTCCAACTGACTCTAAAAGCTAAACTTCACCTCCTTTCCAGTTTGGTTCCTCCCCTCTGCTCCTAATCAATCCTGGGCAGCACTGTCTCTGTTGCACCTCAGAACGCTGGCAGTTCCCCCTAGAACACACACACCAGGCAGATGCAATAAATGTACTTTTTATTTAGAATAAGGATAAAGGATAGTCCAAATATGTAAGAATAAAGCAATCAAAGCAAATCCAAAAATAGTCTAATAAAGTTCTCGAGCAGCAAGCTCAATTGGCTGAAATCCCAAAGGAAGCAATAGTCCATAAACAAGGCAAACCGCTCCTTGCGGTCAACGTGAAACTTGAGACAAACCGCTTCGGCGGTTCCGTGAACTTGGAGACATGAACGATAGTCCTTTCAAAGCTAAACATAGCTTCAGGTCTGGCTAGAATCACCCGGGCACAATCTAATGAAGGAAACTATTTCCTATGTGCCCAACGCACCCCCTTTCTCAGGCTCCAAACTTTCCGAGGGGATCGGATGCTGGCCCTCCTGTCAAATTCCATCTCATTAGCGGCCCCAGGTGCAGTACTATCATCCTGAGAAACCGAATCCTCCCATTCCCCGGCATGCTCATCTGGCAAGGGAGTAGAGAAGCTCTTGTGAGAATCAAGGTTGCTCGACCTCTCACTATCTACTTCAGAACTGGCTTCCATGAACTCATCGCTATCTTCATCTTCAGGCCCATATCCATGTAGCCACCCATCGTCCCATAGTAATTCTTCATTTGCAGACCCATATCCATCTGGCTACCCATCAACCCCATTCTGATCCGGGGCAGCTGGGACCCCCGGTGCCTGTCTCTGACCACTAGGCTGGAACACCAAACTAGGCTGGGACACCATAGTCTCTACCCTGAGGAGTTCCAAACCTCTCCCCCTTTCCTAGCAACACCTTCCTAACATGGCTGCCTCGCTGACACTCCCCTCTCAAAATGGAGGCCCAAACTGTTTACAGGCCTGCCTCACAGGCTTCGACCAGGCCTACCAGGGTAAGGATTCATTACACATGGGTACTAGGACTGTGAATTTCGACTGAGCCTCGATCCATTTCTGTTATCCAAATTTTGGTGGACCTGCAGATCCATTTTTGCATGCCTCCTGAAAACGGACAGCCATTTGAATGACTGTTTTTGGTCTGCAGCCAGAAAATATGACTAGATCCAGCCCATTGGTGGCAATGCAGGGGGCTTCCCAGCCTCCCTTCCTGTCATTTTTAGGACTATCAGGATGAAAATGGCCACATCTACCACTGTTTTATTTTATTTATTTATTTCATTAGGCTTCTATGCCGCCACTCCCGGTGGCCTCGGGGCGGCTCACAGCGCAATGAAAGAGATAAAAACAACAATGCAAGATACACAATAGCACAATAAACATTAGCATAATAAAACATTAAAAACATTTAAAATAACAATATACAGTGCATAGTGACCTAATCAGGCTGGGTTACATAGGGGGTGCGACCCAAGGCCTATGTCTGGAAGGCCAGCTTGAAAAGGTGGGTCTTGCACGCCCGCCTGAATGGAAGCAGGTCGTGGATGGCACGTGTGTCCGCCGGGAGGGCGTTCCAGAGAGTCGACGCAATTACCGAGAAGGGCCTGCGGCGGGTCGCTGTTAGCTTGGCTGTTTTTATAGGGGGAACCGCCAGGAGATTGGTATCCTCCGAGCGGAGGGATCTCGTAGGGCAGTATGGGGTGAGACGGTCCCTCAGATACGCTGGCCCCAGGCCGTGCAAGGCCTTAAAGGTAAGAACCAACACTTTGAAGGTGATCCGGTGCTCTATTGGTAGCCAGTGCAGGTCCTGCAAGGTGGGTGTTATGTGGCAACCTGCTGGGGTGCTAGACAGGAGCCGGGCGGCAGTGTTCTGCACCAACTTGAGCTTCCGGGTCACCGACAGAGGAAGGCCAACGTAGAGCGCATTACAGTAATCTAGCCTCGAGATGACCGTGGCTTGGATCACCGTGGCCAGATCGTTGCGGGAGAGATAGGGGCCAGCCTCCTTGCCTGCCTGAGGTGGAAGAAAGCAATCTTGCTGACCACAGAGACCTGGGTCTCCATGGTCAGCTGGGAGTCCAAATGGACCCCCAGACTTTTTACGGATGACGATGGGCCTAACGCCACACTGTCCAGGGTCGGAAGCTGGACATCCCTACCACCCGGGCGGCCCGGCCACAAGATCTCTGTCTTCGCCGGATTCACCCTCAACCTACTGGCTCGCAGCCATCCAGTAACGGCTTCGAGGCAGCGCGGAGAAATTATCGGGGACGGATTCAGACCCGGCCCCCCATCCTCAGAATGAGCTGAGTGTCATCAGCGTACTGGTGGCACTCAAGCCCATAACTCAGAGGCCAACCCCCTCCTCACACGCTGGGACTGCTGGTGGAGGAAGGAGGACAACCATTTAACAGCTGTTGGCCCACCAAGTTTCATAACATTTGAGTCTTTCACTGATTTTTAGGAATTTATTTTCTTTCTAGAAATAGAATGCTCTTAATTCCCAAAAAGGTATTTTCCGCTGGCCCCACTCGTAACTTCTCCAGGAGCAGCAGCAAGGCACTATTCCTTCCTGCCAAATGTCAAAGATGTACTTCCACATCACACAGCCCACTATTACACTTTCTTTATTTAAAAAAACCCAGCAACTTCTAAAGTTTTGGCATTTCTTGTTCTTACAACATACTCAAAGTGGCCAGCAGCCCACCATCCACAAGCAAGCAAGCAGCATGCTCCTTATTAGAAAAACACTCCTGTATGGTCCACTGGGTTGTATAGTACAAATAATAATAACAATAACCTTTTTTTTGTCCCGATGGAGGTTCAAGTTAGACAGAGACTATGAGTTCTGTTAGCTTCAGAAAGTTTCCACAGAAGCTCAATTGTTTTATTGTTATTATTAGGTGGCAACATCCAAATTATTATTATTAAATGGAATTACATAATTGCCACGGTGGCAGTTCCTCCTTTCCTCAGATCATGCAGATGCCTTTGCTGAAATCGACAAAGACACCTAGTGATAAATGATGGGTAAAGTAAGTGCCACTCCCTCTTTCCTGTGCAGAGAAAATGGGATGGTGGCATTGGTCTATCTGAATAGCTGGGCAGGTTCAAATTACAACTGGCTCAAGTGTTCAGACCAACCCTGAAGTGCGAGGCTGTTCCAGAGTTTTGGGGAAGCAGTGGAGTATTCCCTGATTTCTGTTAATACAGGATAAAATTGATTAACCGGTTTTACTCTACATTGGGGGTTGGCGGTCCCTGAACATGTAGATGCCCAGCAGTAACTTCTAATCCAGTGTAGACAGCGGCATAGTCCAACACTCAAACCACAAATCACTATAGTTTCGAGTGCGGTGTCATCTGTACGCAGAAGATGTCCAGCTCTGTCACTCCTTTCCACCTGCTACTAAGGAGGCTGTTCAAGTCCTGAACCGGTGCTTGGCCACTGTAATGGACTGGATGAGGGCGAACAAATTGAAACTTAATCCAGACAAGACAGAGGTACTCCTGTTCAGGCGTAAGGCCGAACAGGGCATAGGGTTACAGCCTGTGCTTGACGGAGTTGCACTCCCCCTGAAGGCGCAGGTTCGCAGTCTGGGAGTGATCCTGGATTTATCGCTGAGACTGGAGCCCCAGGTCTCGGCGGTGGCCGGGAGAGCTTTTGCACAGTTAAAGCTTGTGCGCCAGGTACGCCCATACCTTGGGAAGTCTGACTTGGCCACGGTGGTCCACGCTCTGGTTACATCCCAAATAGACTACTGCAATGCTCTCTACGTGAGGTTGCCTCTGAAGACTGCTCGGAAGCTGCAATTAGTCCAACGTTCGGCAGCCAGGTTACTAACAGGAGCGGGGCACAGGGAGCATACAACTCCCTTGCTGCGCCAGCTCCACTGGCTGCCAATTAGCTTCTGGGTACAATTCAAAGTGCTGGTTTTAACCTACAAAACTTTATACGGTTCCGGCCCAGTTTACCTGTCCGAACGGATTCTCCCCTATGAACCATCAAAAACATTAAGATCCTCCGGAGAGGCCCTGCTCTCGGTCCCGCCGGCTTCGCAAGCGCGACTGGTGGGGCCGAGAGACAGGGCCTTCTCTGTGGTCTCACCTCGGCTGTGGAACTCTCTCCCAAGTGATGCTAGATCTGCCCCCTCTCTGTTGTCCTTTAGGAGGCTGGTGAAGACCTGGATGTGAAACCAAGCCTTCCCAGAATAGGCTGAGATTGGCTATTGTCTGAATGTATGACCACGTTTACAGATTGAGTGGAATTGTTTTAATGGCGACGTGGTTTCATGCTGGGTTTTTATGTATTTTAATATGTTGTTGTAGTTGTTTTAAAATTGTATAGCATTGAATTTTTGCTGTTATGCCGGTCTGAGTCCCTCGATAGAGGTGAGAAGGTCGGAGTACAAAAGTTTTAAATAAATAAATATCACCCTGGCTCTCTGTACAGTCCATACTGGCTCTATATAGGGATAGAAGAGTTGTTTGCCTTAGACAAATTGGTGTGAAACTAAGGATAGTCTCTGATGGAACAAACTACCAGAACACCAACAGCATTGGGCCATGACAATTATATTCAGTCAGCTCATTTCATATGATTGCATTGATGAGGAGGGTGCCAGAAATTTAGACTAAAGGACTTCTCTAGGTAAATTAGTTTGTAGCCTTGCAAGGAAGCAGCTGTTTATTCTTCAGTTGAATCACATATAGTAAATCTTGGGAAGTGAGAAACTCTCCACTAACATGTTTATTGCAGCAATCAGCCAGAACTACATCCCAAAATATATTGCAAGTGTTTAGGACCAGGCTTTTCTTCTCATTGCACTGATGGCAAAACAAGAGTAACTTTGTTAATTGCAAAGGTGCTTTATTACTCTTTGAAATTTAAGAGCCCTATTCTTGACATGTGGAAAGAATCAAAATGATACACACAGGGAGAGGAGGATCCTAGCACTATGTCTTTCTTCATGATGTAAGTGGCAGTTTTAGGAGCTGGGAATGATTTAGATTGAGGGAAAATGGTATCTGGGAAGAATCAATAACCCAGTGTACTTCTTACCCATATTTCCAATTAATTGTTAATAAATAAATTTCCTTATCATGCTTGATTAATTGCTGTTCACCTTATATTTATATAAAATGAACCTGAGATGTAAAAAACATTACAAAATTCCAAAAAGTATGTTATCTTTGGGTAAGGTGTGGCCTGTAAGAATTATTCAGCCACACATTTAATGAAAAATGTTTCTGGTATATTGAGTAAATAGGACAGAAGGTATCAGAGTGGCTACAATCCACTGAGTAAATAATCAGGATTTTAAATTGCCCCAGATATTTTGTTACGGAACAACAAAATGGGCTCAAAGAACACCATTGAGTTTGTTTCGCGTAGCTGATTTTCTTCTCTTTGTAATTCTACAGGTGACCTCCAATTTTCGTGTTCTCTGAATAAGCTTTCAGATGGACATTAGCATTTGTATATTTATATTCCTAGTACCTTACCTTTCAAAAAGCAACAACATCTTTTAAAAACATCGAACCATTTCGCATTCTAAAAGCACCTAAAAGATACTCAAGCCGTATTTCCAGACACTCAGTCCATAGAGTTATTGATCAAAATGCATTGTCCTTGTAATGGATTATTTGTTCAAAGAAAAAAACCACAAAGCAATAGCAAAACATAGGAAGATTAGCAGTAAAAAAGTATCACCTGGATATAAAATTTGATGTATGGGCTGCCCAATGCTCTGTTTGGATGTTGCAAGGATTTCTTTTTTTTGTAACTATAACAACTTTATTTATAACAATCTTGGCTCCAAAGGGCAGAACATTTTTTTCCTTCCTCAGGCACAAAGCACCCTTAGAAATCCTGCTGGGCAGGCAATTTCCTCAATCCCAAATCATCCGGATGCTGTTGGTTTAGTGTTAGATTCCAACAGCATTCTGGGAAAGATGAAGATCACTTCAATTGAGAATCACTCTCCTTCAGCAGTTCTAGGACCTCATCACATGGAACTCCCAAATGCGGGCTAGAGTAGTAGCAGCAGCCATTTTTAATTAATTAATTAATTAAAATGGCTACTACTACTTTATTAATTAATTAATTAATTAATTAAAAATTGCTACTGCTACTACTCTAGCCCGCATTTGGGAGTTCCATGTGATGAGGTCCTAGAACAGTAGCAATAATAACAACAACTTCAGTTTTGTACCCCGTTTCCATGTCCCCGAAGGGACTCGAGGCGGCTTACATATGATACAGTGTGCCTAAAACAATGCATAAAAATAAAAACACAATACAATACAAAATAAAACCAAAGGCAAATAAAACAAAGTGTAAATTCAAAAACAGTGCCCCATAACCTATGATGAGAAGAGTCGTAAAACATATCCAACTGTTAACAGGAGCAAGGACTGGGATAGTGGAAATTTTAGTTAATGAACTAGGGCATGGGATGAAAGTGCAGTGCTGTGGCATTGAATTGCAGACTATTGGGACTAGACATTCTCAAAGGCTCGTCCAAACATCCAAGGCTTCAATTCCTTCCAGAAGGAGGACAGTGCGGGGATTCACTAGATAGCATGGTGAATCATTGGGGTAGCGGGGGAAACCATTGCCCTGCATTGCCACATCACATGAGGGAAAGCATCTCTGCCTGGTTTCCCCCCATGCTGGCCCCTTCCTAACCAATGAGAATAAAGGAAGCTTTGAATATTCTCTGGGGTCCATCCTAGGATGCTTCCTGGATGGAGCACCACCAGAAGTAGCCCCAGGTCATGTGAAGGGCTCTGGTGGGCTTTGTCCTTGCAGCAGCCTGGCAGCATCCTAGGATGCTGCAAAAAGTACTTGTGATGAGGTCCCTAGTGCAAGTGAAAGTGCTAAATGTCTTGAACTACATCTACACTGCCTCCGTACTTTGGAGATGATCCAGAGTTGCCAAATTCTAGATCGGACCTGGAATGGTTTTGAACACAAAGCCGCCCAGCTACTGTGGTAGTGAGAATGAGTCCTGGCCATCTAATGTGGTCCCAAAAAATGGCTTATCTTATCATCTGCTTCCCATTCTCATTGTTACAGTAGGCGTAACATGGCTAGTGTCCATCACTTGTCGTTAGGAGTAACATTGGTCAGGGAGCACTAAGAGAAGGGGGAGGAGAAAGGATTGTTCCCTTATTTTCATTTATTTGATCATCTTCATGCTCCATGTATGCAGGGTCTAAATATCTTTACTAGTTATATAAAAATATACATTAAAAATACTTTGACTAAGAGCCTTGGCTAATCATGCATTACAACTAGTGATTGTGCATATGAGGAAGTAGAACAGCAGTATGCAAAGGACTGAAACTTTCAGAAACCCTCTACTGCAGGGGTCGGGAACCTTTTTGACTCAGAGAGCCATAAAAGCAAAATATTTGGAAATTTATTTCAGTGAGAGCCATATAATATATAATATATTTTAAGACTGCATTCAACTAAATGTGAGTATATATGTACATACTATGAGAAAAAGATTCCTCAGGCAGAATGATGGGACACTTCAGACCTGGCTCTGCAAAAGGCATGCTCAGGACTCTGGGAAGAAAGAGAAGACGGAAGGAAGGGGGAAAGAAAGAAAAAAAGAGGAAATGAAAGAGGGAGGGGGAGAGGAAGAAATAAAAGAAGAACAAACTATGGAAAAAGAAGAAAAGAAGGAAATGGGAAGGGAGGAAAGGAAAGGGTGAGGAAAAGAAAGGAAAGGGAGTCAGGAAAAAGTAAAATAATGAAAGGAAAAGAAGAAAAGAAAGAAGGGGAGAGAGAGGGAAGTGAAAAGAAAGGAAGGAGAAGGAAAGGAAGACTTTGGGAAAGAGAATAGAAGAGAAAGGAAAGAAGAGGGGGAGGGAGAATGGAGGAAAGAAGAAAGGGGAGAGAGGGAGGCAAAAGGAAAGAGAGAAAGAAAAAATGGAAGAGGAAGGAACTAAGAGGGAGAGAGGAAAGAAGGTAGGGAGAGAGGGAGGGAAAAGAATGAAAGAAAAAGAGAGGGGAAAAAGGAAGGAAGAGGAAGGGAGGAAAGAAGGGGGAGGAGGGCGCGGGGCCAAGATGGACCTTGGTGTCGTCAGCGAGGCAGTCCCTCCAGAAGGCGTCGAAGAGGCCGTGACTCTTGAGCTGCCCAACGATGAAGGCAATGAGCTGGGCGTCCCTTGGGGGCAGCGAGGCCGAGTCCGCAGCGCCAGCGCCATGCCCGCTTCCGCCACCTCCCCCGAGGCTCGTGGCAGAGAACAAAGAGGAAGACGAGGACGCGGTGCCGCTGCCGCCGGGCTCTGCCATTCCCGGCGAAGAGGGCGCAGGGCCCCAAGAGCAGCGGGGGATGAGGAAGAGGCGACGATGGCAGCACGGAAGCAGCAGTCGCGGCGCATTTGCGTCACTCCTCCCCACTGCATTCTGGGGAACCGAGGCCTGGGCTGCTATGGAGAGCCAGATGCAATCATGAAAAGAGCCACATCTGGCTCCTGAGCCATAGGTCCCCTACCCCTGCTCTACTGCAAGACCTCCCTCTATTGCTCTCAGACTCTTTTGAAACAATGACTCCAATATTTTTTAAAAGCAGGAACTTCTAATGCCATGTATATATTTCACTTTGGCACCCATAAGCATGTCTCTGCAAGAGTGGCATGTTTTATATTTAATGTTCTCAATGTCTTAGGCCAAGTGCACATTTGAAATGTTTTAAGTGTGCCATGGATGCAAACACATGTCTATCACGAGGCTGAGACTCATTACAAAATGTTAGAACTGTCCGCCATTCAGTCGTATAAACAGAGATCATATACATACCTCCTGAAAGGAAGTCATATTGTGCTCAATGGGGTTTACACCCGGGTAAGTGGACATATTATTGCAATATTATTGCATTATACTCATTTAATATAATGAAGTTTCTCAGCAAGCATGCATCCAATTTAGCTGCATGGTTTGGATGGAATGCACACACTCTCTCAACTGTATTTTACCTCTTCACCATGCTAATGTTTTATTGTCTTCCAATTCTTCATTCCCTTCCCCTTAATGGTAAAAAAACAATCTAACAACAAAAGTGTGTTTTCCACAATTCAGCATTTAACAAACTCATTGGGGTGGGGATAGGAGAGAAGAATTGCCTTTCCATATTCACAGACAATTTAAACTTTCTTTGTATCCTATCATTTAGATTTAAAATCACTTCAGGAAAAAAAAACCCACGTAATCACAAGTTAGCTGCATCTACCATGTGAAATGTAATAAATTAACAAGCGACAAAAACTGATTGCTAACCGCCACTAACAAGCAGCCTGTTGTCTAATGGTCCAGAACCAAGTTGTTTGTTGCTAATGTTCTCAGAAGCTGGGAACAACTAAATTCCCTGAGTCAAATTCTTCTTTCTGATGTAAAACAGAGTAAGTCTGCTATAAAGAACTTAATTTAATCTGAATACTGGATAAAAACCCTTTACGATATAGCACACCAAAGTTATTTGGATGCAAAACCAGAATAAACACATTTCATTCTGTAGAGAACAAAAACAAGAGTATGTCTATCATAAAAGTTACTCAGGATGAAATTATAGCAAGCCAATTAGTACAGTAGTTTAAGCTCTGGACTATGGGATGTTGTGTGTAAGATGCCAGTCACAGATGCAGGCAAAAAATCAGGAGAAAATGCTGCTAGAACAAGGCCATACAGCTTGGAAACCATACAACATCCCAGTGATTCTGGTCAAAAGAGCCTTTGACAACACATTGGACTATGCCTCTGCAGACCAGGGTTTTAATTTCTGCTTAGCCAATAGCCATGGAAACTCACTGGATGACTCTAGGTAAGTCACACTGTTCCAACCTTAGAAGAGGCAAAGGAAAAAACTCATTCTGAAGAATTCTTGCAAGAAAATCCAATAATAGCTTTATCTGAGGATTGCAGTAAGTCAGAAATGACTTGAAAACACAAAATAACACCATAAAAGTTACCTAGGGTGAAATGATGTTTTTAAGTATGTAAACAAACAACATAGTCTGGCACTCTCCTATAGTCCTTAGTTCAGAATGAGGAATCTTGGAACAATAATGGTTCCTTGAAAATAACTCCCTCCCCCAAAAAAGTGCTTCTGGCCCCTGTAGAAGCTGTTGCCATAGACCAGGGTGCTCACACTTTTTCAGCATGCGAGCTACTTATAAAACAACCAAGTCAAAAAGATCTACCTTCTGCATGGCACACCTTCCGTGCGGCGCACCGTCCACGGTTGCTTCTGGATGAGAGAGAAGCAGGGCGCTCTGCCCTGCCTCTTTCTCGCCGGCAGTGGAGGCTCCAAAGTTGCTTCCGGACAAGACAGAGGCAGGGCGGAGTGTGAGGCGGGGCCTCCGGAGGCCCCGCCTCATCCTCCGCCCTGCCTGTCTATTGCCTGGCTCCATGGTTGCTTCCAGACGAGAGGCAGGGGCGGAGTGCAAGGCTGGGCATCCAGAGGCCCTGCCAAGCACTCCGCCCTGCCAGTCTCTCGTCTGGCTCCATGGTTGCTTCCAGACGAGAGGCAGGGCGGAGTGCAAGGCTGGGCATCCAGAGGCCCTGCCATGCACTCCGCCCTGCCTGTCTCTCGTCTGGCTCCATGGTTGCTTCCAGACGAGAGGCAGGGCGGAGTGCAAGGCTGGGCATCCAGAGGCCCTGCCACGCACTCCGCCCTGCCTGTCTCTCGCCCGGCTCCATGGTTGCTTCCGAACAAGAGAGAGGCAGGGGGGAGCACAAGGCTGGGCCTCCGGAGGCCCCGCCTCGTGTTCCGCCCTGCCTGTCTCTCGCTCGGCTCCACGATTGCTTTTGGACGAGGAGAAGCAGGGTGGAGCACAAGGCTGGGCCTCCAGAGGCCCCGCCTTGCACTTCGCCCTGCCTCTCTCTTGTCCGGAAGCAACCATGGAGCCTCCACTGCCGGCAAGAGAGAGGCAGGGCAGAGCGCCCTGCTTCTCTTTCATCTGGAAGCAACTGTGGACGGTGCGCTGCGCGGAATGTGCGCGCACATGGAAGGTGCGCCACACACAGCGCAGAAGCGCCCCATCTGGCTGCGATCGACCTCCTTTGGACCCGCGATCGACTGGTAGATGGCAATCGACTTCGTGGGCAGCCCTGCCATAGTCTAATTGTGCATCTGTAGAATTCATACAGTTTGACACTAGGGGTGTAAAATTCGGCAAAAACCTGTGTTGTTTTCAGTGTCTGGTTTTCGGCTGCTCCCCTATTCCATTTTTAGGGAGCTTCCCAAATTCAGGAGGGGTTTCTATTTTCATGATGAAAATATGTGGTCCACTGCCACCAATGGGGAAACTTCATAGATTCATTCCTCCGTCAGCATGAACCTCATCTCACTTGTAGGCCATATTTACTTGAGCAAGCATGCTAACTTTCAGAATGTTTTCACTATTTCTTTTGCAAAAACTTTTAATATAAGTTTTTAATATAACATTTTTTAAAAATCCCACAAAAGGGTGTTCTGGGAATTGAAGTCCCAAGAACACGCCACAAGACGGGAGGAGAATGGACATAGTCAGCTAGGCTTCTGCACGGTTGAGAAAGAAAGTGGAAAACACACAGAGAGAAAAGCCTCAACTCCCATCATGCCTTGGGACGGAGCACAAGGCTCCTACAATGCTTGCATAGTACAAAGTGCTGCTGGGAAAGCGAGTTCCCATTTGCCTCAAGTGGGCATGGGGGGGACCTTCAGGAAAAGATGGAGGAGACTGCAGAGGAAGAACGGAGGAGTAGCAGATTTCCTGATTAGCGAGGCTGCTCTGTCCATATGCTGCCACGTTGCCTCAGATAGAGTGCTGCTTACTCAGCCCCATTGGTCCCTATTAGCCCCCATTAGTCAAAAGATCCGTGTGCTGTAATCTGTTCTGGCTAAGGCTTCTGTTGCCCCCCCAACCAGCTCGTTTTCAGGGATTGGGCAGTCAAATCCTCCAAACCATCCAAAGCCTGTTTTCAAAAATGGAACTGTGCACAGTCATATTTGACAGCACTTTAACTGCCATAAAGTAACGTTTTCCCTTGACATTAAGTCCAGTCATGTCTGACTCTTGGGGGTGATGCTCATCTCCATTTCTAAGCTGAAGAGCCTGCATTGTCTGTAGATACCTCCTACGTCATGTGGCTTGCATAACTGCATGGCGTGCCATTACCTTCCCACTGGAGTGGTACCTATTGATCTACTCACATTTGCATGTTTTTGAACTGATAGGTCGGCAGAAGCTGGACCTAACAGCAGGAGCTCACCCCGTTCCTTGGTTTCGAACAATTGACCTTTCAGTCAGCAAGTTCAGCAGCTCAGCGGTTTAACCTGTTGCACCACCAGGAGGCCGTTGACTGCCATAGCTTAATGCTATGGAATCATGGGAATTGTAGTTTTACAAATTCTTTAGCCTTTTCTGTCAATGAGTGCTTGTGCCTCACCAAACTACAACTCCCTGGATTCAATAGTATTGAGCCATAGCAGTTCAAGTGATGTCAATCTGTATCAATTCTACTGGTGAAAAGGCACCAGTTAGAATTTTGGAGAAAGAGCAAATAGATCTAGGTTCAAATTCCTGCTCAATCCTGAAGTGCCCTGTTTGCATTTTCACTGCTGACGCTCTCTAAACTTCATTTGTTGTTTCTTTTAGCATTTAAGGTGTTATCTGTACGCAGATGACGTCCAGATCTGTCACTCCTTTCCATCTGTCGCTAAGGAGGCTGTCCAGACTTTGAACCGGTGCTTGGCCGCTGTGTTGGACTGGATGAGGGCTATCAAATTGAAACTTAATCCAGACAAGACAGAGGTCCTCCTGGTCAGTCAAAAGGCTGAACAGGGTATAGGGTTACAGCCTGTGTTGGATGGGGTTACACTCCCCCTTAAGACCCAGGTTCGCAGCTTGGGAGTGATCCTGGACTCATCGCTGAGCCTGGAACTTCAGGTCTCGGCAGTGGCCAGGGGAGGTTTTGCACAGTTAAGACTCGTGCGTCAGCTGCGCCCATACCTTGGGAAGTCTGATCTGGCTACGGTCGTCCACACTCTGGTCACATCCCGAATAGATTACTGCAACGCACTCTATGTGGGGCTGCCTTTGAAGACAATTTGGAAATTACAACTAGTCCAATGGGCGACAGCCAGATTACGAACTGGAGCTACATACAGGGAGCATACCACCCCCCTGTTGTGTCAGCTCCACTGGCTGCCTGTCTACTTCCAAGCTCAATTCAACGTGCTGGTTTTGACCTTTAAAGCTCTATATGGTTCTGGCTCAGCTTACTTGTCCGAAAGCATCTGCCGCTTTTCATACACTTATGTGAAGACATTGTCACCAAGTGATGGAAAAGTGTCACCAATAACAATTGTAATCATCAGCCAAACAGAGACATGGTGATAACCTATATATAACCCAGAGTTAACTTATTGGCCTGAATGTGTCAACCACTATGGCAGCTAATGGGCCTAGGCTTCAACCCTGTTGGATTTACCAGACCCAGTGAAGCAGTTTTTGAGTCGATACATGCCAGTAGGAAAATCCCATTGCTTCAGTGGTTGTCCTTGAACAATGAGATCCAGATGACAATCCTGTAGAATTTGATCCTTCTTATTCCAGGAAAAAAGATAATGATATTATCCTGGAACTTTATCATGTCTTTTGAGATCTACCCATGAGAACTAGAGCCTTAAAAGAATATAAGAGAGGAAAAACTGTAAGCACTGTCATAATACAGAGCCAATTTTAAAAATTAATCTACATCTTTGTAGAGAGAGATAGAGGGGAAGGAATACATCAAGAACCCCCCACTGGACAAATTAAAGCACAGGGTTGAAAGAAATGAGGAACTGACGCTGTTTGAGGGTGGTGTAAAAAAGCTATTTCTTCTCAGTAAGAAGAACCAGAAGTATTCATGGGAGAGCCATAAGCTGAATAGCATATATTGCTCTCTGTATACCTACTTTTCAGTTCCTGTGACTTAAACTAGCTCTTTATCTTGCAATTTGCTCTCTGCAAAGTCGAACTTTTAGCCAATCCTAGTTATGGAAAATATTTTATAGAGTCTGGATATGTTACTCTCATTGATGGAAAAAGGTAACCATGATGCTATGCCCTATTAGTATAATTTGTGGGAGGAGGCAGAAAAATGTGGGAGTTCCTTATTTTTTAAGCAGTTAGCTTTACTTACATTTCTAAGATCCCACAATAATAATAACCTTCCAACCCCCCAAAATAACGAGACAGACAACAGTAATTGGATCAAAATTGGGCAACCTTTATTTAAAAGTTACCTATTTAAGTTTAACTTCACTAAACTCAGGTGTCAAGGGAACAAGGTGTGGCCAAGGCGAGGTAGCGTCCGTGAGCGGACGACCCCTCGACTACACTGGGAAACTCCCCTGAGGCCCCTATAACACAAAACTGGGCAACCTCTCAAGGGAACATAGGAAAACCTCTCTGAAAATATTTAACTGGACTCTCAAAATTTCTGGACCAATGGTATCCCCCTCATCCTTAAACTGCCGTCCAGGTAAGTGTATTTGTGCACTGGCCCAACCAACTTTGAGGAGTGCATGAGTGAATATGGGTCTATGGATTACCCTAAACTATTTACGCTGTCCTATTTATAGAACTGCCATCCCAGCTAGCCCCTAATAACAGTATAGGGTAGGCGAAAAGAAACCCTAGAACATAGAGGGGGGAAAATTCTGGCCCGGCCCCCTAAGGCGACCACTGTACTGTCAACTGGGTGGGAGTGGTGGGTCAACACCTCAAGGAGGAATGAAGCAGGAGGCTGCCCCAATACCCTAGGCAGCCTCCACCCATTCCCCAAAGGTTCCTTCCAGGGAACCAATCGCCTCCCTTCGTGGGAGGAGGCAATTACCTTTCCCCACCCATTGTGTAGGCAGGGAAAGGGCATAATCATCATCTTTATTTATACTCCGCCACCATCTCCCCGATGGGGACTCGGGGCGACTCACATAAGACCAAGCCCAGACAACAAATTTCAACAAAACAAATCAAAACATCAACAGTGAACACAATGGAAATACATACATATAAATAAAGAACAATATACAAATAGATATCTAAAATCACAAATGACAAGGTGGGCTGCATGGACAAATGTAAAATGTTAAAAACTCAGGGTGAGATAAGTGGAGTAGTTTCTTTGCGAAAGAGAGCACATGTAAACAAGGGGGATCAGACTCAAAAAAGAATGGGGACATTGAGGAGAGCAACAGTAAAAATTAAATGACTAATCTCCAAAGGCACAGCAGAAAAGCCAGGTTGTTTAAAAATAATGTCTTTATTGAAATTTTGTGCATTGGCGGAGGATAGAATATCCGCCCACGACGTGAAGGTGGGGTAGGGGAGGTGGAGATGGGGGGAAGGTTGGGGGGGCAAAGGGAGGGGATACATGAGGGAGTGGGTGAGGGGGGGGAAAACAGTGATACATATAAAAAGACTTCCCAATATCCTCTTGAGGTTTTCTTACATTCGTTGGTTATAGGATCCCCTATAAAGTTCAGTGACTCCATCGCAATTATGTTGCGCAATAAGTTGTGTATCTATAATTACAGTTATACTTCATTTATATTTATTGGGAAACGTATTCCTTTATTCTGCATGTATTCCCTAAAGCCGGACCAGTCCGTTTTTTCCTAGAAAAGCCAGGTTTTAAGGTGTTTTTTTAAAGGTCTCCAGAGTGAGTGCTTTCCTAATCTCTCCAGGCAAGGAGTTCCAGAGTCCGGGGGGGCAGAGGAGAAGGCTTCCAGAGAGACTAGAAGGGGCGACAGGAGGGTCTCCCCCGAGGAGCGAAGGGTTCGAGCTGGTTCATGGAAGAAGATCTGGTCACGAAGGTAGGCAGGTCCCAAACCGTTTAGGGATTTATAGGTAACAACCCTTAGTTACTTACATACTGGTGCAATTTGTTTTTAAAAGTGATGTTACCACACAATTTCTCAAAAGAAAATAAGGAAGTTTCTTTCAGTTAAATTTTTTAAAAATTGAGCACCACAAAACGTTGGTACAAAATAAACCATTCTCATGTTCAGTTATTGCTGTCCAAGCATCTGCAACAGAACATTTGCAAAGCACAGCAGGAGCCACCTCTTGAAGACATCTACCATTTAATTAGCCTCGAACTATATGGGTAATAAACAGTTGGTTACACTCTTAAAGAAATGAAGCTCTTCCCCATTAAGCTACAGCCATAGAGTAATATAGTTACATCTTATAGTAATGAAATGAACTTATGAACAATTAATTACCTATAGCTAGTCACTTTTAAGCTGTGTAATAAGCAAGTGCATAGGCTTTCATTTCCTCTTGATTGTTTTTCTTTCCTCCCAGGATTATCCCTATCGTCTTGAGTTAGTTGTTAATTTTCTCTACCCGTTGGGGAAGTTAAACCAGATACTGGAGGAAAAATCAGAGACAATAAGTAAATGGAATAAAATAACCAGTGACTCTATCGCTTATCTTTAGCCTTTGTTTGACTTCAGGTTTAAGATAGAGCTTTCCTCATCCACGCTCATATAGTCATATATAGCTCAAGCTCGTTCTGGGGATGGAGGGCCGGCCTGGATCCGTATCCGTTAATTTCCATCAGTGCCTTGAAGCAATTACTGAATGGCTGTGAGCTAGTAGATTGAAGGTGAACCCAGCTAAGACGGAGACCCTGTGGTTGGGTTGGCCTGGGGGGTGGGGGTGGAGATCCAACTTCCTTCCCTGGACGACGTGGCACTATGTCCGTCATCTACAGTTAAAAGTCTTGGCGTCACCTTGGACTCTCAACTGACGATAGAGTCACATGTCTCCACCGTCAACAGAGTAGCTTTTTTCCATCTCTGACAGGCGAGGAAGTTGGCTCCCTACCTTTCCCGCCATGACCTAGCCACAGTGGTCCAAGCCACGGTCATCTCAAGACTAGACTACTGTAATGCTCTGTACATTGGTCTTCCTTTGTTGGTGATCCGGAAACGAAAACTGGTCCAAAATGCAGCAGCCCGGTTGCTGGCTGGTGCTCTGCGGATTAGACATATAACACCTTTTCTCCGCGAGCTGCACAGGTTGCCAGTGGAATTCCGGATCACTTTCAAGGTGTTGGTCTTGACCTTTAAGGCCTTAAACAGTCTGGGGCCAGCGTACCTCCGGGACCGCCTCATCCCACTGTCCCACTAGACCGCTGCACTCGGAATCCTCCCTGCTCTTGGAAGTTCCCAGTTTTAAAAGGTACCACTTTACCATCACTAGACGGAGAGCCTTTTCAGTAATTGCCCCCACTTTGTGGAATGCACTACCTCCCGAAGTCAGGGCTCTCCCTGACTTGATGGCATTCTGGAAGGCATGCAAAACTATCCTGTTCCGCCAGGCCTTTGGGGAATAAAATTGCTGATCTCCAGTTCCTGCATACTAATGCTGTGCTTGGCTCTGCTGAGATACTCAACTGTTTCTACCTTTGTTTTTATTGTGTTTTAATATGTTTACTATGTTTTATCGTGCTTTTTATTATGTGATTTTACTATGTGATTTTGTTGCTGTGAGTCGCCCCGAGCCACTTGGAAGTGGCGACGCAGAAATGCGAATAAAATAAATAAATAAATAAGTCCAGGTTATCTGGAATAATAATAATAATAATACTAATACTAATAACTACCTCTCCATGCAGCTCAAGGAGGGATACAATATTATTAAAACAAGACATAAAGCACTATTAGAAGCCATAGAGGAAAATCTGGAGGACTTCCCATATTATAAGATCTTTTGAGGATGCCATTTCCATACTCGTATCGAAAGCCTGGCCTTCAAAAGATGTTTCTCTATATTACCTGCTTAAGCATCATTTGATTTGTCACTGATTACATCAATTTGCTTCTTATTGAATTATGGTAAGGGCTTGCCAATATTATTTTAGTTAGCCTGCCATTAGTACCATTTCTTGGTATCCGCTTCCATGAAGATAACCCTGGAAAACAGCTAGCCCATTTCTTATCCAAATGTGTATTTCTTCCAAACTGTAATGCTTTCAGATAAAGCTCTCGGTCATGGTGATGAACACATTACCAGGGACTTGGGACAAACCACAGCACTTTTGAGGCATGATGCATGGAGTAATGAAGAATTTGGTAAAATGATAGCAAATGAGCATGATTCATGGTCTTAGAAAATGGAGCAACAACTGTCTCACTGCACCTCCACCCCCTGTGGTGTTCCAGCCTAGTCAGCCCAGTGGTCAGAGTCAGGCACTGGGGGTCCAAGCTGATCAGGATCAGGTCCCAGCTGATCAGGATCAGATCCCAGCTGATCAGGGGCAGTTTGGAGATGACGAATGGCCAGATGGGTATGGGTCTCCAAATGAGAGTTTGCAATGGGATGATGAATCGCTAGAGGGATATAGGACTGCAGATGAGTTTACTGACGATTCCATGGAAGAGGATTCTGCATCAGACTATGAGAGGCCCGGTGGCCTTGGTTCCCAAGAGAGAGTCTCTACTCCCTTCCCAGATGAGCATTCTGGAGAAGAGGAGTTTCCTGTTTCTCACTCTGATAGTGATGCAGCTGGGCCTGCTAACGAGCCGGTGTTTGATAGAAGAGCAAACATCAGAGATTCTAGGAAATCGTGGAATCTAAGGAAGAGGGTGAGATGGGCCCATAGAGACTAGCTTCCTTATTAGTCTGTGCTCCTGGGCTTCTGGTCAGACCTGAAGCCACATTTAGCTTGATCAAGTCTCACGTCCAAGTCTCCAAGTTCACGCCATCCACCGGAGCGGTTCAGATTCAAGCCCATGTTGACCGCCGTTGCGGTTTGCCTCAATTACCACGTTTGACCGCCGGAGCGGTTTGCCTTGCTTTGGAACTTTGCTTTCCTTGGGATTTAAGCCGCTTGGGTTTACAGCTACAGAACTTAATTGGACTATTTTGGATTGCTTTATTCTTACTTTCTTGGACTATTCTTTATCCTTGATTCTAAATAAAAGAACATTTATTGCATCTGACTGTGTGTGTGTGATCTGGGGGGGGGGGGGCTGTCCGAGTTCTGAGGTGTAACACCCCCCAAAAAACAAAAACACCCAGTGATGAATGCATATTGAAAATCTGGATTTCTGACTTATCATAATAACTCCTAGATGGCTGATGACCATCTTCTTGTTTCACATTTCTGCTTTTTGAATAACCTGTGACTTACCCAGACTGAAGTAGCTATTTGATGTTGCTGGTATGGTCTCAGACATCAGGGACACCATACATTTCCATCTCCACTAGAGTGAATGCAGCTATGAAGTTTTGAGGTTCTTCTAACCAGGCCAGAAATTGAGCTATCTTCCCCCTCTCTCCTATTGAGAAACAATAAGTAGCAAAATAAAAATGCTATAGAGCAGGGGTGCTCAGAATGGTGATCAGGATCACCAGGGTGATCTTCGGGCCTCATCCTGGTGATCTTCAGGCCCCTGACCAGGTTTTTTGCTGTTGGTCCTCTTCACGCGCCCCTGCACGCTGCAAAGAAGTCCTCCGTCGTTGCTCCTCCCTGCTCCCTGCTTGCGTGCCGCCTCCAAAAGATCCAGAGTCCAAGAGGCAGAATGGGCCCCCTCTTTTGGATTCCTCCTCCCTCCGTCCTTCCCCAGCCACTCAGAGTTGTAGGAGACCAAAGGGGGAGGGCCTGGGTGACGCGATGCATGGCTGACCCCGCACGCATGCGCAGAAGCACCCATTTTGCACCTCGGACTTCTCGTGAGCTCTTGGAGGCGGCACGCATGCTGGCGGCGTGGAAATAGGAGCAACGACGGAGGAGAAGAAGAAGGACGCTTTGGGGTCATTTCCTTACCGCATCTCAAAGGTCGGTCTTTTTTACTTTGGGGTGGGTGCTTGATTGTTCTGTGGCATGTCTCTTTGTTTATTTTTAATGTTTAAAAATGGCCTTTTAGCTCCAAAGCCTCTCTGCTTGCTTTGTTCCTTGAGAAATATATGTTGGGGAATATGGAAATGTGGGAGAAATGGGGTGGTTGGATGTATTTTTGCATGCCCGTTTGTTTACCTTGCTGAGTATTAAATGGCCTTGCAGTTCAATAGCCTCTCTTTTTTACTTTCTGGCTGATAATATGTGTGGCAATATGGCAGTGTGGGGGAAATGGGGTGGTTGGATGTATTTTTATGCTCTGTTTTATATTGCTGTTATTAAATTGAAATGTTGATGTTTTATAACTTCATTTTATGTAAACTGCTCCGAGCCTGCTGGAAGGAGCGGAACATAAAAATGAATAATAAATATAAATAAATAAATAAGAAAATAGTTATATGTTTTACATTTCTGGGCAGGTGATCTTTAAGACTTGGTTTTTTAATCAGTAGCTCCCATGCTGAAAAAGTGTGAGCACCCCTGCTATAGAGTGTCATTGGTAGAAAGTCTTCCAGATGTTCATACTGCTAATGCTAGCCTTAGTGCAGTGAAACATTTTACTATATTTCAGTCATTAATAAAACGACATGTCCCCAAATTCACAGATGTCAGTATTTGCATTTATCTGAATCTCCCATGCCCTTCTTTTTTTGGAAGTTTTTCCAGCAGTCATTCATTGTCTAAAACCTTCCAACTTGCTTATCATCAATTTTATGTCCAAAATGGAGTATAGGATTCCATAGTTCAGTACATAGATGGTAATTATGTGAAGGTGAAAGTTGCCATCAAACATTCCGGAAACCTCATTCTGTATTCTGTTCATCACAGCCTGTGCTTGTCAATGAAGTGCTCCCCAGTTTGCAATTTACTGCAGTTTTGTGTGGGCAAATTCCCATGTGATACTGCACAGGAAAGTAGGTGCCTCCTTCAATTGTAGTCAAAGCTGTTGGAGTCAGTTACATATAAAGAAAAATCTCAGAGGATGAGAATTTAAAGTAGTATTGCTTTCCCCCACCGTGGCCATTATGTGTGTGACATGTAGTTGTTTAGTGCAATTCTGCACAACTATTTATGCCTCAAGCAAAGCATAAGGGCAGAGTCCATGTGGAAAGCTTGCCATTGGTGCTGTTGACAAAGATATTTATTTTTTGTTTATTTTGCTCGAAGGCAGCATTAAGGGTGACAGCTCGGAATGCTTATTTTTACCATATAGACAGAAATCATTGCAGAAAGGCCCATACACTTGTTCCTCAGTAATCAAACCACTGCAACCATGTACTTTATTTAGTAGTAAACAACGGAACCACTTTCAAAATGGCGTATCTTCAAAATTGAAGTTCTTAAATCCCACAATGGTAAATCTCCCTAAATCCAAGATTTGTGTATTACCCCCCCCCCCCCAGTTAACCACATGTGCTATGTGTTTAAGAACTTTATCACATGAGGGAGGCAAAAGAGCATGGAAGATAGTGGTCTCTATCACATGGGATTATGCTCATCTTGCTGCTAGTCTAACCCCAACCCCAAACAAACTCCATTAATAGCTATCAAACCCATACTGTTCTCATCACCTACCTGGTTTGATGAGACCATCCCTCTTCTGTGGCAGCATACCAACAATGAAGTGATGTTATGGGTGCAATGATTTCACCTTCTTCCAGATCCTCTTTAATATTTATTTATTTATTTGCTATGCTTCTATACCGCCTCTCTCAGCCCAAAGGCGACTCGAGGCGGTGAACAAGCGGCAGCAAGTGCCCATATACAATACATCATAATAAGATAAAAACAGTCATATAAAAACCATATAAATTAACAGTTAAAACTACAAAATGGATGGAGATGGTAGTAAGGGACATCAATCAGGACAACAACCTAAGAGGAATACAGATCTTATCACACAAGTACAAATGCAGGGTATACGCGGACGATATGGTGTGCATAATCGAGGACCCCATCCCTAATATCGAAAAATGGTTGGAAAAGCTAGAAAACTTTGGAGTGGTGGCAGGATTCAAAATAAACAAGAATAAATCTAAAATGTTAACGAAACACTTGAACACTGAAGAGATCGATACATTACAAATCATATCAGGACTACAAACCACAAAGAAAAGCAAATATTTAGGAATCTTCATAACTGCAAATAATACACAATTGCTCAAAAATAACTATGAGTTTCAATGGAAGAAGATCCAAGTAGATCTAGAGAGGTGGAAACACCAGCGCCTGTCACTGATGGGAAGGGTAGCAACAGTTAAAATGTCTGTCCTGCCAAAGCTATTGTTCTTATTTCAAAACATTCCAGTTTTGAGAAACTACTTCCTGTTTAACAAATGGAATAAAGAGATCAGGAAATTCATATGGAAAAATAAGCAGCCTCGTATCAGCCTGAGACTAATGACGGATGAGAAAACAAGGGGAGGCTTTGGCCTCCCAAATCTCAAATTATACTATGAGGCATGCAATTTGACGGCTATCAAGGAGTGGGTATCTCTCAAAAATCAGAATTTGTTAGCCCTTGAAGGCCATGACCTTCGTGCCGGGTGGCACACGTACCTTTGGTACAACAGAAGAAAGGTAGAAAAAAACTTTAAGAATCATTATATAAGGGTCTCCCTGATTAAGACCTGGGAGAAGTACAAATCTGCATTTTTCAGCGCCACCCCCCTATGGGTATCACCACTTGAGGCATTTTACAAGAAAGAGCTGGCTGGATCCAAGTGGATAACATACAAACAAATTTTAAGACAACCGCCGGGAAATTGTGAAATGAAGACGGCAGAGGAAATGCAAAAAGAAGGATACAGCGTATCCTGGTTCCAATACCACCAGATATTCCAAAGCCATAAAACAGACACCAAAACAGCAGGCTTCATGACAGAAGGTTTCTGGGAACAGATCATCAACAACAACAAGAAGAACATCAGCACGTTCTACAAACAATTGCTGAGGTGGGACATGGCAGATGAACATGTCAAGAATTGTCAGACGAGATGGGCCCAAGATCTAGGCCATTCCATACTACTAAGACAATGGGAGGAAATCTGGACAGACAAGTTAAAGTACAACGCAACAGCTGATATCACCGAGAACTGGCTAAAGATGCAATTCCGATGGCACCTGCATCCAACAAGATTAGCAAAATTTAATAAAAACAGCTCCAATGTCTGTTGGAAGTGTAAAAGTGAAATAGGGACATATATCCACCAATGGTGGAAATGTAAGCACTCCCTCAAGTTCTGGACAGCTATCCATAAAGAAACTGAAAAGATACTTAAAGTCAGTTTTCCTATGGAACCGCAGCACTACCTCCTGGGAATTTCAAATCCAATCTTAAATAAAAACCAGGAAAGAATATTCTTCTTACTTAGCACCTGTGGCAGGATAGTACTGGCACGTTATTGGAAAAAAGACGGCGGCCCGGAAACAGAGGAATGGGTGCTGAAAGTACACGACCTAATTCAGTCCGAAGCCATAGTACAAAATCTGAACAACAAAAAACACAAAACGGACTGGACAGATGTAAAAGAATATATACAAAAAGAGAAGTTTAAATGCTCAATAGACCTCAACGACCTTTAACACACAATATTGGACTAAGTGGAAAACTAGGACTTCATCCCCTTCTTTCTGTGGGACAGTTTTTGAAGGTTAAAAGATAAAATTCTTGTGTTACTCTCGGGAAGTCTCTGTAATCCCCACCCCTCACACTCCCGACCCCTTGCACTCCCCCCTCCCCCCTACTTGTCTATATATGGGCCAGTACCATGAAAACTTTAATAAAAACATTAAAAATAAAAACTACAAAATACAGATCTCAGCTCCACAATCTTAAAATCAGTTTTTGTTTTGTCGTCATACAAATCCTTTGAGCTCGATTAATTAAAGTTCGTCTGCGAATGCTTGCTCGACCAGCCAAGTCTTGACTTTCTTTCAAAATGTCAGGAGGGAGGGGGCTGATCTGATGTCACTAGGAAGGGAGTTCCAAAGCCAAGGAGCCACCACTGAAAAGGCCCTGTCTCTCGTCCCCGCCAGACACGCCTGCAAAGCAGGCGAGACCGAGAGCAGGGGCTCTCCGGATGATCTTAAGCATCTTGATGGTTCATAGGGAGAGATGCGTTTGGACAGGTAAGTTGGACCAGAACCGTTTAGAGATTTAAAGGCCAAAACCAGCACTTTGAATTGTGCCCGGTAGCAAACTGGTAGCCAGTGGAGCTGGCACAACAGGGGAGTTGTACGCTCCCTGAGTGCCACTCCTGTTATCAACCTGGCTGCTGTCCGTTGGACCAATTGAAGCTTCTGAGCAGTCTTCAAAGGCAGCCCCACGTAGAGAGTGTTGCAGTAATCTATACGGGATGTAACCAGAGCATGGACTACTTTGGCCAAGTCAACAACAACAACAACAACAACAACAAAACTTTATTACAGTCACTGACCAGCACAAAGCGGGCACAAGTGCCCTAAGAGGAGAAGGACAACTCCCCAGTAAACAGTTATTTAAAATTAGATTAGAAATCAGTATAAAATATATTTTAAAAGACAGGATATTGTAACAGGTATGGAACCGAAGGCCAAGTCAGACTTCCCAAAGTACGGGCGCAGCTGGTACACAAGTTTTAATTGTGCGAATGCTCCTCTGGGGTTCCAGGTTCAGCGATGAATCCAGGATCACACCCAGACTGCGAACCTGCGTCTTCCAGCACAGTTTTTCCTAATATTCCAGCACAGTTTTTCCTTTTCAGTAATATTTGGATTTTTTATTAAAAAAAATCTTAATACCTAAAATTGTAAAATAGCTTTTTAATATATATATATATAAATGAAATAAAACATGTGGCAGCATAAGTGCAGGATAACAGGGTTGTGACGGTAAGTGCAAATATGAATGCAAAACCACAGATAGTTAAATTAACACAGTTGTATGAATGGAGAGGTGTATGATAATAAAAGTACCCAAGTTGGTATGTAGCTGCTATTAGTGATAACTCATGGCAGTTCCAGACAGCCCTTTAACCTGGGAGCAATGGTGTTTGTTAAACGAGATTGCTCCCAACTTAAAGTCCACCCCCTGCTCCAGAAAGCACATGCTCTGCTGAACTTTATAGCAGGGCACCAGAACAAAAAAGAAAACCCATTTTAAAAGCCTTTTAAAAAGGAATATAACGCAACTGGCTGCCATTCCCCATTCTCTGGAGCGCTCCTGGAATGTACCAATGACACACCAGGAGAAGGAGGGCAGGAACAATTTTCCTCCTCCCTCTTCTCCCGGTGTATCATTGGTACACATCAGGAGAGCCCCAGGGAAGGAAGAGTGGCAGCTGGGTGAGTTATATTTCTTTTTTTAAAGGCTTTTAAAGCAGTTTTGGGAAGGGAAGAAACCCAAGATTATATTTCTTTTTTTAAAGGCTTTTAAAGCAGTTTTGGGAAGGGAAGAAACCCAAGATGGCAGTGTAGATGGGCACCAGAAGTCTGGCAGCGCAATCCCCGGCCCCCATCTACACAGCGCCCACAGCTTGAAAGACACAGGTCTTCTGACAGACCCAGGTCTTTCCAGCTGACAAATTACCTTGTCATTTTTACATGTAGTGTCATTTGCATGCCCCACATAAAGAAGCGGAAGCTCATGGGCCTTCAACCGTTGTGAATAACTGTTTTGTGTCATGAAGTCCTAAGAATTGAAGTCATCCAGTTATGTTGTGGCAAGCGTAGCATTTTCCTCGCACCTGTGATTTGCTGGTTTCAGGTTTTCTGCTATTTCTGCAGCTAGAAGTTGGCAAAACGTATCTCTGAAAGGAGATAGCAGGAAAAAAGGAGGGCAGGAGAGAGTTTGCATGGCTCTTTCCACTGTTTAATTCAAGCCCCATGCTTACAGTTTTGTGGAATTGAATTAGTTCAAATTGAACCAGTCCTATATTGAAATTACTGCTGTTGCTTACCCACACATAATCAGGTCCTGAAGTAACTCATTTTTTCTTTGATGGCTAGGGAATTAAAGAAAAGAAGTGGAGTTAAAGCAAAATGTATTAAGTAGCAGCATATCTCAGAAGCAGAGTAGCTAGTATTCTTAAGAAGAAAGTGATTAACAGCCACCGCTATTTAATGTCTAACAAACCTAGTTTTCTGTATCCACCAAAAGGCTTCAAATGTTTGCAAAGAAGCAACTGATATAGGGAATACTAGGCTTGGTTGATCCATAAAAAATGGTTCTAAACTACAAATGGTGGGATTTTTAAAATTAATAATGGAAATACCAAAAAAATCCAAAAAAATCTTAATTGATATGTACAGTAATTAATAACGAAATTTGTTATTAGTTCTTATTCCAGCGCATGCGCACAGCAGGAAAACAGGGCTGACATCACAGGCAAATCAAGGGGGAAACATTTGCCTTCACTTCTGGAGTGCAATTGACTGGAGCTGAAGATTTATAACATATAGAAATGGTACCACCAACTTATATAGTATGAAGTTCTTGTAACAGGAATATCAACCTTCTCCAAAATTGCTTTTCAGGGTGACTTACGGATATATCACAGTGCTGTGTGGCCCTTCTGCTTGGTCGGAGGAAAAGCGCGCGAAGGCTTTTTTCCCTTCAGTCCTCCAACGTGCTCTAGGAGCCCCCGTTTTTTTCTCTATGGTTCCCCTTGCTTCTTCACTTCCTCCAGGAGGCCTTTTACTTTAATTATCCTCTGACCAGAAAAAGGGCCATGATACGTCTGTAAGTACCCTGAAAAGCTATTTTAGAGGAGATAAATATTCCTGTTAGAAGAACTGAGAGGGAAGATACGATCTAATTACAATAATTAAGAAAAATGGTGGCCCCCAGGTTTGGTAAAGAAATTATACTTCTGGGTTGGAGCACATGGTTCAAAAAACAATTAAATTAACTTTTTATACGAATTTAATCCGATTTCAAATAATTTTTAAACCGCAGAGACCAACCCTAGGGAATACTATGGAGAGTCCACTTTCAGATTCATTTATTAGTTAGGAAATTTTGGTTGGGTGGAAATTTTCACTGTGACAAAATACATACAATATCAGAAATGCTCACTTTAAAAAAAACAGCCCTAATTGGTGCTATTGTTTTTCCCATCTAGTATTCTATTGGCATTATCTTTCTACCCTCTTGTCAACTGTGTTTCTTGCTTGCCAACTGTGTATTCCTGGGCAGTCCCTGAGTTACAAACATCCGACTTAGAAACGACTCATAGTTAAGAACCAGGCTGAGACAACAAGAAGTGAGAGGAATTCAGCCCTAGGAAGGACAATTCACTCCTGGAAGAGTTGTCATGGGAAAGGATGTCTCAACTGAAGCTTTATCACCAATCCTTGTTTCTACAACAAGCCACCTTTTCAAAATCTAATTATGACAAGGACAGAAAGTGAGGTGAGGGCTTCTGAACAGGGGCACAGATAGAAAAACAAACACTACAAGGGTGTTAGCTCTTCATATATACTATATATGTGTATATATATATATATATATATGTATATATATATATACATATATATATATATATATATATATATAGCTGAGTTACACTTAAAAACGTACCTGTTCTGACTTACATATAAATTCAGCTGAACAACAAATCTACATAACCTATTTTGCCCATAACTTTTAAACTGCCTGTATATAATCTAGTGTGTATATTCCATATCCAAACTGTACATGAAGTAAGACACATTTCTTTGGCACAACATATATAATAGGAAAGAGGTTTTTACTGGCTCAGACATTAGGATATTACTTGAAAGCTTTCAAACTGAGAGCATTAAATCTCTTCAAATGAATCCTGTTTCCTATGTCGAGCACCATTGATCTCATTTACTTCTTTTGCACACACACCGTCTTATTTCAATCACTTCATCTATCAGGCTGATCCAACTATGGGCAATAATTGGTACTTAGGCCCAAACTGGAAAATACTCTTATACTGTAATTTCCAGGAGGCACAGTATTTTTGTCTCCATACAGTCAGGATGGTGACTACTTTCTCATTAGATGCTCCATCTTCACACTCCCCGAAGCTTCGGTAAAACTAATTATGTTCATTTGCAGTTGTACTGGATTCCCTGTACCTCAGGCTAGAGTATGTGATGAAACTCTGTCATGCTTTTAAAATCTATCCAGTAAAGTGTAATGAGCTAACAAAAGATGTAAATTCTTTGTGTCAGTCTCATATTGGGAGGAACCCAGGGGTGAGGCATGTTCTCGGCCATATAACTCCTATGCTGCGACATCTCCATTGGCTCCCAACGGAATATCGGGCCCTGTACAAGATGCGGGGCCTAACTTTTAAAGCCTTGTATGGCCAGGGGCCAGCACATCTCAGAGACCGCCTCTCTTCTCTCTCTTTTTTAAATAATAGTATTTATTGGTTTTTCAGAAATAATAAGTATATATACATACAGACATATATATATATATATATATATATATATATATATATAGCGATGTTGCCAGCGAAGAGTGTAGAAAGTAAAGGGAAAGGTACATTGGAGAAATGAGGAATAGGGAGGGGGTGGGGGTATGGGCGTGGTGAGTGGAGGTCAGGAGGTGGTCGGGGGCTGGGGGAGGGGAAACAGATAGAAACCTTAAAAGTAACTTCCCGAGGGTTGCCCCAAAATTGTATTGTAGTCTGTCTTCTTTAAAAGTTCAAAATAACCTTGATGTGACTCAGCTTATATTTCATTCAGATCTATCAGCATTTTGCTTCCTTTATTCTGCATATATATCCTGAAGTCTGACCAGTCCGTTCTGTCTTTTTTATTGCTTATCTTCTGTGATAGAGAGTCCATTTGTATCATGTCCATAACTTTCAGTGTCCATTCTTCCATATTCGGTAAGGTATCCAACTTCCAATGTCTAGCCAAGATTATTCTGGCACAGGCGCTGAGTATGAAAAATATTTTATCTTGATTGTGATTAAAAGCCCTGTTTGTAATCCTGAGTAGGTAGTTCTGTGGGTCAAGATCTTCTCTCCACCATCAACGGTCACCTCGCCCCACTCAACGAAATCTTTTGTATGTTCCAGGTCCCAGAGAAGTACGTCTTGATAGTACGAGACGGAGGGCCTTTTCTATAATCCTGCTCCTGTTCTAGGGAACTCCCTGCCCCCTTATCTGAGAGCCATGCACAATTTGCGATCCTTTGCGCAGGCACTTAAGACCTGGCTTTTTAACAGAGCTTTTGTTTAATCATTCTGATTTTAATACTTGTCTGTTTTAATGCTGTATCTTTATGTAAATCATCCGGAGCATCTGGTCTGGGATTAAGGTCTGGGATTAAGGAACATATAAAATCAATAAAAACGGACTGAAACACTCTGTCAAACATCATATTAAAAAAATTTGAGTTAAGAGCACCTTAGGATGCCCAATGGGAAAGAAATATTATAATAATGTAACAGGATAAAGTATGGAACTAGAACGGAAGCCAACTTTTCGATTCCTACCCCCCTCCCTTTCCCCATCCCCTTTGTATCTATGTATTGTTAATTTTTATGTTTTTGTATTGTCTATAAAATATATGGAAACTTTAATAAATATTATAAAAAAACAAATATTAAATTGAATAAATGAATGGAAAATCCATTGCTGATTAGAACTTGGAAATGTTGTTTTTAACAGTGATCCAGTAGCCATGCTAGTAGGGGACTCTCTGTGACTTATAGCCCTCCAAAGCAACTTTTGCAAGCTGTTTTTCTAATCCTAGAATTACAAAGCATAACAAATATAGCATCTTCTCATTCAGCCCCAGAAGAGCTACTATGTATTCCCAGTAAAGGAAGAATGATGCAACTTTTTTTGGTTAGGTTCAAGACCTTAGTAAATACTTGGCTTCACAGCCCATTGGAGCCAGCTGTGTGGAACCACAAACCACATACTGGAAGCAGCATACTTTTGATCAAACAGAAAAGGAATTACTTCCAAAACAGCTAACATCACCAAAACAGAATGTTTCCCCCCCCCCCCTTTATATAATTTTTAAAGACAGTTTTTTAATGTTTGGGGAATATGGAGTGGGTGGGTGAGTGGGTACCATACTAACCCACTTAGAAATGGTTTAAATATTAATTTTAAGGCAGTACAATATAATAAAATGAAACCTGCCTGCTTGTCTCAAAGTGTTAGCATTTTTTAAACATGCAAGTATAAGCCACAGCCTATAGGTGGCAACATTGAATAATCTTTCGCAGAAGTGCTTTCCTTCTACTGTTACCCTTAATTAAAGTTTTATATATTTATATGAATTATCTTTTCCCTTTGTTTTCAACAACCTTGAATGCATACGTGTGAAAATGTTTACACACATAAAGAGAGAGAGAGAGAGAGAGACAGCACAATAAAAAGTATACAGACCAAAAGCACCCACCTCTTCCATTTGAAGGCAGGTTTGAGTTTTACTTACTGTAGGCTCGTGCTTTAGACTGTACATTGATGGACCAATTTAATTCTAACTCCAAAATCTGTTTACTTTTTCAAATGAAAACTTGGCTGCAGAGACAGTCATTTCACCTGTATTTAGGGAAGGCTTTAGTTTAAGAATGTGATGCATTCATCAAGTAATAAGACATGACGTTATGTGTATTGGGCTCAATATCTTCACAGGTTGAGTGCAATAGAGAATGTCAGGTTATAGCCTTGGTGGTGTAGCCTTGAAGGATAATTTAGAAACCATATAACAGTGATATGGAGAGAATATTATGGTGAATACCAGAATTATGTCATCCTGTTTTTTTAAAATAAAAAATAGGGTGTTAATTCTAGAATTAATTCAAGAATGTGGAGACCCTGGTGGAGCAGTGGGGATTGGAATGAGATACTAGAAAGACCAGGATGGCTAATTGTGACACTGTAGACTGGAAGCACATGAATTAGCAGGCTGAAAATTGGCTGTCTGCAAGGATGTTGCCCAGGGGACATCCGGATGTTTGATGTTTTACCATCCTTGTGGGAGGCTTCTCTCATGTCCCTGCATGGAGAGCTGGAGCTGACAGATGGAGCTCAACCCACTCTCCACAGATTTGAACTGCTGATCTGTCAATCAGCAATTCTGGAGTAGAGCAACAACATTGGGAAGGTTGCTTCCAGCCCGGGAGGACTTTGCCTTAGTGATGTGAATAGACTCGATACGATTGAAAACCCTCTCGTAATTACTGATCCATTGGAGACGACTACAACTCCCATGAGGAGTGTCCTGTTATCGGAGCGCCCTGAGGAAGCGTTAGCGAATGCGAAACGGCCATTTTTGTTTGGCGTCACAGTACTTCCAGCTGTAGGCGCCTTGTCAGCTAGCCTAGTTCCAGCGGCTTGTCCACAGGACTCTGTTCCAGCCATCCGTGAGTGCATTCACTCCGGACTGATTTCAGACGGACTTATGGGGATCTTTATATTGCCTCCTTATGTTGTACATAATATGTTGTGATATGATGCGCATGAATGTAAGCGCCTAGCCTTTGTGTATAGACAGTATGTTATTTGTCTGCACTAAAAACTTTTGATATATTTGTATTAAGACGAATTCATGTGATTATTACCTAATGGGCATATACTGGTCTAGTCCTTTGTAAACACTTATGGTATTAGCGTTTGTTTGTTCAGTAAGGTTGCTTACTTGCCTTACTTAAGGGCTGAAGAATACTGCCTGGTCTAGATGTTGGCAGATCTATTTGAAAACCCATTGAGACAATCAAGTCTGATTTAACTTCAGTACATCAAATGAGACCCCAAAGCCCAACAAAAACCTGGCATGAGATCTTACACTGAATTCTTGCATGGTGGGAATCCCAGACATTTTGAGGTGTCCTTTGTTCTGGGTGCAAAATTATGGTTCCTCCCTCTTTGTTCACTACCTCAGCTTTAGCAATAAAATCAGGTTCATCTAATGACTGGTGAATTGGCTTTATTCCATTTTATTAAGTCACAAATCATGCAGACTTGAAATCTGCCTTTCTTGAGACTTATGGGCTTGAATATTTATTTATTTATTTACTTGCAGTATTTATATTCTGCCCTTCTCACCCCGCAGGGGACTCAGGGTGCATTACAATGCCATAGACACACAACATATATAGACAAACACACACAGGCCATTTAACATTCCAGTTTCATGAGGGTATTCTGGCCACCAGGGGAGCTGTCGCTTCACCGTCCATTTGTGACACTGATGGAGTACTTTCCTAATTCTTTGCATGTTTGATGGAGATTTTTATGGCATTGTAAATTAGTTAAATTAGCCTCCCCGCATAAGTGGTACCTAATTTTTCTACATGACAGATGCAACTGTTTTCGGGCTGCAAAGGTAGACAGTGAGCTACACAATGGTTGGAAGCTCACTCCAACCCGGGCTAGCTTCAAACTCATGACCTTCGGTCAGCAGTGAGCTAGTGCAGCTGATTCCTAGCCAGCTGCACCACAGTCCCGGGACAATATGTAAGACCTGTGAACGAGAGTTTAGACATCAACTGCTCAAACTATATTTCTTTTTCTTATCCTTTTCACATAAAAAAATCAATCAACTTATATACTGCTTTGTAAGATCAATTTCCATGTATTGATTGATTTAGTTCTAGAGGCGTCTCATGGAGTGGATGGAGTCATGCCATTTTGCTGGAAAATTGAATGCTAAGGAGGATAATAATTAACAATGAAGATACTAATAATCAACTCCTCTTACTTTGTATAAAGTTTCAGTCAGTTGCAGGCATGTAGGCCGGGGGGGGGCTTAGGGGGCTTCAGCCCCCCCCCGAAATTCTCAGGGTGGTCCGCGAGAAGGCCTTACTGGTACATCATTTAAACTGTTATGTTTATTCATATCATGATCTGATCACCATGCTCATTATATCCCACATTCATTGGGGTTATTGGGATAACAATACAAAAGGTTTGCTAGGGTAAACCCTCTCTCAATCAGTCTCAGCCCCCCCCCGCCCCGAATCAAAATCCTGGCTACGGCCCTGGTCAGTTGCTATGCTTGTCATGTTGGAGAAGGGAACAAAGACCAGAGTCCTGTTGGTTTGTCCCAAACTAAAGCAGACCCATGAAATAAGTTGTTTATGTGAATCAACATATAGTGTTAGCCTATTGATTGAAGGGGTATACTGATACTCTAGTTAGGATTGCTAGTAAGACACAGGTTAACATGCCCATCACCTTGTTGGAAAGGAAAAATGTTTCCATGGGACAACTACAAACTGCAAGCAAGAATGATTCACTTATCTCTCTCCAAACTCAATGGGTTCCATTATGCTTGTTCAAACAGATTATTAATGCATTTAGTTCCATGCAGGCAATTGCTGTAATGTTCTGTATTACTGCTTTTCCAAAGAAAGGAATTGTGTTCCCTTTTTGCAGATTTTTATTCCAGCTAAGCCCCTTAGGGCCTACACAGACAAAGGTTGCATGTGCTTAACAGAAATATGGTAAGTGCTAGTTTTCAGAAACAAAAGATGGCATGGTTTGGGATTTTATATTATTAGGGGCCTCTAGCTACATTGTTTTTTAAAAAGGCATGTCGCGTTTACATAACTGCTAAAATTATATACAGTTTTGGGGGTAATACAGTGTGGTTTATTAAACTTGACATAACAGAGAATGTTTTCATGTCTTGCTCCAGCTCTGAAGGTAGTATACAAATCTAAACTCTAACAATACTGTTTCCATGCTTTATTACTTCCAAAGCATTGTTTCCTCCAGACATAATGGCAAAATTCGTATTAAGTTTGAACAGCTTGAGGCTTTTCCACCCATTTACAGTAGTGGAATATGAGCATCACAGGTAGATTCCAAAATGATAATGGATATTATTTATGCGGATGGTGTGATTTATGTTTTGCAAGCTTGGCTCCATCCTGTGGAAATGAATGTATTTGTCTAATAGAACTCTTGTGCAGTGTCAATTCACCATGGAGGGGGTTTGTAGAAAAGAGCATCAGAGTCAGCTACGCCCAATGAACTAGTAACAACCAGGCCCGGATTAACACCTTTTTGTGCCCTAGGCCACACTTTGGAATTACGTCCCCTTTAAGACAACCTCTACCCCCCCCCCCCCCACACACACACTACTCAGACCCACACTTGGCTGGCTTTTGCCATGGTGCCTCCGGAGCAGAAGAGAAAGGCGAGTAGGCACCATCCCGCCACCTCCAAGGTCCTCATTCCCACTGGCTGGAAAGCTCTTTTGTGCTCTGAAGGTCTCCTTGGGAGGCTTGGGGAGAGCGCAGCAGGTGAAAACTCACTCCAAGGCCGTGCACGAGAGAGAGAGAGAGAGAGAGAGAGAGAGAGAGAGAGAGAGAGAGAGAGAGAGAGAGAGAGAGAGAGAGAGAGAGAGAGAGATGTCCGCTTGGCGCAGACCAAGGGAGGATTCAGGTTGAGGTTTGTGCGGCTTTTGTTCGGCTGCTCCCGAAGGCAGGAGAGCCAGACCCTGGCCTTGATCCTTCCCTCCCTCCAGTGGCTCCCTTTGGCCAAGCAGGCCGCCCCGGTTTGGTCCGGGAGCGCAGGAGCGAGCCTGGTTTGGTGTGGTCTCGTGCTGGGGACCTGGGAGAGGTCCACCCAAGCAATGCCCTTTCTCTCCCCTCTTCCTCCCTCCCTCGCTTCCTTCTTTACTTTCTTTCTTTCCTCACTAGTTGCCTCCTACTCCTCCTTCTCCCCTCCCTCCCACCACCCTCTCCCGGACTCTGCTGCTCGGCTCTGGCTGCAGGAATTTATAGTCCGCCACCAGGGGAGCCGGACAAGTCGCCATGGAGATAGCTTCCCCGGGAGCCAGGAGGTCAGGCCAGCCAGAGACCTGCGGGCAAATCAATGGATCAATGCGAGGGCCCCGCTGCAGCCCAGAGAGCGAGAGACGGAGGGGACAAAGCAGAGACTTTGCCAGGAGAAGGAGCGAGGAGGGGCATGAGAAAGGGGGGAAAGAGGGGCGTGGACCAGTTTTTTATTATTGTTTTGGTCCGTGATGTGCGCCCGTCCTCGGCATGCACCCCTAGGCCATGGCCTATGTTGGCCTTATGAGTAATCTGAGCATGGTAACAACAGGAGTGCAGGGTTATGACAGATCTTTGTTGCCACTTGATGTGTTTACTTGGATGACCCTGCCATTAGAAGTAAGTTGGACAGCAAGATCAGGGGATTGTGGAACTCTTTTCTGAGAAAGGGAAGGACTGATCTTTGAGACATTAGGAGAAAATTGATAGATATACATACATGTAAATATAGTTGATGATATGAAGAGATATATTCATTGGGTATTAAACAGTTAATATAAGCAGATATTTTACTGCATTTGATTTCATCTACTTTTAAAAACTTTCTGAATTCACTACTATTGATTATAATACTTGTTTTTCTCTCTGTTTACTCTTGTTTTGAGTCATCCTGAACATGTTTGCCCTGAAGTTAGCATAAAAAGGCAATTAATATAAACAAGCAAATAAATGCAATATTGTGTTCTGAGACATAAGCAGTTTTCCTAAAGCAAGACAGTAGAATTTGAGCAAGAACGAATTCTTATGTTGAATAAGAATTGGGAAAAAAAATCTGTAGTGCCAGATCTAGCTAAATTACAGAAATAAAGGATGGAATTACAGAAATCCGAGAGCACCCCATTTGAATTAAAAATAATTATCAATTGAAAAGATTATATAATAATTGCATTTTTGGTGATACAGTGAATTCAAATGCCTGTATCAAAGATTAATTTTAAATAAGATGGGAAACTCTTATAAGAGGAGAATATGTAAATTGAATATAAGAACCAGAAACAAAATATAGTTAACATAAAATCAGCTTAACGGATTCAATATCAATGGAAATAGCAGAAACAGCATGATCAGGAAAAATCAAACAATAGAAGAATACTTGCAATATGAGTGTGGAAATGAGGATGATGACCATTTCAACAGAAGACCCAACACAAAAGCAGATAAGACAAAGGTATTTATATCAACATGCTCTGCTGTGGCCAACCTTCCCTCCCTCTTTCTCTTCTTTCTTCCTCTCCTTCCTTCCTTCCTTTCTTCCCTCTTCTCTTCCTTCCTTCTTTCCTTCCTTCCTTCTTTTCTTCTTCCCTTCCTTCCTCTCCACCTTTTCTTTCCCTTCCTCTTTCTCCCCTTTCTTCCTTCTCTACTAGGCATGAGAAAAAAGTTATGAAAATGAAAAGAAATCGGAAGGGATTCGTATGTAATGGGACTTTCAAGTTTATACGGATCGCAAGGCCAATCCCGGAAGTGGACTTTCTTTTCCGCACCCCCTGGGCCCAAAATTTCGTTAGATTATTAAATATTTCGGATTCCCCCCAAACAGGAAAATTTTCCCCTCCAAAATAGCTTTGCAGACATAACTCACAGTCAAATCGGGGCCTTTCCATGCTTGAAGCCTAATTAGAGTGAAAGGCCTCCTCCAGGAAGTGAAAAAGGAGCCGGAAACGATAGAGAGATCCAGATCGGGACTCCTAGAGGGGCTGGAGGACTGATGAAAAAAGCGATTTAAACACCCAGGAAGGGGGTTTAGATAGAAGGACAGAGTAGAAGGACATAAGAACTGCTGAGAGAAGGGCAGCAGGAGTGAAAAGAGCACGGAGAGGAGAAGGAAGAGTTCAGAATCAAGAAAAGCCATAGAGTTCAAACGGAGGTCCTAGACTGCTATGGTAAAACTGAATGGGAAAAAGCTGGAGTGAAGAGAACTCTAGCAAGGCCTGCACCAGAGGTATTTAATAATATTAATAATAATATATTAATGCATTATATCTCCCTGCAAGGAAACCAAGGGAAATGTTGCCCCTTGATTTGCCTGTGCTTAAAACAGTATCAGTCCTGTTTCCCTGCTTTGCCTACTTTAGAACTACTAACGAATTTCGTTAGTAATTAAGTTACATTTTAGAAATTTTTGGAAATTTTTTTGTAAGTCTTTCTTTTACTAATCAACCCCCCCCCCCCCCATTAGATTTTCGATTCCCTATTTTTGGGTTCGAAACCATGCCTATTCTCTACCTATTCTTGGACTGCAACTCCCAGTAGTCATCCTGATCAATCTGCTTGCCTGCCTGCCTGCCTATCTCTATCTAATCTATCTATCTGGAGGATTGCTGGGAGTTGCAGTCCAGGAATAGGAAATTGGAAATATGCATGGATTGAGATGCTCTCAAAGAAATCCAAGGAGAACAAAGTTTGCAGCTTAGAAGCAGTGAATTTGGATCGTCCTCCTCTCCTAAAGGGCCTGGTCTAGGGGATGCTGGGAGCTGTAGTCTGAAAGAGAGTGTGGATTTGCTATTGTGTGTTTTGTTTGCCAGGGGAGTCATTTTTGTGCATGTACTGTATGTCTTTTTTTTAACTTCTTTTGGCCTTTTAAGTTTCTTCCGCTGTGTTTTTCAGTGTTTTATGACTGATGGTCACTTGTTGGCCTGATAGGTGTATTGTGTCCAAATTTGGTGTCAATGGTTTTTGAGTTATGTTAATCTCACAAATGAACATTACATTTTTATTTATATAGATTATTGTCAGACATATTTTGAAGCAAGATTCTTTCAAAGCCTGAAATGATCCAGACAAGATATTTCATGACTGAATGCCAACTACTATACATTCTTCATGGCATACAGAGGTATGTAAGGTTATGAAAAAGAAAAGATAATAAGGACTTTTACCTCTGTCTTTATTTCATGCATGTAAGGTGGGGGGGGGGGGACTTTCAAGAGATAACCCATAGATGTGGGAGAAGATCTTTTATTTGATAATCTCCAATATCTACCCTACAGATAATTCCCACCCAGAGGCAGTCAGTGGTTCTAATTTTGATGGGCTAGTCAAACCACTCCTGGTTTAAAAGGTAATGACTGAAAAGACAGAACTAATTCACCATTTTGGTAGCATGGGATGACCATCCACCATGTGACTACTGGCAAGGAAATTTCACAAATTTCAGTAATCTGAGTTCCAGAGACCGAGGTTAATTTGTTTAGCTGCCTATGGCAAAACACAAGAGCCCATGTTCAGAAGTAAACTGTATTGGCAGTTGACTTATACTTCAATATTGGTGATAAGTCAAAGTTCTTCATCACATTTAAGGACAGCAGGATAGTTTGGGGATGCAAAGAAGGAGTTATGGTGCTCACAACGCAGTCTTCCAATAATGTACCTGGTAAGGCAGGAGAAGTTTCAGTGGTCCTTCACATCTGCTCTACAACACCTTTCTCTGGAGTCAGATCTGCCAAGCCAAACCCTGAAACAATCTTAATACTGAGTAAAGTTGTCTGGAGGAAAAAATTCATGGGAACACTAGAGGTTCTTTCTAGGGATTCTCTCTTACCAGTGTTCACTACACCTTCCCCCAGCCAATGCAGCTTTGCCAAGTTAATTGGTTTGCCAAGTTAACATGGAGAACTCACGTTCCTTTTCTGTTCCAGTTGGATATTAATTTTAAATGTTTAATGACCCTTCAACTCCCTAAACAAGTCAATTCAAAAGCATACTGCCAAGGGGTTTTTTAGCATATCAATTAATGGAGATGAAGGGAGAGATACATTCAGGAAGGGATGCCTGGATGTCTCATTGACTCAAAGGGTTTTGAGACTTCTGAAGCCTTTGATCACACTGAAGTTGCTAATAGATCCCTAACTTAGAATTGTGAATCATACAGCTCTCCAGATTTTGCTTGATGCTCCAGTTAACAAAACCAATAGTGAGGAACACTAGGAGTTGCAATCTGACAACATTTGGAGCTACATGATTTCTACCCAACATGTAAGGCCATGTCTATACAGGCAAAATAAAATGGACACACCTTGCAACCACCTTGTGGGGATTCCACATAACATATGACTGTTTTGCAGTAAAAACACTGTTTCTACCTCTCAATACAACACAAGGATAACTATAGCTTACCCCAGAGCTATTTTTGAGATGTGATCTACTGGATTGGACTGGATCTGGACTGATCTAATGTCCACATGTCAAAAAGGCACCAACTGGAATCGGTTTCGTGGAAGAGTCTTGCTGATGACATTGCTTCTGATGATCACATGCCTCTTGAAAGCCCTACTTCAAACTGATCAGAAGCAAAATCACCAACCAAACTGCTTTGAGTTAGCAAAACAACAGTGATGGCAGCTCCAATGTAATGTCAGTTTGATTAGACTAAAAGGGGGCTCTGGGGAACTCTTAAGATGTATCCAGGGCTGCCCCCAGAGCAATCTATATAATTTCAACAGATATCGATGCAACTGGAAGACCTATCTACAATGCCATGTTCGAAATTGCATTATATAGATGGGGCCCAGTGAACTGAATGGAATTTTCCTCTGAGTACGTAGGCACAGAGCTGCACTTTTGATTTTGTCCACAGTATTTTAATATAGTGCTTGAAAATCATGAAAAAGACATTGTAACTTGCCACCTCATCACATTGAGAGGGGAAAGCATGGGTAACCATTAGGGGTGGTTGATCCATAAAAAATTGGTTCTAAACTACTAATGGGGAAAAAATTGATTAGTAATTTAAAAAGTTTGTGATTAAAACGTTATTAATAACAAATATTCATTATTATTCATGACCTCAGCTGGGAGGGAAGAATGGAGGGCAAGCCTGGATCAGTCCTAAAGTGTAAGTGACCCTGAAAAGCAATTTTGAGGGAGATAAATATTCCTGTTAGAAGAATCTCTGAGCTGGCGAGAGGAGAAGGAAAAAATATGATCTGTTACAAAAATTAAAGAAAAATTGCCATCCCAGGTTCAGTAAAGAAATTATACTTCCTGGTTGGGCCTCCAGGGTCAAAAAACATTAAGATAAAAAAACCAAAAAATAACGGATTTCAAAGTATTTAAATTGAAGATATCCACCCCTAGTAACCATCTCTTTAAGGGAGAGAATCCTCCATTTGAGGGAGAGATCCCATTTGGAGTTCGGCCTCTGCATCAGACTCACACTTGGAAATTTAAGAGCTATCAATACATTCATCTTACATTCATCACAAAGGCACTTTTACTTTTTTTAATCAGGAGAAACAACAGTATCCGAAAACCAAGAGATCCCTTGCCCTGCCTAAAGCCCCTTATATTAAAGGAGACTGGCGCCAGTTTATCGCACTTTTTTCCATGGGATCATGTGGTTCAGCACCAAACTCCCACAGGATACAAGAGGCAGTGCTCCAGGTTAAAACCAATGTTTTCCATGGGATCCTTTGGTTCTAGCCAAAATATATAACCTTTCTCTAAGATCAGGCACTGTACCCGAGGACTGGAGGGAGGCAAATGTAACTCCGATCTTCAAGAAAGGATCCAGGGGTGATCCAGGAAATTATAGGCCAGTTAGTCTAACCTCAGTTCCAGGCAAAGTGATGGAAACCATTATTAAAGAAAAAATTACTAAGCACATAAAAGAACAGGCATTGTTGAAGGAAAATCAACATGGTTTCTGCAAAGGCAAATCATGTCTTACTAACTTGTTAGAATTCTTTGAGGGTGTAAATAAACATATAGATAAAGGGGACCCAGTCGATATTGTTTACCTTGACTTTCAAAAGGCTTTTGACAAAGTCCCTCACCAAAGGCTCCTAAATAAGCTCTTCAGCCATGGAATCAGAGGACAGGTCTTGTCCTGGATTGGAACCTGGCTAAACTGTAGGAAACAAAGGGTGGTAATAAACGGACATTTCTCTGGGTGGAAAGAGGTGAGAAGTGGCGTACCCCAAGGTTCAGTTTTGGGTCCGTTACTTTTTAATTTATTCATTAATGATCTGGATATAGGAGTGAATTCTGAGGTAGCAAAGTTTGCAGACGACACTAAATTGTTCAGGGTAGTTAAAAATGAAACTGATTGTAAAGAGCTCCAGAAAGATCTCTCGAAATTGAGTGAATGGACAAAAAAGTGGCAAATGCATTTTAACCTAAACAAGTGTAAAGTCATGCACATCGGGGCAAAGAACCCCAACTACACCTACCAATTGATTGGGTCAAAGCTTTCCGAGACAAACCAGGAAAGGGATCTTGGGGTTTTGGTGGACAGCTCAATGAAGATGTCAACCCAGTGCGCAGCAGCAGTAAGAAAAGCAAATTCTATGCTTGGCATGATCAGGAAGGGAATCGAAAATAGGTCGTCAAATGTTGTATTGCCTCTCTACAAATCTATGGTGAGGCCACATCTGGAGTACTGTGTACAATTCTGGTCACCGCACCTCAAGAAGGATATAACGGAACTGGAAAAGGTACAGAAAAGGGCAACAAGAATGATCCAAGGGATGGAGCAGCTCCTTACGAATCAGGTTGCAACGCCTGGTCTTTTCAGCCTTGAAAGACGGCGTTTAAGAGGTGACTTGATCGAAGTGTATAAAATCATGCATGGGATAGAAAAGGTGAATAGAGAAAAATATTTTCTCTGTCACACAACACTAGGACTAGGGCACTCCCTAAAGCTCCAAGGTAGGAAAGTTAGGACTAATAAAGGGAAATATTTCTTCACCCAGAGGGTCATTGGGTTATGGAACTCACTTCCAGAGGAGGTTGTGACAGCTGTCAGCCTGGACAGCTTCAAGGCAGGATTAGACAGATTCATGGATACCAAGGGAATCAGTAGCTACTGAAATGGACATCCAAGTGCCACCTCTGTGTTGATGGAGGCAGGCAGGATTTCCCCGGGTACTGGTTGTGGGGAGTCGGGAACAGGTGAAGGTTTTGCCCTCCTTTCTGCTAGAGATCCCTGTGTACAACTAGTGGGCCACTGTGTGACACAGAATGCTGGACTAGATGGGCTGAGGCCCGATTCAGCATGGCTCTTCTTATGTTCTTATGTTCTTATGCACCAAACCCCATTGGATAAAAGAGAGAGTGCTCCAGGTTAAAACCACTTCTTTCCATGGGATCCTATGGTTCTGCACCAAACCCTATATGATACAACCGACCATGCTACAGGTTAAAACCATTGCTTTCCATGAGATCCTATGGTTTTACACCAATCTGAAGGTGGGATAGGGTACAAAAAAGAGTCTGAGAAAGAGAGGCTAAAGAAAACAATATAGTCCTAAAGAAATACACCACTGATTCCTACCTTTAAGAAAATATCATAATCAAGTTCATATTTTTTTAAAATAGGCCAATAAAAATTCTCAACCATCTGGGGTGGCCAAATTCAACAGATGCAACTGTTTCCGTCAGGGAGAAGATCATGTTGTGCTGCCTGCCATGTAGGTGCCCAAGCTGTGGATCCTATCATTAAAATGAAAAGAGGACTGTGTGAAGGAATACATGAATGATTCCTGCTACACTCATTCTGTACAGTATATGAAAAATGTTCCGCATTTGGAGAGGTTCTTACATTTAGAGACCTACATTTGAACCACTTATAGCACATATTTTGCTTGAGTAAAGTCCCAGGTTTGGTTCCAAATAGGTCTTGTTAAAATAATCAAACTCCCTTACCTAAGATCCTGGAAAATATGTTGGCAGTCGGACTAGACAATGCTTTGATAGAGGAATGCCTAATCTTGCCTGGCAGAAAGCAGCTTTCAGTGCAAACATCAAACACACCCTCGTACTGAATATGTGTCCAGGATCAGGTGGAAAAAAATATGGAACACTGCCATTACACTTTTGGTTCATGCACACTCCATTCCTTTCCCTTCCATGCATAGTTTATGAAAGCTGCCCTTAAATATTGCAGTTCTGAACCCTAGAATTTCCAACAGGCTCATTTTAATTTGGCTATTGCCAACGATTTCACATTGGTAGGATATCAAAGTGAAGCCTTAAAGAAGATTAGAGAGATAATCCTTCCATGCTGGGAGTTGTATTTCTCCAATTAAGCATCCATTGCAAGCAATGAAGAGCCTGGCAAAGCTGACAGAGTAGGAAGATATCCATGAAGCCCTGGCTCTTGAGTGCTTTTTCGGGAGTCAGTTTAAATTATCAGTTAATAGATAGCTGTGACACACACTTCTCTCCTTCAGTGGAAATGCATGATGTACATTATATCAGCATCAGTCGTTAATGAAGTTTCATTAACAAAGACAGGGCTTTATTAATTGCAGCTGCATATTTAATCCTTTCCCCCTTGTTCGGAAATAACCAATCAGAAACATTGCTTCCCCCCCCCCCCCCACCTCAACAATAAACAAATACGCACACACACACACATATACTTAAAAAAAAAATAAACAGGAACAAAAAATCCTTACTTTAAAAAAGGCAATAACATTTCCGAAGCTCTGCTCTAAACCTTTGTGAGAGATACAAAAGGTTTTGCCATAGCATTCAATAAAAGCAACAGCTGCAGAGCTGTTTGGGCTGGAAGTCAGCCTGAAGAAAACGGAAGTTCTCTACCAGCCTGCACCACAGGAAGAACACCATCATCCCCACGTCAGCACATAGGCAAATCTGTGCTTAAGTCCGTTCAGCAGTTCACCTCCCTGGGAAGCATCATCTCTTCAGGCGCCGAGATTGATAAAGAGATAGATCATAGATTAGCAAAGGCATATAGTGCATTCGGAAGGCTTCACAAAAGGGTCTGGAGCAACAAGCACCTGAGGCAAAGCACCAAAATCAGTGTCTACAGAGCTATCGTACTGTCTATTCTCCTATATGGGTCTGAATCATGGGTCACCTATCGCCAACACCTATGACTCCTTGAACACTTTGATCAGCGCTGTCTTCGCACAATCCTAAATATACACTGGACTGACTACGTGACTAATGTTGCTGTCCTTGAGCAAGCAGAGATCACCAGCATTGAGGCCATGCTATTGAGAACACAGCTGCGCTGGGCAGGGCACTCTCTAGGATGGAGGACCACCGCCTCCCAAAGGTACTACTCTATGGTGAATTCGCCATAGGTCAGCACAAGAGAGGTGCCCCCAAAAAGAGATATAAGGACTCCCTGAAACAACATCTCAGGCTCGGCCAGATTGATCACCAACAATGGTTCACCCTGGCCTCACATCGAGAGGCATGGAGACGCACTATCCACAATGCTGCGGCCTCTTTCGAGAAGACACGCCGAACGGGTCTCAAAGAGAAACGACAACGCAGAAAGGACCACAACTTGGAAACAACATCACCCAAGGAGACTTTCTGCAACTGAAAGTGCCTATCTCAGATTGGCCTTTTTAGTCATCAACGCGCTTGTAAAAAGCGTGGGATGAGTCCTTCCTAAGAATCTTCGTTCGTGAAGTAATGCCGAGAGAGAGACAATAAAAGCGGAGGTTTTGCATCAGTCCCATCTGCAATGACAGATGAAGGAGTTTCTCCTTGTTAAAAATGACTGCAATCAGTTGTGTCTCTCTCATATTTTTAACCACAGAAGGTGGCCATATGTGAAACATTTGAACACAATCGAAGCAACCAAGTGCATATGTGTGTTTGTGTGTGGGGGAAAGGAACTGGACTCATGGTTATCTCATTAAATAAAAATGTCCTTTGTAAAAATGAAGAAGGTATAAATGCACAATTGGTGTATGGCTAGAAGATTTGTGAAGCATGTAGGATAAAATGGAGTGACCTGAGGTAGCGACATTTGTGTGGGTGCATTCACACATACACAGAAACTCTTACCTGTCCCAAGTTGATTTGTGTCAGCAGCTAAGCCTTCCTAAGTTGCCAGAAAAGTGTCAACAGTAATGGCCTCTACATAATGTTGACCCCTTCAGAGTTTGGAAAGTCCTAACTTGAAGAGAAGTAAACAAAGGGATTAAAATGTACTGCCAGATGCTTCTAGTGGTAGCTCACCGTTGAGATTGCCAATTTTTAATCCTGACAATGTTGGGCCTTATACTCAAGACCTAACAGGCAGACAGTCCTCTGGCAGACATATGATCAGAACTAGCTGTTCTAGTTATTTAAAAATATTGTTGAATATTCTTTCAGTTTGTAGTCTTGTTTAAAATTGGCTGTAGAAATGTGGTAGAGACTGTAATTAATATAATCCCCAGTAATTATTAAAATCCCTCACCACTGACTAAAGTGGCTAAGCCTGATGGGAGTGTATGCGGAAAAAAAATCAGGAAATTCATAGTAACCCATTGTCATGTCCCCTTGATTGAATAAACCAATGAACATAATTGTTCAAGCCAGAGGGGAATCAAAGCACTGCTGCTAACTTTGTACTGAGAGATGAAGTGCACTGAATAGATAGGTAGACAGATATCTATCTATCTATCTATCTATCTATTAGGCATGATTTAGAACCCAAAAATGGCGATTCTTATATCAAATGGGGGCGAATTTTTTTTTTGTTTAGTAAAAGAAAGACTTACAAAAAAAATTCCAAAAATTTCTGAAATGTAACTTAATTACTTACGAAATTCGTTAGTAGTTCTAAAGTAGGCAAAGCAGGGAAACAGGACTGACACTGTTTTAAGCACAGGCAAATCAAGGGGCAACATTTCCCTTGGTTTCCTTGCAGGAGATATAAAGCATTAATATATTATTATTATTATTAATATTATTAAAGGACAGGGTTCCTTTGCAGGGACACATATAATGCATTAATATATTATTATTATTATTATTATTAAATAAATGCCTAGGCCTACCTCTGGTGCAGGCCTTGCTAATCTGTAGAGTTCTCCTCACTCCATCTTTTTTCCCCATTCAGTTTTACCATAGCAGTCTAGGACCTCCGTTGGAACTCTATGGCTTTTATTGATTCTGAACTCTTCCTTCTCCTCTCCGTGCTCTTTTCACTCCTGCTGCCCTTCTCTCAGCAGTTCTTATGTCCTCCTACTCTGTCCTTCTATCTAAAACCCCTTCCTGGGTGTTTAAATCGCTTTTTTCAGTCCTCCAGCCCCTCTAGGAGTCCCGATTTCGGCTCTCTATCGCTTCCGGCTCCTTTTCACTTCCTGGAAGAGGCCTTCCACTCTAATTAGGCTGCAAGCATGGAAAGGCCCCGATTTGACTGTGAGTTATGTCTGCAAAGCTATTTTGGAGGGGGAAATTTTCCTGTTGGGGGGACATCCGAAATATTTAATAATCTAACGAAATTTTGGGCCCAGGGGGTGCGGAAAAGAAAGTCCACTTCCGGGATTGGCCTTGCGATCCGTATAAACTTGAAAGGCCCATTACATACGAATCACTTACGATTTCTTTTAATTTCCGTTTCATTTTTCTCATGCCTACTATCTATCTATATAATAAAAGTCAGTGTTTGTGGGCGGAGGGGCGGAGGAATATGTGGCAGCGTTTCGATTGGTTGCCACTGTGGGATTATTTGCATAAAGGGCTCTGATTGGCCAGCTCCAGAATCCCAACATTCTAAGGCACCAGACAGAGGGGATTAGTTGCCACTGAGGGAGTATTTGCATAAAGGACTGTGAATGGCCATCTGCATTCCAACATTCTAAGGTGACACAGAGGGAAAAGAAAAGCCTCAGGCAGTCAGGCACTGCGGCCCACAGCAATGACGGATCAGGACCAAACTTGGCACACAGGGGCCCAATGGCCCACTTCACAACCTGGCGTGGCAGGATGGGCCACAAATGATGGGATTTCCAGTACCTTCACCTGATTCACTTCCCACAGAACATTGTAGCCCCTACAAATCACAGACCAGGCCCAAACTTGGCACACAGAGCCTCCATGACCCACACTACATCCTGCTGCAGTTTGAAGGAGGATGGACCATGGATGATGGGACTTGCAGTACCTTCACTCACTTCCTGAAAACAACGCGACCCTCATCCAATGACCAATACAGACCAAAATTGGCACACAGAGCCCCCTTGACCCACTCTACACCCTGGTGCTCTTTCAAGGAGGGTGGACCACAGATGATGGGACTTGAAGTACCTTCACTCACTTTCCGAGATCACGGCAACTCTCACCCAATGAATGATCAAGACCAAACGTGACACACAGAGCCCCCATGACCCACTCTATCTTCTACTGCAGTTTGGAGGAGGGTGGACCGTGGATGATGGGACTTGAAGTATCAAAGACCAACCTTGGCACACAATGCCTTTCTCAAATAACTCGGACACCGCTGGGTCCCCAAGCTAGTATATAAATAAAAGCACATGCATGCACAGTCTCAAAACCTGCAGAACATTTATGCATAGTTTCATCACTTGATTCACTGTTTTCAGCACTGTGGTTGCTCCTTCACATCCTTTGATACGTTATACCAGCTCTTAAAGATGAAAGATGTGGATTCAGGCAACATTATTTTCATTTCAACATCCTGGCTCCACTATGGTAACATTCTGTGTTTTCCTTCTCTGATCTGCCATGTCAATCAAGCTAAAATGAGCTTCTGAATCTTTTACTTGCCATTAGCTAGGAACACTTGTACAGGCTGGAAACGCGACCATTTACACATACATGCCTAACTACCAAGTCCTTTGCTGTCAATAAAATTGAAGGGATGTCATTCTGTACCCCATAATAAACATAGAGTCAATTTAGCAAGGAGATTTGGGGAGAAAGTATAGCATGGCATTCGTACACAGGAGCACTGAGACGTCACATAGAAGATTAAAGGATTACTTCCACCTCAGAAACCTTTCAGAACTGAAGACCTAGCAAGCCTTTGCTATCATCAGCGCCTTTTAGTTTTCTAACAGACTTTCCTTTCTATTATTTTGCATAAGGAACAGCATTTTTCCAAGTGGTCAATAACAGATGTACTGACAATGAGGTTAGAATTAACTCAGGTAGCACCATGACATTTTCTATTGCATCTCATTAAAGTTCCTTTGTAATCTAATCATTTTTTGCATAGCTTAAAAATTATTTTTACTCTTTCCTTTGTCTTAAAATTAATCATTCCCTCTAACTATTTCTTTTACGTCCCATCCTTCTTTTATAATTGGGGTTCAAAATTATTTTGAATAACAACAACAGATAAAGGTGACAACACAAAAACTATATATTAAAAGCTTGTGTTTTAAAAGCCACTAATAGTGTAGCAGTAAAGAAATTTATTTATTTATTTATTTACTTCATTTCTATTCCGCCCTTCTCACCCCGCAGGGGACTCAGGGCGGATTACAATGTACACATTACATTTAGACACACAAACACACAAGACAGACAGAGACAATTTAACATCTGGCCACCAGGGGGAGCTGTCAAACTCCTTCATTCCTCAGCATGTTTTCTGGAGTTTTTTTATGGCCTCGTAAGTCAGTTAAATTTAGCCTCTCCACTAAGTGGTACCTTAATTTCCTACTTGACAGATGCAACTGTCTTTCAGGTTGCAAAGGTCAACAACAGGCTACACAATAGGTCGAGAGCCCACCTCGACCCGGGCAGGCCTCAAACTCATGACCTTCTGGTCAGTAGAGATCTCATGCAGCTGACACCCAGCCAGCTGCGCCACATTCCCGGTGTGCATCCACTGATTAAAATACCCTTCATAAAATTATAGAGTTGGAATGAACTGCAAAGGCTTTCAAGGACTTCACCAGAAAGCACAGATGAAGCATTCCACTTTGCCGGCTTCCACGACGAAAGAGGGAGTAGCGGTGCAAATCTGTCACCCTGCACGCAGCTCCCTCTCCACAACACTTCCCCTGTCATATGGAGAAACATTGCCCTTGTGGGGAGACCCTATGCTGGCTCCATTGGAGCCAGCACAATGCACATTCACCCTGGTTATGGGTGGGGCCTTTGCTTGATGTTACATAATGTCGTGCGATGTCCAGCATCATTCTCTGTTCCCCAGATGGGGTGAAAGTGTCCTAGGATGCTAAAATCAACCTGTCTGATGAGGTATTTATTAAATATTCAGGTTTCACAGCGGTGACTGAGAACTGGTACAAGATGTTCTTCCGGTGGCACCAAACTCCATCGAAACTCGCAAAATATTACAAAAATGTATGTAACAAATGCTGGAGATGTCGAGAATACAAAGGAACATATATGCACTGTTGGCGGTACTGTAAAAAAAATTAAGATCTTTTGGAAGAGTATTCATATACAGTACATGTTCAGAAAATTCTGAAATATAATATACAGTTTAAGCCAGAATGTTACCTCCTAAATATAATGGAAGGAGACATAGAAAGAAATTTGGACAAGCTTTTCTTCTACGCCACAGCGGCGGCGAGACTGGTGATAGCAAAGAACTGGATTTTTTTAAATGTACTGAAGATAGATGATTGGTGGATAAAAATAAGAGAAATAATGGACTTAGATATTTTTAAAAGTTTAGTGGACGATCAAACCCCAAAAAATAAAACTGATTGGCAACTGGTGATAACATATTTAAAGGAATTAAAACTTAAATAGAACATGAGGTTTAAATATACAGTGGAAAAAGAAAGGGACAAGAAGGAAGTTGAAAATGCACAAGAAAATTGAATACCCCGCGGAATGGACTGGAAGGTCTATACTGTTGTAGTTGAGCAAACTGAGCCTATAGTTGCTACATGAAGTAACTTGGAGGAAGATGCTTTGTTTGAAATGTCACTTGAAGAGGGGGATTTGGGCAGGATTGCTGCAGCTGGAAGGAAGAGAGCTGCAAGTGATTCTAGTTTGGAAGGTGAAGAACAAAGGAGAAAGGTCCGACAAATACTTAGAGAGGCTACCAGTGAAGGCACTTGTGAAGGTTTTGAAGCAGAGTTAACATCAGAAGAGAGTGATACGGAGCTGGACTCAGCATTGGTGCAGGATGTCAGGAATGTTTTGAATGCTGAGTCCAGTGAGAGTTCATTATTTGGCTTTTCAACTGATCAGGGGTGGCCTAGTGGGAATGCTGAATCAGATTGGGGTCCTTTAAGTGCTCATGAAAGGTGGGAGGCGTGGAGAATGCACCCAGCACTGCAGCTGTGGGGACTGAGGCAGATTTGGGTGGGGATTCCGACGCCTCTGATTTGTAATGGTATAAAGGTAATGCCTGGGGGTTTGGGACTCTGCGGTCGGCCAAGGTGTTGCTGGTGGGTTTCTAGTTCCTGTATCTTGTTACTCTTGATCTTCATGCCCTAATTCCTGGTTTCCAGCTATCTTGACTACCGCGTTTCATTTGACCATTCCTGTGTTGCTCTCCTGTGGATTAGGAAGCACTCCTCCTTTCCTTTTGGACGAATCATCTCATCATACAGACTTCTTGCCTGGACAAAGACAAAGTCAAGGACGACAGACAGACGTCGTTTATGTTTAATTAGAAACTCTTTTGGGTGTGGGGGTTTTGGGGATTTTGGAAGCCGGATTGTGGCTATGATTTATGTTCAAATAAACTGTTAATACTTTTACTAAGTTTGGCGTGTCTCAAGGCCATCTGTGGAAGCTACAACATATACTGTTGTATATATACATCTTATCTTTCTAATACTATAGTGTTCTATCTCCTTTTTTATTTCCTTTAATTATACCCTGCTACTTTTTCTTCTTCTTTTTCTTTCTTCCTCTCCTCTCTTTTTTCTGGTTTTCCTCTTCCTCAGCATTTTTTCTTTTGTTTGTTTGTTTGTTTTGTTTTGGTTGTTTTCTTTGTCTCTTTCTTTGTTTCTTTTCTATTTCTGTTTTCTTATTCCTTCCTCTTTTTGGATCCACCTCTGATTAGTTTAAACGCTGTTAATTTTATATGCTATGAAAACCCAATAAAAATGTTATTTAAAATATTTATTTATTTATTTCTAACCCACCCTTCTCTACCCCCGAAGGGGCACTCAGGGCGGCTCACAGAAGGCAACAATTCAATGTCGCATACAAGAACAGAACAACATATAAAAAAATACAACAAAGCAGATTAAAAACAGTTACATATCAAATCCCCGTTCCATAGTCATAGGCTGTCAGCCAATCTACAGTCCACCAACCCAACCCTATCGTACTCAGATTGTCCGTTCGCTGCTCCACATCAACCAAACGCCTGATCCCACAGCCACGTCTTTAGCTTTTTTTTAAAGGAAAGGAGGGAAGAAGTTGATCTTATTTCACTAGGGAGCAAGTGCCACAGGAAAGGGGCCACTACCGAGAAGGCCCTGTCTCTCGTCCCCACCAAACGTATTTGCGACGGAGGTGGGATCGAGACCAGGGCCTCCCCGGCTAGTCATTCAGGAATTCACAACTAAATCACTCCTAAAATGGTTATCCAATTCTTTCTGAAGTAGAGGAGGACACCAAACTCTGAAGAAACTTCTTCTTTTTACAGTTGAACCTTTCTAGAAAAAAGAAGTACATTGATGGGGCAGCCTAATCTCCTTTAGAAGAGAATCGTGCAATGTGAGAGCAGCCACAGAGAAAGCCCCTGTAATATTTATGAAATAATACAAGTATATCTGACTTAACTTGACTGCTTTGTATCCTAATAGGCAACCAATTTTAACAGGGCATTTGGGCATGATAGTAATAAATGGTACACTGCAAAAGTCCTTCAGCTCTCATTTATTGAGGATTATTCTTCTGTTGATTGTGACACCTCCAATAAATGTTCTCCACTCCATGCTCAAAGAAGGTCCTGCTTGAGGGAGGATTGCTTCTCGTATTCTGCTTCTCTCTGTTATAGTAAAGATTGTTCATGGGAGGAGGTGGAACCGCTAGTCAGCTGTTCCCCAATTGATAGAAAAACTGACTATAATCAACAGTAGCAATTGCTACCTGTATGTAAGGATTGGGGTGGTGTTGGCTTGGGAGTCATTGTTTAGCTATGTAACTATTTATTTATCACATTTCTATACCGCCCCGCTCAGCCCGAAGGCGACTCAGGGCGGTTTACACATGGCAATCTCTGCCCTCCAATCAAAACACGACCAAAACAAGCCAAACAATAACCATATAACACAACAATTAGCAATTAAAAACATACAATTACAGTCTCAGTGTCACGTTAAAATCACTTTCCGTCGTATCGTCGTCATTCCATATATCTAGTTAAACCGTTATATTTCATCAGCAAATGCCTGCTCAAACAGCCAGGTCTTGACTTTCTTGCCAAATGTCAGCAGGGAGAGGGCCTATCTGATGTCACTAGGGAGGGCGTTCCAAAGCCGAGGAGCCACCACTGAAAAGACCCTGTCTCTCGTCCCTGCCAATCGCACCTAGAAGAAGGTAGGACCGAGAGCAGGGCCTCTACAGATGATCTTAAACATCTCAATGGTTCATAGGGAGAGATGCGTTCAGACAGGTAAGTTGGACCAGAACCGTTTAAGGCTTTAAAGGCTAAAGCCAGCACTTTGAATTGTGCCTGGTAATAAACTGGCAGCCAGTGGAGCTGGCACAACAGGGGAGTTGTACCCTCTCTGAATGCCGCTCCTGTTATCAACCTGGCTGCTGTCTGTTGGACTAGTTGCAGCTTCCGAACAGTCTTCAAAGGCAACCCCATGTAGAGAATGTTGCAGTAATCTATACAGGATGCAACCAGATCGTGGACCACTGTGGCCAAGTCAGATTTTCCAAGGTATGGGCGCAGCTGGTGCACAAGTTTTAATTGTGCAAATGCTCCCCTGGTCACCGCTGAAACCTGGGGTTCCACACTACGAACCTGCGTCTTCAGGGGGAGTGTAATGCCGTCTAACACAGGCTGTAACCCTATGCCCTGTTCGGCCTTAAATAACCACTATGGTGGTTACCCTCACATAACTGCTTTCTCATTCTCAAGTGATCAGAACGAACAATAAAAATGTATTGCATCATCTTTCAAGAATAGTATAAGCTCTATCAAGAATATTCACATTTCCTGGAATTCGTATATATTTTCTAACCTCAAAATCCAAATTTTTCCACCAAGATGAAAATTCAAATTATCTTACAAGGAAAGAGTGAATAGTATACGAAAAGGATATCCTAGGTTACAATAACATGGAAATGGTTGTAAATCAGATGAGTGCCCAGATAAGGGAGGCAATGAAGACTTGAACTGGGTGAGCTTTGCATGACAGAGAGTTCCAGAGTTGTGATGCTACAGTTGAAAAAGCTCTGCTGCTGTAGCTGAAAGGCCTTCCTGTCAAGACAGATTTCGTTAGATTTCATTTTTTCCCTTTGATAAACAGCAGGTGTGAACTGACTCCATTGGCAAGAACTGTCATTTGAATGGATGCTAGGTCATCATGAATGCTTTGTTTGTAGTGATGGCATGTCCACACACAAAATCATAATCCGAATCCTCACTCACACATAGAAGTTGGGATCTCAGTCAAGGGGGTGTTTCATATAAATAAAAAATGGGTCTCTTAGTTGGGTTTTTACTTTGCTTATGTACGTATCAGAATATAAGGCTTTACAATATGAATCCACCATTCAGTGCCGGCCTTTGGCATTCCGCCATGTAAGCGGCGCGTGAGGGCAACGGGTCCTGGGAGGGGCGTCGCCACCTGCGAGGCGCCGCCACGCTGGCCGCCCCTCCGCCGCGCCTCCTGCCCGGGAGCCAGTGCTCCCGCCGGCGGCAGGTGGTGATGCAGCCGGCGGCGCAGGCGGCGCAGGCGGTGATGCAGCCACGCCGGACGTTACTGTGCATGCGCGGGCTGCCGCCTCCAGCAGCCATGGGGGGGGGCGCAGAAATAAGGCTCGTCTACCCCCCCCAGGAGAGCTGAGACCGCCCCTGCCACCATTCCACTAAAATCATGTTATCATTGATGATGGTTACATACTGGGGTGAGGATCTTTGATATTGCACCTCTCTTCATTAGCATAATGGAACTGATTTGCCAATTCATGGTCCCACAATAGCACACCTTCAAATTCTATTTTCCCATACTATTGCTGCTTCTTCAATTTTTTAATTTTAATTTTCAGTGCAATTTCACATTTCTTATATGTAAAAAAAATGGACCTTACCTCATGCGATTCACGTCTTTACAGGCTGCTGCCATGGAAGTTCAGTATGTTTATTTATTTATTACTAGCTGAGGACCCGGCGGTGCCCGGGTTATTTGAGGAAGGCATTGTGCCAAGGCTGGTTCCTATTAGATGTTTATGTGGCTTGCAGTGGTCTCAGGAACTTACTGAAGGTACTGCGAGTCCCGGGGGCCTAGTCAGGAAAATCAAGTTAAGGAAGCCTAACAATATCCCATGAGCTGAGGCCTAGTCAGGAAAATCAAGTTAATTTTCTGTCAATTTTGGGGCTGGTTTGTGTTTTATAGGGGCTTTAGTGTTGTTTGGGAAGGGAATGACGTGAAGGTACTGCAAATCCCATCATTCGTGGCCCCTCCTGCCCTAAATGACACCAGGTAGTGAAGTGGGCCATTGGTCGCCTGTTTGCCAAGTTCGGTCCTAATCTGTCAGTGCTGAGGGCCTCAGTGGCTGACTGCCTGAGGCCTTTCCCTTTCCCTCTGAGTCACTGTAGAAGTTTTGAATGTGGTTGGCCATTTGGAGGCAGTTATGCGAATTCCATTTCAGTGGCAACCAATCCCCTCTGTCTGGGGCCGTAGAATGTTGGAGTTCTGAGGCTGGCCAGTTAGAGCCCGTTATGCAAATAATCCCACAATGGCAGCCAATCGAAACGCTGGCACATATTCCTCCGGTCGCTCGCTCGGTCGCTTGGCCGCAAACACTGACTTTTATTATATGTAATATATAGATAGATTTTTGCTGATGAAATTCTGATTGGAGATAGATAACTCATTGCTTGGTCTCTTAGTACGAGCTGTTGAATAGATCACTTGCAACCAATGTAATGTTAATGTTACTTATACTGAATCATGCTAATTAATTTACTGCTCTTGTTTTGTAGTCATTTAAACTTTTTATGTCTTTCAAATGAGTTCTTACTAGTCTAATGGTACTATCGTTTTGATTATGCCTTATGGCTAATGTGCTAATATTGTTTTTAAATTGTCTATTTTCTGCCCTGAGCCTATAATATGTGGAAAATGTGATATGTAACTAAAGCCCCATAATTTGATATTTCATCCATTGTACTGGGAACATGTTTGTAAGCACCAGCCACAAAAGAAGCCATCCGCAAAATCGTTGACTTCATTTTGCATGGATTACCTTGCAACTGCTTACATTCCTTTGGTCCTTTGTGTTACTTTGGTCCCACTGCTGGAAGCCTGTCAGGGAAAATGTCAGCTAACTGCTGTGACCCACCTTTCTATCACAATCGCCGCCCTGGATTTACAGCAGGAATCAATGACTGATGGAGGATAAGTGACTTATGGGAACTGGTCATAGAAAAGCTGCTTCCTGAACATACTTTGAGAGATACTTCTGTGCCTTTCAAAGGCTTCAGGAAAAGAAGATGCAGAAAAATGTACTGTATGTTTAGGCAATTCCCAAAAATTTCAGTTGATATAGTATCTCATATCATCATCCAGACTATTGTTGTAGGCATTTCCATCAAACTGAAAGAGAAACACCTTTCTGATCTTGACACAAGATACGTTGGATTTCTTGTTGCTTTCATGAGATTTGTGCATCTATTCATAAATCTCTTCCCATACTCCTCTTTGCCCATTATTCTTGGAACAGAGTAGATATGGTGAAATATGGTAACAAGTCTATATACTTTGAATTGTTGTATGCACTTAATTATTATGCCTCACGTGACTTTCATATGCAGCAAGACTTCTAAATCAAATAAGACATTTATGAGTATGAAATTCTATTGATTTCAGAAAGTACACCTAGCATACTGGTCCACTGCGTGATCTAACCAGGAAGCTATCCGGGCGTCTCCCAGGGATACAGCTACACAGCGGGGATATTTACTAGGCATGGTTTAGAACCCAAAAATAGCAAATTGAAAATCTAATGGGGGGGGGGGTTGATTAGTAATAGGAAGACTTGCAAAAAAATTCCAAAAGTTCTAAAATGTAACTTAATTACTAACGAAATTCGTTAGTAGTTCGTATGCCAGAGCATGCGCATTCAGATGGTTTTGGCCTACAACTCCCAGAAATCTAACAGCTGGTAAATTGGCTGGGATTTCTGGGAGTTGTAGGCAAAACTTGAATAAATCACACTGAATTCTAGATGGGACTCTCAAATAGGAAGGAGGGAGGGAAGGAGGGAGGGAGGGAGTGGGTATTCTATTCTTGGAAGCAGCAAAAGAAAAGGAGGAGGAGCCCCCCCTCGCTCCTCGCTGCCTCTCTCTCACCCCGATCCCGAGGGAGCGAGGGCCCAAGTTTGCCCAGGCTGGTCATATACCTACATTCTATGCACATGCAATAATACAGCAGTAATAACAATGGGTATAAGAAGAGGTAAAATTCAAACCAGTATTCTGACTGGTCCCTGCCTCATGCGGTGCAAACGGGCTCTTCTCTGTGAGCCTCTGTTAGCCCGGGAAAAGCCAGCGTTTTCTGCTTGGGTGCACACCCATACATATTCTTTGGGGGGGGATTTGCTGCAGAATCTTCTCTATGAGCCCGGGATTCTGTAGCAAATCCCCCCCCCAAGAATATATGTGTGTGCTCCCAAGCAGCAAATGCTGGCTTTTCGGCTAATTTCCCGGGCTAATAAGAGAAGAGCCCGTTTGCACCGCATGAGAGAGACCAGTCAGAATACTTCGGTTTGAATTTTACCTCTTGTTATTGTTATTACTGCTGTATTATTGCATGTGCATGGAATGTAGGTATGACCAGTTGGATTACTTATAATATTAGGCACTTACAGTAGCATTCATTCTATTATACATTAGGTTGGTTTCTCACCCCAATACTCTTTGATGCTTTAGATCCTGGCAGGGCAGGAGGCAGGGAAGCCTGGAAAAATGTAAACAGAGAGGTTTACTCAGAAGTAAATCCACAAAGGAGGGGCCTTCATCCAAAGTGCCCTCCTTTGAAGATTTTCTTCTGAGTAAACCTATCTGGTTACATTTTTTCCAGGCTTCCTTCCAGCCGAAAGACGGAGCGAGTTTAGGGCTTGCCTTGCCATAATACTTATTGGCAAGGGAGGCGGGAGGGTGGTGAGAGAGATGGAGGGTGCCCCCCCCCCTTACGACCTAATAACGACACTTAAGAAAATCCTGGCCCCCGAAGTTCGAAAAAGAAAGTCCACTTCCTGGTTGGCATTCCAGGTGCGGAAATACTCGAAAGTAGCATTTCTTAAGAATTTCTTACGAAACGAATCATTTTCATAACTTTTTTCTCATGCCTAATATTTACATCTCCTCACCCACAGCGCAACTCCAGATACCGGTCCTTGATTAATCGGGACTGAGCCTTCCTAGGAACGGTGATGTGCCTGGCTGTAAGCTATTCATTGACTATTTCTTTTTAGGGAGAGTGGTTCTGGAAACTCTTTCATATGATGTGACATAGCATAAGTGTACTTACAGAGACATACTTATATATTACATTTACAGTGCACGGATATCTATTCATCCATTGTATAACGTTGTTCTTTAGCAGTCGATACATAGACTTATTGACGTTGTTACATGGTTATTGTCATACCCCAGTCAGGTTTCCATAGCAGGCCAGAGCAACACCATGTTCAGGCCCAGGACTTAGAGAGGCTTGAAAGCAGGCCTTTACCGCAACCTTTAGCTGAACCCGAAGCGGTCAAGGAGTGGCGCAGCCCTGAGGTTTCTCAAGCCAATAAGAACACCTGGCACCAAGAAGCGGGTGCTACTCTCCCCAGCACAGCTGGGCCTGCTAACAAGTTGACATTCCACAGAGATTCAGATACGGTGGGAAGAGAGAGCTCTTTGCCTATTCCCGTGGGAACTTCGGCGGAGTAGGCACCTGTTGGATCAATGCAGCGAAACCTATAAAGGTTTCGTCCAGACCTCATTCTGGATCTCGTGCCAACTTTTCAGCTCCCTTGCCAAGCTCCAAGAAGCCTTGTCTGGACCGGGAGGTCCCGTTTGCTAAGAGACTTAAGCCTTGCCAATTCTGGGATCCAGAACCCAGTGGATTAGCCTTTGTGGCACCAAGCTTCCTGCTTTCTTTTGGGACATTTTAAAGACTAAGTTTTGCTATCTTTTGATGCTGAGAGCATTATTGGGCTATACACATTGCCTTTCTTTTACCTTTTTACTTATTCTAAATAAAGCATTTAACTGCAGCAGCTGTGTGTTGGTTTACTAAGGGTCCAGTCTTGTTCAAGTCGCAACAGTTATTGGACATACTAATCTTTCCTTGTGTTTTGCTTTATCATAAATACCAGAAAAATGCCGGCAATCAAAGGAAGAAAGAAATCTGTTATCAAAGTTCTTCGTCATATGGTATGGAGCGACAACAGCCCCCTGTGGCCGGAATCGAGCACTACCTCCGGGATGCTGAAGTTGGGAAAAATGCCGACATAATACATTTATCTGTTGTCTGTCTTGTCTGTTTAATGACATTGAATGTTTGCTGTGCATGTGTTCTGTGATCAGCCCGGAGTCCCCTTCAGGGTGAGAAGGGCAGAATATAAATGCTGTAAACAAACAAACAAATTATACTGACAACAAGTAAGAGTAGAGGGTGGAAACAATTAATTGTAAATAAATTGATTCATATATGCAGTTCCTTTCCCAAGCATAATTATATTACCATTATAACGTAATAATGTAGAATGGCACCCCTTTTATATAGGTTACTGTAATATTTTAATTGTTTGTATGGTTTTACTGTTATTGGATGTGGTCTTCTGTTGGTGATGACCAGGTGGACAGCATGAGACTTGCTTGGGTCTCACAGGTCATAGTTTTGTAGCATTCAGACTGGAAAGAGACTAAATATAATTGTGTCAATTACATTTGAGAAATGTGACAGTAAAGAAAGTTACTTTTAAAAATTACAGTGACAATTGGTATGTTACTACTGCTTGCCTCTTAGCAGTAATTGGTTACAACAGTGATAAATAGCTACTGCCTTCTCAAATCTCTATAATTAATTATGTTTTAAAAGTATTTTCAGCTGCAGATAAGAAGGAGTAGGACGCATAACTGTCAAAATGTGTTCAAGGAAATTAGAACGATATCCAGTGGCCATATTCCCTAAACACTGGCACATATATGCACTGACCTTGGACCAAAGTGGATGTCCAATCACCATTAAAAAGCAAGGACCCTTATATGTGTACTGTACAACTCTGATGATTTTTGGTGTAGGATGAAAACCAGAAAGTTCTTGACGCAAATTTCAATAGTTAATTCACTAGATAGCAATTGTCTTGCTATAAAACAGTAGCCTAATTTTTGCAATGTGGAGGCAATAACATACTGCCCACTTTCCAGAGTCATTTGGATGTATGGAATGATGCATATAAAACCATGTGAAGAACTACCTCAATGCCAGGTCTCGTATCTTTGCTAACCTGTCTGTTCAGTGATATACACAATCATTTAATAAGGAGACAGACTTGTCGTGAATGGCCATAAAACACTATTTAAAAGTTCTTTTTTTCTCATTTTCTCTCCCCAGACTAAATTTGGCAAGTTTAATATGTGAGGCACTCATTTGTTAGTTATGACATTTTCTTAAATTAGGTCTTTAGCTGAAACTTCCCTCCTTAAGGTTTTTAAACCCCGCTGTGTTTTCCAGAGCCTAAGCCTATTAAGCACCTTTCATTTGATACTAAATTGCAATCTAGTCTGAAATGAGGCGCTCAAGGGTTCTTTTGAAATTTGGTGCAGAGTACAAGGGGGCCAGTATAATAATTACTTTTATGAATACAGAAACTTCAGGACAAGTTTTGAAAAACACCCTATTATATTCTAAGAGCTAGTGGTCACTATATCAGCAGTGTCTGGTTACATCTTTTACTAACATTTACTGTGAAGTTATCTTTATTGAATGTTCAGCATTTTGATCATAAATAGTTCAAAATATACTACTGATTGTTTTTAAGAGAGTCAAATTAAGTCAAATGTAAAGTATGACTCCTGAACCTGTGGAACCAATATATGTCGTTTTGGTTACATCTGAAAATATATGTTCTTCTTAGACATTTTCTATGTCCTTTAGTGCAATTTGATGCTAGGCTTTAGACCAGGGATCCCCAAACTAAAGTCTGTGGCCAGATGTGGCCATCCAAGTTATTTAGCCAGCCCCTGCCCTAAACTATGTGTATTATCACACTGGAGCTGAAAGCGTAGGCAAAGAGTATGCATCCCATCTGAAATCCTGTGGCTGCCTAATGCAGAATCCTGGGGCTTGTAGTTTAGTGAGACCCAGGACCTCTCTGGTTGAGCATCTTAAAACAGTTTGACCTCACTTCAGGTACGGAGCCTGCTGGACTTTATCACCCAATGTAGACCTACTTCCAGTGGGGCACCATGCCTGAAGTGAGGTCAAACTGTTGTAACAGGCAGCAGCTAGAATACCAAAGGCTTTCTGTGTTTCATAGAGAATATGGGGAAACTGGGTAGTGATGCTTCCCCTGTGAGATGAGATAAGGGGTGATGAGGGGTGCAGGATGATGTGTTCTCTGCTAGTCATATCAGATTTGCCACAATCCATGGCAAATCTTCTTGCTATCGCTCACAAGTTTGACCCCAATGTGATTACTTAGCAACAAGGAGACACTATTCAGGGAAAATATATGCATTTTTCTGGAATAATTGAGGTGGTGTTATCAAGTACAAGTATCAAGTACAATAAATTATTATTTTCTTGTTGCTTTACATTTGGTGTTCACTGGAATAAATTCAATAAACAGATTTGTTGGAATGTGTCTGGAGTTTAATGACACTTAAATACAAAAAAAACTATCTTTATGGTAGAACATCACAGTTCAGACATATTAGAATCTGATTAAATTGGTTTGCCTAAAAGTGCCCACCACATAATATTTATAGTCCATCCTCAACATTTGCAGGTTTAGCTTTTGCAGAATTCATTAGTAGAGTGTTATCTTTAGGAATATCAAGGTCTTTCAGGGTAAATCTCTAGGCAACTTCTGCCAAAGCTGATATTACCTCTCTTTGAATTTCTAGGTCCTGTGGGGTTGTTCTCAAAGATCTAGAGATTTCCAGAGAGCTGTTTTTCCAGGTAGAAATATTAGTATTTTTACTTGTGTTTTCCCCACTTTTACAGGGATCCTGCACCACAACTCCCATGAAAGTAGAGGGCTTACAGCAGTGGTTCCCAAACTTTTTTGGCCTACCGCCCCCTTTCCAGAAAAAAAATACTCACTGCCCCCCTAAAAATTATTTTTTAAAAATTTAATAGCAATTAAACAGAAAGATATGTGTATTAATGCAGTGGTTCTCAACCTTTCTAATTCCGTGACCCCTAAATAAGGTTCCTCATCTTGTGGTGACCCCCCACCATATTTTTGTTGCTACTTCATAAATAATTTTGCTACACTTACGAATTCTAATGCAAATATCTAATATGCAGGATGTATTTTCATTGTTACAAATTGAACATAATTAAAGCATGCCGCTACCGGAGAGGGTTCTGAGGGTATGGGCAGCTGCAGCCTGAGGGGACGAAGAAGTGATGCCTGCTCTCCCTGCGGAAGCCCCGGGCTCTCCTGCTCCCTCCGCCACCTCCACTGGGGAAGGCTGTGCTTTCTTCCGCAGTGGCGGGGAGGCTCCGCCGGAGGACGCGGAAGCCTTTGCACTGCAGCCTTCACACTGCACTGTGTGTGGAGGTCAAAGCAAAGAGGGTGGGGCCAAAGAAGAGGGCCACATGACCCCTCCAAAATGGCCAATCATTCACCCCCCTTAAGGGGTTCACCACCCCCAAATTCTCCTGAGCCTTCCACCGCCCCCTTGGATCACCTCACCGTCCACCAGGTGGTGGTACTGCCCACTTTGAGAATCAGTGGCCTACAGTATGACCAAATACCTACTGCACACTAAAATGCCCATGACTGTTACTAGTAATTGTCTTCAAGGTGCTGGTTTTGACCTTTAAGGCCTTGCATGGTCTAGGGCCAGTGTACCTGAGGGACCGCTTTACTCCCCCGAGATCACTGTGCTCGGAAGAGCGAAATCTTTTGACCATACCATCACTCGTTCCTGTCACCTTTCTTCAACGAGACAACACGCCTTTTCAGTTGCAGCCCCGGCACTATGGAATACACTGCCGGACGATGTTCGGGCCATCACAGAACTCATCTCATTCCGGAGGGCATGTAAAACCATCTTGTTTAGGCATGCCTTCGATTGAGGCCCGGATGCGGAACTGTCTACTACCTTCCAATCTTTGATGTCTTATGTACTACCTGTGATTTTATTGTTTTTATATAACCGTTGCGTTTTATGCAATTTTAACCTTGCCGAACGACTGTTATCTCGGCTGTATGTAAACCACCCCGAGCCTGCTGGAAGGAGCGGTATACAAGATCGAGGAAATAAATAAATAAATAAATAAATAAGCTGGAAGTTTGTTATTTGTTTAAGTGGCAGATTTGGAATTTAACTCTTGTGTTCTCCTTTATGCAAAGTTCAATATGAAGTACCACATGCTTTCGGATCTTATGACCTCATCAGATGGGCCAAATTGCTCATTGTACTCTTCACATTTACTATGGAGCCTGCTGACTCCCATCCCACAATGTACTTCTCCTTCTGGCAGGGTTCTGTGGCAAAAGTGAAGAAGAACCAGCATGCGCCACTACTGCAGCAAGTTGGGAGGCTTCCCATGTTGCACTGGCAACAATGGGAGAAAGCTAGGCAGCAAATGCTTTCCCCCATGGGATGGGAAAGGGGGAAGCCAGGTGATGCAGGGAGTGGGATGATAGGCTCCCCATGCCTGGCCCCACCAGATTCACCACAATTTGTGGTGAATCCTTTACTTAATGTGATAAGGTCTGTGGAGATCTAAGGTTTACTTTTCTTTTAACGTGGCAGGGCAGGCGATCCCACCGCTGCCACCATTTGTGGAGGATTCGACGTTAACTTGTATTTCGCTGCCACCATTAATTTATTTAGGCTTGACCATTGACTTGTAAAGAGTGGTGAGGAGACTGACAATCCAAATGAAGTCACGGAGAGAGAGTTTTGAATCAAAACTTAAATAGTTTATTTCACACAACTGGGCACAAAACTTGGCTTGATACTTAATATAACTCTTCCGAAGAGGCACGACTTAAAAAGGTTACAAAGTTTCTATTTGTAACTAATACACAGTTGCAATGTTTAACTATTGCTATTACTTAGACCAGCGTCTAGCAATCTCAAACATACAGGCACTTTTGCCTTCTAAAGGCACCTTGCCTCTATCTAGCCCTCAGGCTTTATACAAACAGACTGGCTCGCAAGCTCAGCCCTCCAGAACTGTCTCCCTACAGCTCTCGAAACAGATTCCCCAGCCGAAGCTACACTCTCGCTTCGCTGACAGGAAAACTCTAACTGCTCTCTCTGCAGTTTCAATAACGTGATTCCTACTCCTCTCCTCAGAGCAGAATCTAACCGAACCTTCTGGCTTGACAGCCAGGCACCCACTGACTCTCTCTAAGAATTCCGAGCTAGCCTTCTGGTTGGCTCCGCCCACCATCACCATGGCAACACATTCCCCAGGAGGGAACTGCCTCCATTATCACAGCCAACCCTTTGTGGTCTGTCCATAACGTGACCACTTAATATAACACAAATAACCACCTCATCACAAGGTCCTTAGGATATTTATTATAGTTCTGCTATAGTTTAATATTTTTCACATTATACACGGTTTTATATTATTTAAGTTGCTTTATATGTTTTAAGCTACATTAAATATTCAAAATGGCTCTAAACTGTTTTAATTCTTTATGGTTTTAAAAAATTCTACTTTGATGTCAGTCATGTAGATTATAGAATCTATAATATAGATACATCTCATGCTTGCTAGTATATTAAACTATCAACTCATCGTTTTTCAAGCCTGTTCCATATTTTAAGTGAAACTCTATTTTGATCTTTGCATTAGAAAATATATTTTATGAAAATCCCAATGAATTCACACATAAAGATACTTGTAAAAAGTTTGGATTCAGTTTCCAGTATAATGTCTTTACAATACAACATAAATGGGAAATCCTATAGACCCCTAAAGCATTCTCTTAGCCCCATTTTTATCCTGCTGGATGAGCTCATAGTATTACGCATCTCATGCTATAGCTTGCCCTATATGCCCTTGAGAGACTACATCTCAACATTCCTTTGGAAATGTAACATCTTTGCTCTAAAAATGCTCTAGCATACAGTTTTTTAAAATCTAGCAAATCTTGATATTTCCTTTTGATTATAGTCTTAAATCAGAATTATGCTTCATCCTCCTTCTTAAAAAACACAAAGAAAAAGAAAACCTACCTACTGTGAAATAGAACATTTAATGAAGCTGGCAGTTATAATGATTCTCAATAGATTATAAAATACTATCTTCAGACGTCCTGGTAAAACAGGTCCTTATCTTAGTTTGCATAGTAACTTAAATTAGTTGGCATATATATCCACATGAAATAGATGAAAGAATTACAGGAGTTTCTGGTTGAATTCAAACCATACCTGATAATAGGAGAACTGAATATTTAAACACTTGTTGTTGTTGTTGTTGTTGTTTTATGCCTTCAAGTCATTTGCCATTTATGGCAACCTTAAGGCAACTCTATATTGGTAAGATTTGTTCAGAATGGGTGGTGACAGGCCAGAATTTATACCAACTGTGTGCTCATCTACACTGGCAGCTTAATACAGGGCTAGTCAGGAGCAGGAATGCAGCACTAGCCTTGGAGGCTTTGGAGGAAGTTACACACACACACTCCATCACCAAACGGCAGCAGTCTGGCTTGAGATTGCTTTGGCCTTATCATCTGTGTTGCCATTACTGTTGCCAGATAGCTATGGGGCTCTATGGAAATTCCTGGCTATTCTTGGGGGGCGGGGGCAATGCTGACTTCAGTAGTGGAGCCCGTACAACCAGGGAAATGAGCACAGGGAAAAGGGAATGGTGGCAGCAGCCCCTGATGGACAGCAGACTTATCTGCATGACTTTTGGTTTTGTGGTTCACTTGCGCCAAAGCCACAGGATTGCACTAGATTTTCAGCCAAACTCTGGAGCACCATCCTACAACTTTTTTCAACATTGGGAATAAATGTGATCAGGATAAGCACTTGAAGTTCCATAAACTTGAAGTTTCCAGGCCGTCTTCAAGGGCAGACCCATGTAGAGTGCATTGCAACCGCCCAGTCTAGAGGTAACTAAGCCATGGACCACCGTGGCCAGATCACACTTCACGAGGTATGGTTGCAGCTGGCACACGGGTTTTAGTTGTGTGAAAGCTCTCCCGGCCACCTGACACCTGAGCGCTGAATCCAGGAGGACCCCCAGGCTGTAGACCTGTGTCTTCAGGGGGAGTGCGACCCCTTCAAGCACAGGTTGCCATCCTATACCCCAATCTGACATGCAACAGACCTGGAGGACATCTGTCTTGTCAGGATTAATCTTCAACTTGTTTGTCCTCATCCAGACCATCACAGCAGCCAGACACTGGTCCAGTATCCGAGGGGCTTCCTTGGATTTTGGTGGAAAGGAGTAGTAGATTTGGGTGTCATCCACATAGAGATGGCACGAGACTCCAAAACTCTGGATGACCTCACACAGCAGTTTCATGTAGATGTTGAATAGCATGAGGGACAGAACGGAACCCTGTGGGACTCCACAGGTCAATGGCCAGGGGTTTGAGTAGGTGTCCCCCAGCTTCACCAACTGGGAATGACCCTCCAGGAAGGACCAGAGCCACAACAAAGCCGTGCCCCCAAGATCCATACTAGAGAGTTAGCCCAGAATGATACGATGGTCGATGGTATCGAAAGCCACTGAGATGTCCAAGAGAATCAGCAGGATCACACTTTCTCTACCCAGTTCCCTGCGGAGGTCATACACCAAGGTGACCAAAGCCATCTTGGTACCATGACCAGGCCTGAATCCAGACTGTGTCTGGTCTAGGAAACCAGTCGTCTAGGAATCCCTGGAGCTGGGAGGCGACCACCCGCTCCAGCACCTTGCCCAGAAAAGGGAGGTTAGAGATTGGCCTGTAGTTGTTCACAACAGTAAAGTCAAGGGCGGTCTTCTTCAAAATTGGTCTTACTATGGCCTGCTTAAGGCAGGACGGGAATTTTCCCTGAGGCAAATGAGGCATTAATTATTGACACAAATCAATCTAGTAGCCCACCTCTGGCCAGTTTAACTAGCCAAGATGGACAAGGGTCCAGGACACAAGTGGTCACCCTCACAGCCCCAAGGATCCCATCCACCTCATCAGGTCGAACAAGTCCTCATAAGAAATTAAAATCCAGTGGTTCTGGTGGAATTTCACAGTCATAAATATATGAGACTGTTGCTATGACCCCAACACAATCAGAACATTTTCTCTGGTGATGTTTTGCCAAATTGAGATAAGGGATCCAATGTAACAAGCAAACAAGCATACCAACTCCTCCCCATTTATATTTAGGATGCAACATTCACTAGAATGCAAATATTTATCTTTATGTCATCATCAAACTCCAGATTGTAACTAGGAATCTAGGAATCTTTTACATGGGTGTGTGTGTGTGTGTGTTCCCCATTCTTCTCTACCTACGTGGAGGGACTCAGAATGGCTAACAACAGCAAAATGCTACACAATAAATTACGTCTTGAAAACAACATTCATAATAAATAAGTTATTTCAATCATTTCTTCTTCTTCCCTGTTTTGATTCTGTTCTCATTGAATGGTAAGCACATTATAGAATTTATGTGGTGGAGGCCCGGGAAATTATCACATCCTTCTCACACTGTACTTCTTCAGAAACATTACCATAGCAACAGGATGGGACCAGACTATGTGGCTGTCATGCTGTGAAGGCAATGTCTGAACTGGGCCTAGTGTTTCTATTTAAACCTGTATTTATTAGACACCTGGGCCATGTGGAAACAGTTCCTGTTCAATGCTCACAAGATGCATTTTCATGTTCCTTGAGAGATTAGTTCTTCAGAATTTTGCAATGGGCGAAATTATTAGTTGTGTTGAGGTCAGGTTTCAGGGGACAAACTTATGGATTTTGATACGTCCCATTGATAAGTGAAGGGTTGTTCCACAGAGGGGAAAACCAGCACCATCTCAGAGGCTGAAACATACCTGGCAGTTGCCACCACCATTTGTCCACCCAGGCATTCAAAAAGTGCTATAACAGAAGCGAAAAAAGGGTTGATGTTTCTTTTAGGTTCTGCTGGATGGACTAAGCTCTTGTCTTTGACTACTCTACTCAGAGTAGAGGGTGGCTCCTTTTTAAAAATAATAATTAAGGAACAGCATTTATTTTGCCCCATGAATAAGTTGACCCAGGTTTTTGGGTTGATGTTTTTGACCAAAATTTCTAGTATACAGTATACAGTATTTTCTTTTTCACAGTAAATAAGTGTGCTAGTTGGTCTACTGTAATGTACACCCACCCCTGCGAAGTCATGGTTGGATGGGTCTTTTTTATAATAGATTTTGAATCTCTTTTTATGCCTTGCTTCCTTGCTCCAGATTCCCCCATAGCTGCCCCTGTTACTTTTTCAAGCATAAGGGTTGGAACCATCAATCCTTCCAGATGTTTTGGGGCTACACATCCCAGATTTACTAGTTAGCTTAGCAAATTGCAATGGATGATGGGATTTACAGTTCAATAACATTATAAGAACCATGATTCCAACTCTATCATAAAGCTTCCCACCCTCAAGCTTGATAATGGTGGCCCACATGTATAACACTAGCTAACACACCTTTTGGTGCCTCAAATGTTAGTTCTATTTCTTGATATACTTGACTTTCCGATTTCAAAAATGATATTAGTTCCCCCCAATCAACTCTAGTCTTTGAAATACAGAACATTATGCCATATATCAGTTGCTCATAAAAAAAACCATGATCATCACATCTAGGAAACTAAGGGCCCATCCAGACAGTACCCTTATTGTGGTATCTACCACAGTAAAGGAGGAGCTGCCCAGACAACATTCTGGACAGTCCCGAATTAATTTTCTACAATGAATTAGATAGTGGGTTTATTCCACACATTCTTGGAACGTGCAAGATAAACCCACTATTTCCGGTTCTGGATTGCAGAATACTGCAGTCCAGACAATATTCCCACAGCTTGCTGGGCTAAATAAGTCTGGTAAACTGTGGGAATACCCACCCTCTTTCCTGAAGCCCCCAGATCCATTAGAAAAGTAATTAAAACTTATCCCCCCCCCCCACTCTCCTGGTGCATAATTTCTATGTGCCGGGAGAGCTGGCCAAAGCCTGTAATCGAGGCCGAATAAGTTTTCTTTACTTTTCTAAGGGGTCTGGGGGCTTCACGGGAGGGGGTTAGGACCTCCAGACGTTCTCCTGGGCTAGTCCCGGAAGGACATCTGGACAGCCACCCCAGAAAGCGTGCTTTCTGGGGTGGGTGTGGACAGGCCCCCAGGAAAATCCATATTTTAAAAACACTGATTCTCCTGGGATAAAAGCCTGTTTGAATTCGCCCTAGAACTGATGTGGTCTATCCAATGCAATTTTCTAAATCAGTGTCCTAAATAATCCCAGACACCAAGAATTTTTTTTGGGGGGGGGGGAGGGGGAGGAAGTGGGCTGTGTAATTTAACAAAATAGATAGTAAAGGCAAAACATACATGGTGTTTTATACTTATCTTTGCTGAAACAATATTATAAGTATATTAAACATCTTGGAACAGGCCCTTAAAAATAGAAACACAGCAATTGGTACCATGTTGGCTATTTGCCAGGGGAGAAAAATTGCTTGCTCTGCAAAAAAAAACACAATTTGAGCCCTAGGGATCTATAATTTCTGTGAAGAATGATATATTGATGTTCAAGGAGACAGAGACAGAGGCAGTGGGAGATGGTTTGGGTTGTGTGACCTTCTTAAACAAAGTTCCTGCTTTTGGCTATTATTAATAAATTTAGTCCATCTGTTTGTCTTTCAGGGCTCATTTCTGAAATTCTCCTGTTAAACTCCACCGTTTAACTATTCAGTGTGCAAAATCTTTTGCTTAATTTGAACTTTCCAGAGTCTTCCACCATTCAGTTTGAGTAGGTTCTGGTATGTAAAGAACATGATTGAATTATCAGCCTGAAAACTCTAGCAGCAGGTCTTCAAAAACCTTTCTTCTTTTAAAAAAATAAAATAATGTTTATCGGTTTTCACACATAGATTAAAAAGAAAAACACATATAGACAACTCACAAAAAACTCTATGAACAAACAAAAACAAAACGGCCTACACACAACAGGCATTACAAAGGTACTTCCAACCTACAGACACACCCCCTGTAACACCATACATGATGTTACCTATGTTGACTTCTATTCTATCAGTTGTAAACCGATGTACTATGACTTAGCATCCTTATTTATACTTCATACCATAATACCATTGATTAATCTGAAGCTCAAACTTCACCCATCCTTCATATTTGTTTTGTTTTAAGAACCCAACCACCGTAGACCAGTCTGGTTTTTTGTGATTATTTGTTTGAGCCAACTCTTGAGTTAGAATGTCCATTTTCATGTTCTCAAAAAGATTTACTGTCCAGTCCTCTATGTTCGGAGTGATGGCTTCTTTCCAGGTCCTTGCCAGGGTCTTCTATACACACTGCTAAACCACAATGTTTAAAGGGGCAGTGTCAAAGGAATACCAAGACATAGCATATATAGGTAAAAACCACTATATTGTATGGCAGTATATGCTCAATAGCAGAATAATATTACAAACAGTACAATGTAATGCAAATAATCAATCATGTGATTAATACACAGTATGAGCATGAATCACAAGCCCATA
>JARBWK010000005.1:129499547-129609565 GCA_030556195.1 Anolis apletophallus
TCGTCTGTGTCCCCCCGCGTTGCTCCTGCGTTGTTCCTTCGTCGTCTACGGCGCCACGTTGTTTACGTTGCTTACGTTGGTTACGTTGCTTACGTTGTTTACATCACCACGACACCACGGCACCACGTCACCACGTCCTCTCGTCGTCCTTTGTTTACGCCACGCCTCCTCTGGTCGTCCCACGTTACTTGCGCTGTTTACGTCTCCACGCCGTCCCGCGTCGTCCTGCGTCTCGCCACACCTCCTCTGGGTGCCCCACTTCTCTCCTTACTCCTTACCCAGCTCTTACTCTCTGGTTCTGTCGTGTTTCAGCAGGCTCCTCTCCTCCTCCTTCTCTACTCCAGGGAGACCTCTTCACCTCTTCACTCAGGCAAGATATTTCGTCGATATTACTCTCCGGGGCCCTTATTAAGTTGTTGATTCCCCAATAGTCACTTGCACATTAGGCTAGTTTTCTGCTAATTTCTGCTAGTTCTCTGCTGTATTTATCTGTGGGGGGTTGAAGACTCTGCCAGTCCGTATACCTTCTCGTGTATGGCTCTTAAGCTGCCTCCCGCACCACCTTGGGTTTAACCTTCCTTGTTTGTTGCCATTATTGCCGGTGCAGCCTTTCCGAGCGGTTAAGTTCCTTCATGAACCGGTTCACTGTATCCCCTGTATCCCTCGATTCAGGGGTTGTCATCCCCTCTGCCTTGTTCTTGTTGCCTTCTTATCTTTTCTTAAATAAAATAGAGGCCGGCGTCCTGGCCCAGGCGTTCTAGCCCAGGCATCCAATTGCCGCGCTGTGCAGCCCAGGTAGCTTCCAGCTGTATCTCCGTCCCTTTGCCAAGGGGCGAAAATGACTCGACCAGTTGCACCTCCTTGGGTTCGCACTTCTGGGGTATCGATCCACCCCGTGAAGGAAGAGCTCTTGCCCTTTCTCAGGGCGCTGATCACTTCTGACCGCTCCTCCCCAGTATTGTAGTAGACCAATTTAGACTCAAAGTCAAAACGAGAGATTTCTAGGCATGGAATAGCATACAGTGAATACATGACATAGGTGGCAACGCATATAATACAATATACAGGTACATAATAACAGTGAAACATAATAGCATGCAGAGAGCACATACATACCGCGTTTCCGCGTTTTAATACAGATCGCTCTTGTGAGTTATCTCCCGGGGTGCAATCAGCACCGGGTTACAGGAGTAGCTAGCTTATATAGCCAAATTCAACACAGGTGATGAAATTACCTGCGCTTCCTCGGGAGTCATTTACGCTATCCAATGCTGCTGTGGCTGCAATCGCCATTATACTGGGATGACCTCCAGGTGTCTTAGAACAAGGATTATGGAACACCTTTCTAGAATTAGATGTGGGTCCCTTGATTCTGGGTTTTACCAGCATTGTGCAGAAAAGAAAATTGATCCAAACATGCTAAAGGTGATAGGTTTAGAAAAGGTGCGTTTCCCCCCTCATTGTGACAAACAGAACATCTTGCTAAAAGTTGAAAGAAAATGGATTTTATTGGTATCTAGCGAGCCCCCCTTTGGGCTCAATGAGACCCTTTCAGTGCAAACCCTGTTACTGTGAATTCACCTGTGTTGAATTTGGCTATATAAGCTAGCTACTCCTGTAACCCGGTGCTGATTGCAGCCCGGGAGATAACTCACAAGAGCGATCTGTATTGAAACGCGGTATGTATGTACTCTCTGCATGCTATTATGTTTCACTGTTATTATGTACCTGTATATTGTATTATATGCGTTGCCACCTATGTCATGTATTCACTGTATGCTATTCCATGCCTAGAAATCTCTCATTTCGACTTTGAGTCTAAATTGGTCTACTACAATACTGGGGAGGACTTCACTAAGGGTTACTCAGTGCCAAGTGGAATACTCCTTCACCCAACCATGTATATGGGCTTGTGATTCATGCTCATTCTGTGTATTAATCACATGATTGATTATTTGCATTACATTGTACTGTTTGTAATATTGTTCTGCTATTGAGCATATACTGCCATACAATATAGTGGTTTTTACCTATATATGCTATGTCTTGGTATTCCTTTGACACTGCCCCTTTAAACATTGTGGTTTAGCAGTGTGTATAGAAGTTGCAATAATGATTACTTTGTCGTGTATTGAAGCCTTGCCAGGGTCTGCCTGGCTGCTGTGATACAATAAACAAAAATTCTCTCAGAATTTTTACAATATCAAAGTCCAGCAGGCCCAATAGGAAATATTCTGGTTGTAGTTGGACCTTTAAATCTAACATATTTGTCATTATCCTATGTAGTTTGACCCAGATTTTTTTTTGACTTTTTTGCAGTTCCACCACAGGTGTAAAAAGCTTCCAACTTCTGTTTTACATTTCCAACATTTTTGGCTGTAATTCTTATTGTAACAAGCAATTTTTTGAGGTGTGAGATACCACCTATGGAATATTTTTATATTGCTTTCTTTTAGTTCATAGGAATAGCGGTATCCCCAATGAACTTTCCACAGCCTTTCCCAGAGAGCAAGGGGGACCTCATGGCCAAAGTTTTGTGCCCATCTTACTATACAGTTTTAAATTACTTCCTGCTCGAGCAGTTTTGTATATAATATGGTTACTTTCTAGGACTTTTTCTTTAATATTTTGTCCCAAAGTTGTTGCTTTTTTTCAAATCCTAGAATTTTGTCTTTGTTGAAAATCTCTCTAATTTGTAGGTAGTGGAGCCAATTCATAGAACCATCAAGTTCCCTTATTTCTGTAAACTCATTCATTAACCTTTCTATTAAACTCACTAGAATAGGAAGCAACACCCAACCCAAAGGGGACAATGAAGTCTATTTCCCTTGACCATGAAGACAAGGAGAGTAATATGTTTTTCTTTTTAAACTTCATACACCTGATAAACTTAAACCTGAGAAAATAATCTATGAAATACAGAAAGGAATTGCATTGCCATATATGATGCTCAAATAACCTTTAAACCTCTTTCTTATTATTTATACAGATATTTGATTGCTCATGAGATTTTTTTTAGGGAACACATAACTCCCTTGAAGAAGCATATCTGGCTACCAGCCCATTTTCAGGCAGAATTCAAATGCTGATCAACACTTGTAAAACCCTACATTCAGACTATCTGGAGGATGATGTGTCCCAATATGAGATTGCCCAAGCCCTACAATTCAAAGAAAAAAAGTTTCATTTTTGTCCTTCAACCTTCATATCCTTCTCAGGCCCCATCTACACTGCTGGATTAAATCCAGATTGTTTGAATTGAACTGGAATTATTAGTCTACATTGACATATAAAACAATTCAAAGTGGATAATCTGGATTTTATCTGGCAGTGTAGATGGGGCTTCAGGGCACTTCCAGACAGCATCAAAATCCAGACCAAAGTGAAATTTTAAAACCCACTTTTGCATCTTCACTCCCCCCCCCCTCCAAAAAAACCCCTCAGGCTTTTCCTGGGGCTGTATGGTTTCATGCTATCCAAATTAAAAGTGGGATGTCATGCAGTCCCCCCAAATCCCCTCAATTTGCCCCTAAAAATGAATAAAAATGTACCAATATTTCCTTGTGCCAGGATGACTCAAGGAGGAAAGTTCTGGTGGCCAGGTACGTTTGCCTTAATTTTTAGGGGTAAATGGGGGGATGGGGAGGTGCTATCCCATTCCTCCAGGCTTTTGGAAGCCCAAATAAGTGATATGGAATGTGAGGACTCACCCCCGGTGTTGTAGTACAGCCTGAGACTGATGGGTTCAATGATAGTTTAGAGCAGGGGTGCCCACACTTTTTCAGCATGTGAGCTACTTATAAAACAACCAAGTCAAAATGATCTACCTCCCCACTACAAAAATGTGAAACATATAACACAATATCTGCTTTGAACTGGGTTTTCTGAGTCCACACTGCCATATAATCTGATTCAAAGCAGATAACATGGGATTTTATTCAACTGTGTGGAAAGGACCTCAGATAACCCAGGGCCAGCAGCACTTGGGCAGCGTCAGGAGCCTGCGGGGCAGGACTGAGCCTTCCTCCCACCCTGCCTGTGATCTACCAGGACGCCCTACGCAATCTACCAGTAGATCATGATCTACCTAATGAGCACCCCTGGTTTAGAGAGAATTGTGGGATTTCCTGTGGGATTTCCTGAGACACAAAGTAATGAAGATTCAAGTCAGGGAAATGATGGTTTTCTCTGGGAGAAACCTGACTAAAAAGTGTAGGGCTTGAAGGTCAGTCAGAGGAGCCAGAAACGGCAACATTAAATAAGGAGTGAGACAAAGTGATACAGAAGATTCCCAGGGAAAAACACCTGGAGCTACAGAGATCCACAAAAATCTTCATTTACAGATTAGAGCAAAAAATAGGCAGCCCCGGTTAGAGCAATTATGTGGGAACGTTGGGGAGAAAATTCAAGGGAAAAGAAATTGCTTCATGGGTGCTTATTAATTAGCAAGTTGCTTACCTAAGGGTTACTTCAGACAATGTGGTGTTTGAGTGAGAAACTAAGCCTGAGTTCTCTGATTCTTGTTTCAATTCAAGCCTTGGTTTTGGATTTAAGTATCCTGGAAATTTTCTATGTTCTTGATTTTATATTCCTTCTCAAGTTTTACTAAGTATACCTTTTGCCTGTGGACGTATGCTGTATTTGTCACTTTTTGGCTATTCCTGGAGCACGTTACCTTGGGATTTGCATGAGACATTTGGATTACTGTTTGGGTATCACCTATTGCTAACTTTTATTCCTGATATTTCATATATTTTATGTGTTTGTGCAATAAACTGTTTGCTTATACTCTGGACTCATGTGTGGTGCTGTGGTCATAAGTGTTTCCAGGCCTGGGGTGCAACAACCGGGTTGTCCCAGGACTACCAGGTAGTGAGTCCCCACAGGTGCGATAAGATGACTTTCACAACCATCACATAGTGTCACTCCAAACCAATTCTGGCTCTATGAATGATTCAGCACACATATAACAGGTCAATACAACTTTGTCAAGCTTTAAGAGTCAAATTGGCTGAACGTGTATAAGTCTTTGATTTATGAATGTGGGTTGACCAAGTATGATGCTGTTGAAATTACACAGAGAGTTTGTTAAAAAAAATGAAGATGAATTATACTAATCCTAGGAAAGTCCTAGTATACCTTCTGTAACTGCCAGTCTCCAGCTGGAAATACAGCTCTCTTCTTGGGGACTGTGACTCATATTAGCTTATCAAATGGAAGCAAGATTTGAAGTCACTGCGTATGTGTTCAAGTGACTAACAAAGCAGGAATATTAATATATGAATTAAAATTTGAAATATATCCCTCTACATACAGCTGAAGTTAAAAACGAAAGGGTAGAAATGCCGACCCCAGTGCACCAGTGAATTTCTTTAATTCCCACAGCCTAATTTATCCTGAAATGATTATAGCTTGATGATTGACTAATTAGCAACACTCATTATAATTTTCATAGCCTGTTTGTAAAGCATTATGTCTGAGTGATTTAATATAAATTGCTTGATGAACATTTTCTCAAAAGCAAGTTGCAAACAAAATGAGGAAAAAAAACGAGCAAGCAAGAAAGAGGCACAGTAATTTTTTTCATGATAATGAAAGTGCCTACATTTTGTAACTATATTCATCTGGTGGTATCTATGAACAAGGAAATTTCAAAGGAAAGCTTTAAACTTCAAACACGCATTATCTCAGTTTATGAATACATTGATGTTTTCCGCAATGGCATTCCTCACTGCATATGTCCTTTGTCTCGTTGAAATGTTACACTTTCTCAATTTGTTTTATTTGCAGAGAATTTACACAATGCAGGATTTATGCAATGCAGATGATTCATCTGGCATCTTACAAGAGATGAGCCTCCGCCTTCTAAACACATATGCCAAATGTAAAAAAAATTGCATCCAATTAACAGAGTACTACTTTTTTCCAGCCATATAACCGAAAGGATATGCTCATATACTGTTATGGAGGCAGTCATCATCCCATGTTTGTACACAAAGGGAAAACAGATTCTGTGAATATGTTTTTTGTCAATGCCATTGTTTGACTCCTAATCATTTCAATTTAGTTTTGCATGTTGGCAAGACCGGGGACAATGAGTGGAGGGGGGGGGGGTGGATTCTGGGAGACTCCCATTAAGTTGCGGGGTCCCCCAGGGAGCTATCCTTTCCCCTTTTTTGTTTAACATCTATATGCGTCCGCTCGCCTGACTGGTTTGCTATTTTGGTCTGGAGTGTCATACTGATGACACCCAGCTGGTGCTGAGAATGGATGGCAGGCCGGACACCGTACGCGATTGTTTCCATCAATGCCTTGAAGCTGTGACTGGATGGCTGCGTTCCAGCTGGTTGAAGGTGAATCCATTGAAGACGGAGATCCTTTGGTTGGATCGTCCTGGTATGGGCGAGTGCCGGTTGCCTACCCTGGATGGCAAGCAGTTAAGCCTGTCGCCTTTGGTAAAAAGCCCGGGGGTTCAATTAGACCCTCTGCTATTGATGGAGACGCACATCTCCACGGTTAGCAGAACAGCATTTCTCCATCTTCGACAGGCTAGACGACTGGCTCCTTACCTATCCAGGAATGACCTAGCCACATTGATCCAGGCGACGGTCATTTTGAGGTTAGACTATTGTAACACCCTCTCCATTGGCCTTCCCTTGTCGACAACCTGGAAACTCAAGCTGGTGCAAAATGCTGCCGCTCAACTGCTGGTGGGAGCATCGGCAAGAGAGTACATTACACCAATCCTACAGCAATTTCACTGACTGCCAATTGAATACTGGATTGTCTTCAGGTGCTGGTTTTGACCTTTAAGGCCTTGTATGGTCTAGGGCCAGTGTACCTGAGGGACATCCTCACCCCATATGTCCCCCCGAGATCTCTGTGCTCAGAAGAACAAAACCTTCTGATGATTCCATCAGTTCGTTCCTGTCGCCTCTCAGTGACAAGACAACGAGCCTTCTCTGTGGTGGCACCGACGCTGTGGAATGCGTTACCAGACGACGTTCGGGCTATGACGGAGTTAGCCCCTCCGGAGGGCCTGCAAGATGACTCTTTTTAAGCAGGCCTTTAATATAAGTTTCCCCGGATAACTGTGACCATGCCTTGTGCCTTATATAACAAAGTGTTTTATCTGTTTTTAATCTGCCGTTGTATGTAAACCGCCCCGAGCCTGCAGGGAGGAGCGGTATATAAAAGTGAACAATAAATAAATAAATAACTCCCAGATCTCTAAAATTATAAGGTGCAGAGCAGTTCTACTTTCTATTTTATTGTCTGATAGTAAATACCACATGCCTTTACAATTGCCATTCAAATGGGTTGTAAACTCTATTTATATATCACCGATTTGATGGATGCTTCTCTCCATCTGTTTAAATAATGGCTCCTGAGGCATTTTCAGGCAGTTGATTTCAAGACTTCAGCTTTTCAGGTTCATTAGAACTGTAAATGCAGAGTTCTATAACATATTACAAATACTGATTAATTAATTTAATATTCTATCTTTTTCCTACTAAGGCATCGTCAAATATAACCAGAAAAAAGTTAAAACAGCATGCAGAACAAATATTTTAAAAATATCAAATAAGTAACACATTTAAAGCAATAATTTTAAACAATTACAAACAAGTTCAAACGATAGTTTTTTTTTAAAATCATACTGCATTTAAAAATCTTTTTGTCAATTAACAGCTGAAGACTGAAGATGAAAAGAGAACAAAGAGGGAGCCGATTGAGCCTTCCTGGACAGGAACTTCCATAGTCTATGAGCAGTAACAGGGGGCCCATCCAGACAGGCCCATATTCTGGAACCTGTCTCGGTTTTATCAGAAGCATCCAAACGACACCTACATAAAACTGAATTAATTCAGAACAAATCAAGGTTTCCCTGGCTTTCCCCCAAATTAATTAGAAAAAGGAATTTGCAGTGAGAAACCACATAGTATTGTTATATTTGGATTAGGCTGACCTTGATACATATATATATATATATATATATATATATATATATATATATATATATATATATGCAATTTTTTGAGATAATCATCTAGATCGGGTATGGGAAAACTTTGGCCCTCCAGGTGTTTTGGACTCCAACTCCCACAATTGTGAGAGTTGAAGTCCAAAACATCTGGAGAGTCAAAGTTTGCCGATGCCAGCTCCTTCGATCCCTTACCTGAAGATTAGGATCAATGTGCTGTATTTTACAACATCTGAACAACAATGAACCATATAAAGCAACATCTGGAAGTAAATAATCACCCACCCCAGATTTATGTATTTACTTATTTAGGAGTATGTGAATAATGCATATGTGCCTGTACATGCATGTAGGAGCTGCATAAAAATTGTACCTTTCTAACTCTTCTGTCTTCCAGGTCAAAAAGGGCTTTAAAAGGATGGACGTTGCAAGCTATGACCCTAAAGATTGAGTATAGAGCCTTCCCACATGCAGGGTGACCCAGGATCTCTATAATAATGAGTGCTAGACTCAGAAATAGTGAACCAAAACAGGATTTATTGGATAACAACTAGTAGAAAATTCTGGTGGCCCAAAATGCTTGGTTGGTTGCAAAAGAGTCCTTTAAACAAAGGGAAAGTGTTCACTTGCCTCATGCAAAGCGAAGGTACCTTTCTTTGGATCCCAGGTATCCTGTTCCTCTCTGTAGGCCTACGAAGTCCCATAAAACCCCCAAAATCCAGTCTCTGGTGAGGATGGGTCTCCTATGCACGGCAGCTTGGTTGAGAAAGCAGGTAGACTCTGCAGGTGAACGAAGAATGCGATGTCCCAGCAAGCTTAGGTTCCAGCCTTGCTTCATCCGTGAGATCTTTGGAATGAGGACGGAGGGGACGTCCGGCCCCTTAAGTAGACTCTGGAAAAGGGTGGAGTTGAAGGCGGAGACACCAGGTATGGAGCCAGGAAGCAGCCCCATCCGAGTGATCACATGGCCAGACAGAGAAGCACATGGCCAACAAAGAGGATATAGAACAAAGGATCCATCCAGTTCAAAGCAGATAATATGGGATCAGATCCTGGGATTTAAGGCAGTAAATCCAGCCTTACTCAAATGTATATTGTGTCACTAGTGCATTATTGCATTCCACTGTCATATTTTGCTGTTCCTTTTCATAGTAAAGGTTTTACTGTGAAGGTTAGAAGTCTAGGATCTTGTCAATAAGATGTTTAGTAGGCATGGTTTAGGACCCAAAAATAGGGAATCAAAAATCTAATGGGGGGGGGGGGGGATTTTTTTTATTAGTAATAGAAAGACTTACAAAAAAATTTCCAAAAAATTCTAAAATGTAACGTAATTACTAACGAAATTTGTTAGTAGTTCGTATGCCAGCGCATGCGCATTCCAGATGGTTTTGGCCTACAACTCCCAGAAATCCTAACAGCTGGTAAATTGGCTGGGATTTCTGGGAGTTGTAGGCCAAAACTTGAATAAATCACACTGAATTCTAGATGGGACTCTCCAAATAGGAAGGAGGGAGGGAGGAAGGAGGGAGGGAGGGAAGGAGGGAGGGAGGGGTATTCTATTCTTGGAAGCCGCAAAAAGGAGGAGGAGCCCCCCCCCTCGCTCCTCGCTGCCTCTCTCTCACCCCGATCCTGAGGGAGCGAGGGCCCAAGTTTGCCCAGGCTGAGAGGAAAAGGAAGAGGCCTGAGGCTGTGAGGAATGGTGGGAGTTGAAGTCCAAAACACCTGGAGGGCTGAAGTTGGCCTAAATATTATAAGTAATCCAACTGGTCATATACCTACATTCCATGCACATGCAATAATACAGCAGTAATAACAATGGGTATAAGAAGAGGTAGGGGTTAACAACATAAAATTCAAACTGAAGTATTCTGACTCTGGTCCCTCCTCAAGCGGTGCAAACGGGCTCTTCTCTATGAGCCCGGATTCTGCAGCAAATCCTCCCCAAAGAATATGTATGTGCACGCAGGCAGCAAACGCTGTGCCCGGGCTTTTCCCGGGAGAGGATGCCTCCCGGGCTCATAGAGAAGTGCCATTTGCAGTTTGCGCCGCTTGAGGAGGGACCTGGAAAAAATGTAAACAGAGAGGTTTACTCAAGAGTAAATCCACAAAGGAGGGCACTTCATCCAAAGTGCCCTCCTTTGCGGATTTACTCATGAGTAAACCTCTCTGTTTACTCCTTTGCAGATTTACTTCTGAGTAAACCTCTCTGTTTACATTTTTCCAGGCTTCCAGCCGAAAGAAGGAGCAAGTTTAGGGCTTGCCTTGCCAATACTTATTGGCAAGGGAGGCGGGAGGGTGGTGAGAGAGAAGGAGGGTGCCCCCTTATGACCTTATTATGATACTTAAGAAAATCCTGGTCCCCGAAGTTCTATAAAGAAAGTCCACTTCCTGGTTGGCGTTCCAGATGCGGAAATATTCAAAAGTAGCATTTCTTACGAATCCCTTCCGAATCATTTAATTTTCATAACTTTTTTCTCATGCCTAATGTTTAGAATCATTGCATGAGTGATGTGGCTAAGAGGCTGTCAACATTTGCTGACTCCATGCATTTCATAGGGTTTCATATATCAGTCAGAGAAAACGCATCTAGAAAATCTCAATGAATTTCCATGTAGAACAAATCAAATCAAATCAAATCACAACAGACTCTTGCAATATTTCTGTTTTAGGCTGGATCTACATTGCCATATAATCCAGTTTCAGAATGCAGTAAATCTGATAAATAACTTTTCCCTATCCCCACAAAAATCCATGACAATTCAAATAAATAGCAGAAACTGTTAGCTGTGTGTGTATGTGTGTGTAGTTCCTGCCATAGCTGAGTATACACACAGCATGGTATTATTGCCCGCCCACCCCCGAAAGAAGACACACGACAACAGTGGTTGGGTTCCAATTGGGCAACATTTATTCAAATTGTTACCTATTTAATTGACCTAAACCTTAACTCAAGGGGTGTCAGGTATTTGCTGAATCCCATTCAGGTAGCTACCCTACCTGTTTATGTAAAGTTGCTGGCAGAAAACTATGCTCCTTGACAACTGGCCAAGGCAGCCTGTGAGAGAAAGGAATGGGAGCGAGTTCTGGTGCCCCAAGTGTGGATCCCAAACTCTTCCCATTCCCGGCCATAACCAAACTTCCCCGATCAACTTGAACTTTGATTGAGTATTAACTGTATGGCTTCCACGCCCAACGGGGGATGTCTTGAATGCCCACTGAAATCAGGAGTTTCCTCTCTATTTTCCGCCACAGATTGGGGGTAGATGTCCATCTTGCCTCCCAACCCCACCAAGTCTTCTAACACCCCTGCTAATCCCTTCTGCAATCCGCTAGGAATTGAAGGTTTCCAAAGGTCTGAAAAGTGGACTCCGTCTCTCCTGAAAATGGAAGGGTTATAAAGGTTGAGATCCGATGGTCGATGTAAGATCCGTTAGCTCCTGTCGCCACATTCGCATGGCCCGTTCACTCGCTTCCCGTGCTCTCTCCAGCATCTCACGTCCTCCACCCGACCACTTGCATCGTGGCGTGATGGCGGACACACGATGTGAACCCGCCATGCCTGCCAAATCCTTTGTAAATCCGCTCGGGCCTGCATGGACAGCGCCTTGCCTGACAGCAGGCCAAGGTCGCTACCACCGAGGTGGATCAGCAACACATCAGGAGGAACTCCACTCCTGGCATCGAACAACAGGGGAGCAGGCCGTCCCAGCGTAAAACCGCGTCTACCTCTCCATTCCACAGTGGCAATGGAGGCAAGGCCCAGGTGCTGTCCATAGGGGTCTTGCGTGCTTCCTTCTCAGCCCAGTAGATGTAACTGTGTCCGCACACCAAGACCCTCCGCCTATGCTCCAGCCCGGCCGATCCTGAAACAATAACATGTTACAACAGCACGCTCCGTATGTAACCCTTATACGCCCCGGATTTCCATCTCCCCAGGGACTTGACTGCCTGGGCCTCGTAGCCCATTGCAGCGGCCGTTGATGCTGCGCCGATCCGAAAGGAATGAGTCCCAAATTTGTGTTGGCCCAGGCCCAGCAGTTCCAAAACATTTGGCCGTAACCGTCCAGAATTGATACTTTGTAAGGGGTGTGTTATCCTGGTGACAGAAGAGGTAACCTGGTAGTACCCTGAGCGCTAGGGAACGGGCCATGGCCATGACTGGGCACAAATCGCCATCCGAGGCGCCCCGATAGTGTGATTAGGGCACCCCTTCCCCTGCTGGTCAGTCTTAGATGTCCTCAGCTTGATCTCCAGCCTACCCTGTCCCAATTTGGTGTCGGAATACAGCAAGGCCCGATGAGAGGAGTCGGATTTGGAGCCCGCGACCAGCTCGCTACCGCAGTGCCCCAAAGAAGGCTGTCAAAGCTGCCGCGTGGAACAACTCCTGCTCGTATTGTGACTCACACACAGTCGGCCACAATAGCCTAAGCCCCTTCAGGATTGCGGGAGTTAGAGGTTGCCTGTCATCTGCGGGTTTCCCATGGTCCCTTGTCCACCCCGCGCAAGGATTTTGTGTATTCGAAGTCATTGGTCGAGTCGGCATGCCCTGGGCCTTGAACCAGTAGGCCAGTGCTGCTAGTTTGCCTTTAATAGTTCATGGGCCCGACCGCTCCTCCTCTCATATACACAAAATTGGGCCACGTGGTTCGTAGATGCACGGGAATCTTTCGGCAAACCGTAATAATCCCTGAATTCAGTGAAGTCTCATACTGCCCTTGAATATGCTCGCTTGGAACTAGGGGCCAGGGCCTGGACATACCAGCTGTGACCTCGTCGCTCCAGCCAACCAGAGATGGCTTGGCATGTTTTCTGGGCCCCTTTCGCCGGGCGCTAGCTGTCTGGCGCCCCATCTGCATGCGAGACAGAGCATCAGCTAAGGAGTTGTCCAGTCGCGATATGGGATGCCCGAAACAAAATGTTAAACCTCAGGCAGTGCAACGTGAATAAACGCATCACGCCCATCACCAGGGGTGACCTAGATGTTAGGTATTAATGACCTGAACCGTGGCCATGTTGTCACACCAAAAGTGGACGGAGGAATTAGCAAATTTGTCCAGAGATGGACAGCCACCAGTATAGGGAAGAATTCCAAGAAGGTTAGGTCGGATGTGATGCCTGACGCATGCCACTCCTCAGGCCATCGCTCCGCACACCATTTGCCATTGAAGTATACTCCGAACCCTATGGCGCCCGATGCGTCGGATGACACCTTAAGAGCGTCTTTTACCAGCAGTTCTTGCCGCCAAAATGAGATACCGTTGTAATTTTTGAGAAATTGCGACCAAACTGCCAGATCCGATTTAATTTGTTGAGTAATTCTAATGTGGTGATGCGGCGATGATACGCCCGAGATGGCATCACACAATCTGCGCAGTAATGCCCTGCCCGGTGCTACCACCTTGCAGGCAAAATTTAGGTGACCAATTAATTCTTGGAATTCCCTTAAGGTGGCTTTCTTCCTGAGGACGAATTGTTCCAACCTATGCCTCAGGTCTGCGATCTTATCTGGTGGCAGCCTGGAAAACTGGTTGACCGTGTCTAGCTCAACCCCCAAGAATGTTAGCACTGTCTTTGGGCCCTCCGTTTTTTCCTGCGCTAGCGGTACCCCGAGTTCCTCTGCTAAATGCTGAAAAGTGTGTAACAAGGTATAGCATTGCCCCTGACCAAAGGCTCCCCACGAAGAGGAAGTCATCAAGGTAGTGCTGCCCCTTTTAGCCCCGCCTTGGCCTTCAGGGCCCATTCTAAGAATGTGCTAAATGTCTCAAATGCCGCACACGACACTGAGCAGCCCATCGGGAGAGCTCGGTCCATGTAGAACCGCCCCTCGAGCAGAAGCCGAGCACCAAAGTCCTCTGGATGTACAGGGAGTAGCCTAAAAGCCGACTTTATGTCACACTTAGCAAGCTCAGCTGCGGGCCCATGCCGCCTGATCAGCCTAACTGTCGCGTCGAAGGACGTGTAGTGCACCGTGGATAAGTTGTCCGGTATCGCATCATTCACCGAGCTCCCTCGGGGGTAAGACAGGTGGTGAATGAGGCGATACTCGCCCGGGGCCTTCTTTGGTACTATTCCCAACGGGGAGACCTGAAGTACTGTGTAGGCGGGGCCGCGAAGGGGCCTAGAATCCTGCCCTCAGCCAACTCCTTGCCGATTTTCTTTTTAACGATGTCCTCCATGCCCACTAGTGATCTAAGGTTGGGGGCTAGTCTTTGAGTCCTCTGACCCAGGGCTGGGATGCGGAAACCCTGCGTAAAGCCGCTTAGCAAATAATTTGCCGCAGTTCTGTCAGGGTACCCCTTCAGCCACTGCTCCAAGGGGCCCACCTTAATTGGGCTGGGGCCCCTTGGGAAGGTTGGGAAGGTTGGGTTGGGCTGCGCTCCTTCTGTTGAACTCCCTTGTGCTGCCCCCGCCCGGCCTACCCTTCGAGCAGTTCCGCAGAGAGCGAGCCCCAGCATATTGTGCAAGCATGCTGGAACCTGCAGGGTCTTCTAGAGCATGAACCCTGGGCGGCAAATTCCCAGCACATTGACTGCGTTCTTTGGCCCTGTTGTGGCGGGGCCACCTGGCGAAAGGGCAGCCCACCTTTAAGGTTTTGAATCATATGGCCACTGTCAGTTAGTTCGCCTGGTATCGCCTGGCCGCATTCATGATTGCCATCCAAAGCTGGCTGTCTATTAAATCCCAGCGCTTATTGGGTTCCTCAGCCGCTTCCGACCTGAAGCGTTTGTCATACTCGAGCCAGGCCGGACCAGCGAATTTAAGCCGGGCCTCGTTTATGATTTTTGGTACTTAAATAAGGCCTTGGGCCGACTAGGGTATTTGTTGCTGATAATGTCTGCGTAAATGGTCCAACCCGCAAACCAATTTTCCCAATTTTGCTCAATTTTTCTCTTTTTTATTTCTCCATTGCTTCGTCATCTAGGTCGTCACCTCTCTTTTTGTCCAATTCCTATAGCACAACGAAAACAGGTCAATGTACTCGTTCCGCAATATTTTCTCTAGTGTCTTTTGGGAAAGGTGCGTGCCTAGTGACGAAGTGGTCACTGATGGAGCTATTGGTAATGTCCATTCGCTGGTACCCCAAAACTGGTTAGCGTCCCCCGTCCCCGCCTCTAGGGTTATGGGTGTAGGCAAAATATTAACCGCTGAATTGGCTGGCCCTGGCAAATTACCATGGCCCGCGTCCCTCAGTGCTGCGATAACAGATGCCGGGAGGTGAGTAAGAGGGTTAGTTGGCATGCTGTGTGCCGGGGCGCCGTCCCACGGCCACGCCGGTGTGGTGCTATTACCTGCTGGAGCCGCAGGTCCTCCTGCAGCCGCTGCTGGCCGGCTGTAATTACCGGTGTCGCGACTGGGGCTGGCGGAGCTGGGGCTGGCGGAGCTGGTGCTGGCGGAGCTGGTGCTGGTGCTGCAATCACAGGAACTGTCGCAGCAGTCCATGCTGGCAGGGCTGTGATCACCGGGACTGGCCTTGGAGCTGGCCCTGTGATTACCGACACCGGCCCCACATCCTGTTGCGGCTGAGCTGCCCCCCCTGCTGCTGTTGCTCCTCTGGGCGGGTGACGGTATGGGTCATGCGCTGCTGCACTGCCTCTCTAGGGAAGACACCCGAGACAGAATGTGTTTAAGTATCACTTTCCTGCTGGTGCCGCGAGGCGGCCTAGGTGCGGCCTCGCCAACTGCGATCCCAGCCCCTTTTTCCAACCCCTCAATCCTAGTTAAAACCATAGCCATGGTCTCGTCTTCATCCTCCGAGGGCGATCAGGGAGGGGTGGTGGGTGCTTTGTCCCCGGCGTCTTGGCCGGCCCCTGGCCCCTAGGGGCGCCAAAGTTCCTCCGCGGTGCCATCCTGTAAAGAGAAACAATCTCCATGTGAGCACCTCGCTGCCTAACAACCGTGGGGACCTCCCCCGCAATACCGTACCGGCATCCATAGAAATGCATCCATCCCTTGTCCTCGAACTCGTGGCCATCATACTGAGCCAATTCACAATAAATGCTTTGAACTGGGTTATCTGAGTCCACAATAACATATAATACAATTCAATGTGGATTTGATATAGCTGTGTGGAGGGGGCGCCAGGCCGGGAGGATGGGCCTGGCCAGCCCCGCCAGGCCCGCAACTTTAGAGGGGGGGGGGGAACCGGGGCCCTCTCTCCCCCACCCAAGGCGTCCTGGCAGCCATGTGGCCGCCCGGGAGGGATCGGGCCTGGCGAGGCCTACCCCCGCCAGGCCCGCAGCTGAGCAAAGAGGGGGAGCGGAGGAACCGGGCCCCTCTCCCCCAGCGGCGTCCGGCGGCCACGTGGCCGCCCGGGAGGGATCGGGCCTGGCGAGGCCTACCCCCGCCAGGCCCGCCCTGAGCAAAGAGGGGGGGAGCGGAGAGGGAACGGGGCCCTCTCCTCCCCCAGCGGCGTCCGGCGGCCACGTGGCCGCCCGGGAGGATTGGGCCTGGCGAGGCCTACCCCCGCCAGGCCCGCACTTGAGGAAGGGGGAGCGGAGAGGGAACGGGGCCCTCTCTCCTCCCCAGGCGTCCCGGCGGCCACGTGGCCGCCCAGGGAGGATCGGGCCTGGCGAGGCCCACCCCGCCAGGCCCGCAACTTTAGGGAGGGGGAGCGGAGAGGAACCGGGGCCCTCTCTCCCCCCCTCCCAGCGGCGTCCGGCGGCCACGTGGCCGCCCGGGAGGAGATCGGCCTGGCGAGGCCTACCCCCCCGCCAGGCCCGCAACTTTAGGGAGGGGGGGGGCGGAGAGGGTACCGGGGCCCTCTCTCCCCCAGCGGCGTCCCAGGCCACGTGGCCGCCCAGGAGGGATCGGGCCTGGCGGGGGCCTACCCCCGCCAGGCCCGCAGCTTGAGCAAGAGGGAGCGGAGAGGGAAAGGGCCCTCTCCCCCCCCAGCGGCGTCCCGGCGGCCACGTGGCCGCCCGGGAGAGATCGGCCTGGCGAGGCCTACCCCCGCCAGGCCGCAACTTTAGGGAAGGGGGAGCGGAGGGAACCGGGGCCCTCTCCCCCCCCCCAGCGGCGTCCCGGCGCCCACGTGGCCGCCCAGGAGGGATCGGGCCTGGCGAGGCCTACCCCCCGCCAGGCCCGCAACTTGAAAAAGAGGGGGGGGGAGCGGAGAGGGAACAGGGCCCTCCCTCCCCAGCGGCGTCCCGGCCTGCACTTCAGGGAAGGGGAACCGGGGCCCTCTCTCCCCCACGTGACGAGCTCAACCTACAAGAGGGGGGGAAGAAGGGGAAACGGGGCAAAACAAGGGGGAGAGAAAAGGCAAAGGGGGGGAAAGGCAAAAGGGATAAAGAACATGCAAAGGGGAGAGCAAAAGGCAACAAGGGAAGAGAAAAAGGCAGCAAGGAGAGAAAAAGGGGGAAGCCACCTGGAAGGGGCAAAAAGGGGGAGAAAACAAAAGAGGAAGAAAAAACCTCCTCCCGCGGGAGAAGAGGGGCCTCGCCGCTGAGCCCAGCGGGTGCCCTCTTCCCCATAGGCCCCGAGACCGACCTGCGCTTCTTCCTCAAGGATCCAGAGGTCGGAGAAGGGAAGCCTGCATCTCTCTCCTCTTCGCTGTCTTCGTCGAAGTGAGCCTCTGGGGCTGGCTTCCTGTGGATGAAGCCACGCCCCCAGCTGCAGGGAGGCTCCATCCGGTTCCTCCCCTTTTCACTCCCCCGAGGGAGGGGTGGCAAAGCTCCTTCCTCCCAATATGCATTGGGGGAAGGTAGCATTGTAGACATTTATTGTATTCCCTTGATATTTAAATTATCCATAAATGTCACAAAGCTATCTTTTGATCCCAATTTGATCCCAATACACAGGACTACTTCACATCATATATTTTACTTGTATATCTAACTAAAAGTATGAACCCATTTCAGGTACTATACTAATTGCACAAGAGGCTGGTTTATCTCAAAATATGGGTGTATATAGTTCCCTAGGACAGACAATAATCTTGCAAACTTGCACACAATCCTCTCTTCTAATTTTGTCTTCATGGGTGAGAATAGAGTTTTTCAACACTGTTGATGAAATAGTAAACAATGGCTACTTCATAATCAGTTGCAGAACAGTGATATCCCATATAACCATTTGAACACATGTATACAGAACACTCAAATCTTGGCTCAACTACACTGCACAATTTAGTCTAGTGTAAATGTGTCCAGGAGCTACTCTAGATTTGACATGTTTGTGCCAAATCCAGGTCCATTATTTATATGTCCTGGAGCACAGCCTCTTCTTTGGGATGGCAAGCATAAATGGGTAGCCTCCTTCCTCCAGGATTGGGGACAACGTGTGGAGAGGGGAGAGGAGGTCTCCGGGAGGCTCCCATTAAGTTGCGGGGTCCCCCAGGGGGCCATCCTCTCACCCTTATTATTCAACATTTATATGCGCCCCCTGGCCCAGCTGGTTCGCGACTTTGGTCTGGAGTGTTATCCGTACGCTGATGACACCCAGCTTCTGCTGAGAATGGATGGCAGGCCGGATATCGTACCCGATTGTTTCCATCTATGCCTCGAAGCCGTAACTGGATGGCTGCATGCCAGCCGGCTGAAGGTGAATCCATCGAAGACGGAGATCTTGTGGCCCGGTCACCCTGGGCTGGATGAGTGTCGGTTGCCTACCCTGGATGGCGAGCAACTTAACCCGTCATCCCTTGTAAAGAGCTTGGGTGTCCAATTGGACCCTTTGCTATCCATGGTTAGCAAAACAACGTTTTCCACCTACGACAGGCTAGGCGACTGGCACCCTACTTGTCCAGGGACGACCTGGCCACGGTGATCCAAGTGACGGTCATCTCAAGGCTGGACTACTGTAACGCCCTCTAAGTTGGCCTTCCCTTGTCGACAATCCGGAAACTCAAGCTGGTGCAGAATGCCGCTGCTCGCTTGCTGGTGGGAGCACCAGTGAGGGAGCACATCACTCCCATTCTACGGCAACTGCACTGGCTTCCATTGTTACACTCTGTGTTTTTATTGTGTGTTGTGATCCGCCCTGAGCCTGCAGGGAGGAGCGGAATATAAAACTGAATAAATAAAAATAAAATAAAAATTATCTTCTCCATGTCACCAATACTGCTTATACCTGGCCATGGAACTCCATGAGAACTCCTGGCCATCACAGGCACCTTTATTGACACCAGAATGGGTTGTCTATGCAAGGAGGAAGGAAACACAGGTGCAACCCCCCCCCCTTCTTTTTTCTGATTGTGTTGGGCCTCTATTCTGACATTAGCAGAGGTGCTCACATTAACAGGATGAAAGAGGGAAATTTGACTGGTTACACAGCTGCCAGCCAATGTCAGAATGGGATGCCCTCGCAGTCAGAGAGAAGGAAGAAAATCTCTTCCTCTTCTTCATTCTGGTTGTATGGGCATTCTGTTCCCAGGAAGGTTTGCAAAAACAATATCTTTTGTTATCATGATTACCATCTGGTTTTGCTTGACTATTCATGTTCTACTTTTTATTTGTGAAATTAACAACAACAACTAGCAGTGTACAACTGTATTATCAGGTGAGCAATAAACCCCTTCTCAAAGACATACTTGAATGGCTTATTACTGGGTTACAGATTGGTGCAGAGAGCAGGGAGCCATCATATTCTCTCTTTGTAGTGCTATTTTCCTTTGTTTTGGCACACTATAGAAAATCAGTCAATTAGCAGGCAGTCTAACTGGATAGTTAGCTACCAATTGATGGTTGAGATAGGCTTTCTTTTGGAGATGTTGAAGCTTTACATTTCATTCAGGCATATGGGTATACCCAAAGAGCTGTTGGGCTCCCTCCCTTCAGTCATGTTTGTTTTGACAGTATGTTTGAAGTAGCTCCCTTCACTTTTATAGCATTTCCTAAGTCAGTGTTTCCCAACCAGTGTGCCGGGGCACACTAGTGTGCCGTGAGCGATCATCAGGTGTGCCGTGGGAAATTGGAACCTCCAGGAAGGGGGGATCTAGTGTGTTGAAGTATAAAAACCCTAAGAAACTTACCTCGATAAAGGCACAAAATTACAAACACCCCCCCTCCCCACCCGTTGTCTACTTGGTCTCTCCCTCTCCATGCATTGGGAAGGCCCGTCTCCCTTTCCCCAAGTAGAGACCTCCTCTTGGCTCCTGGGGGTTTTGTGTGGGAAGTTTGGCCCAGTTCTCTCATTGGTGGGGTTCAGAATGCTCTTTGATTGTAGGGGAACTATAAATCCCAGCAACTACAACTCCCAAGTGCCAAGGTCTATTTTCCCCAAACTCCATCTGCGTTCATATTTGGGCATATTGAGTATTCATGCCAAGTTTGGTTCTGATCCAACATTGTTTGAGTCCACAGTGCTCTCTGGATATAGGTGAACTACAACTCCAAAACTCAAGGTCAATGCCCACCAAACTCTTATAGCATTTTCTGTTGGATATGAGAGTTCTGTGTGGGAAGTTTGTGTCTTTCTGCCATTCCTGCCAGGATATCTATGGTGTGTTCATCGAAACAGGCCCAGGTTTCACACTGAGTGTATGAATACATTTAAAAACATATTAACTATATCTATTACTGTGTTAGAGTGTCATTTTGTGTCATTTTGGTTGGTGGTGTGCCCCAGGATTTTGCAAATGTAAAAAGTGTGCCACGGCTCAAAATTTTTGGGGAAACACTGTCCTAAGTAATGCCGGTTCCCATTGTCTGGTCCAGCTCAGAAGCCATTCTTCCTGGGTCACTTCTATCCATCAAGGAAACCACACAGTGACTTATAGCTATTTGGAGTTCACAATTGTGCCTCCATAGTTGCCTCTCAGGTAAACTGTTCTTTGAACAATGAGCAGACTGTTGACTACCTAAATCTATTTTGCTCCATGTTTCACCAAGCCTGTACAATTAAGCTGAGATTATATTGTCCTCCGCTTATACCGTGCCAATAAATGAATAAATAAATGTTTCATTCACATCAATTATTGGGCCTTCATACATGGAACATAGCAAATTTTAATTTGTATTTGAAAAGCATAGATTTTCTTAAGCTTTATTTTTTTTCTGTACAGAAATTATGCTTTTTAATTCACATGTTTCCTTAAGTTTGAATGAGGTTGACACTGCAGATTAGCTTTTCAGGACTTTGTCTCATGCAAATACATTGGACACTTTCCATTCTGCCATAATATGGAGGTGGGGGAGGGGAGGATCAAGTGGTGATGAATTTGGAATTTTAATAGACTGCTATTAATCTTTTGTAATCCTCCCACTCACTACTGTGAATCTGGCATATCTGAATTTTGGCCTAATTATAAACCTCACTATAGCAGTGTAATTTGTCATGCAAACAGCTGTTTTTAGATACTCCACTAGACTGGTGTTGAGAAATAGGGATAGATTTGAAGTCTGTGGCAACTGACACATCGTAAATTATTACCAAAAGGTCATTTCCATTTTTGTAGGATTTCAAGAAATGGAATTGGAGTAGACTCATTTTAAAAGAGGATATTTCCCAAAACTTGGAAAATGTACTTATTTTGATATACAGTTGTCATAATCTTTGTTTGCTGTAATGAACAAGTAACAGCTTTAAAACTGTGATTAGTCCATATTTTGCTCTGTTCTCTATCCATTGCAAACAGATTCAGTGTGTCTAAAACTACTTTGACCTTGACATGCCTATCATTTCTGCGTTAATTCATACATCAGAAATGTGCAATTGGAAGAGACACAAGGCAGGGATGGAGCAGAAAACACCTCTATGCCTGCGACCTCTGGAAGCAGTGCTAAATCCAGCATCTAATGATGAAAAGAGAACTTATAGGAGTACCCCAAGCAAAGAACAAGGGCAATAGAAACTAACAGGGAGGAAGAATTAGGGATAAATTACTGGTTTTGTTACTTCCAACTACATGACAAATTTAAGCAAGACAATAAGATAGAATTTCCTCAAAGATATTCAGAACTGGGAAACATTTTGGAGAAGGAGAATAAAGGACTAATTTCCAGAATACATTTTTGAATACGACTTAGAAGACCATCAAATAAAAAACAGTGATGATTTTAGGGAAAAAAATGATTTGGAAAAATTTGAATTTTTAAGGAAAAGAGGTTTTAAATTTTTGATAGCTGGGTCCATTAGAGCAGTGTTTCCCAACCAGTGTGCCGTGGCACCCTAGTGTGCCGTGAGTGATCATCAGGTGTGCTGTGGGAAATTGGCACTCTGCCCCCTCCTAGCAGCCCCCTCACAGGTTTCCAAGAAACAAATTGAGCCTCTCCGCTTGGATTTTTAAAAACTATTTTACTGGATTTTTCGAGAGTTGTCTCTCCCCCAGGAACTGTTTATAATAGCTTCATGACATCCATAGTTAACTGGAAGCAAGTTTCACTCAGGGTGAAATTTCACAAAGGTCTGGAGAACAAGCTCTATGAGGAGCGGCTTGAAGAGCTGGGCATGTTTAGCCTGAAGAAGAGAAGGCTGAGAGAAGACATGATAGCCATGTATAAATATGTGAGAGGAAGTCATATATACAGTATGTTGTATTCATCGAAACAGGCCCAGGTTTCACACTGAGTTTATAATTACATTTAAAAACATATTAACTATGTGTATTACTATGTTAGAGTGTGCCCCAGGATTTTGCAAATGTAAAAAATGTGCCGTGGCTCAAAAAAGGTTGAAAAACACTGCATTAGAGAAAATATGTATACCATGTTCTATAGAAGTTATATAGCTCCCGAGGTGATAAGGAAAATAGATAAATTTCGCTGGGGGATATGCTGGAGTTGCAAAATAACATAAATGTACCTTCTTCCACACTTGCTGGACGTGTAGGCTGGTACAAACTTTCTGGGAAAAGTTAATCAAGGAGACAACACACTATAATTATAAAAAAGAGGTGTTTTTTTTAAAAAAAACAAAACCCAGAAGAGTGTCGTTTATATTTATTTTGGGGAAAAGCAGTTAAGAAGACAGAAGTTTGCCAAAATGGTTTTGTAGCTACAAGATTAAAAATAGCAAAATTATGGAAAGAGGAAAATGAGCTGATTATAAAGGACTGGAGAAGAAAATTATTAGACCATATCCAAATGGCCAAGCTGTCCAACAGCATTAGAGGAGGACATAATGAAGATTTTGTTAGAAAATGGAGGCTTGCATTTGAATATTTACAAGGAAGACAAAGGTAGACTTCAAAACAGCAGCAATGAGAAGAGACTGGGTTTACTGCTTCTTAAAGCCATTCTACTCTAGAGGAGAGGCAGACACCTGCACTTTCTTCTCTCCCAGCACCAGCAGCTTTAAGGCATTTTAAGGAAGCCCAGAGAAGGGTGAGCTGGAGCTTAGTCAAGCTATCCTCCTTGGACTACCTTAGACTATCTTAGGCTGTAATCTCCTTTCTGATTCAGTTTATGCTTCCTTAAAGCTGTTTCTATTTTCTACTCTAGAGGAGAGGTAGGCTTCTCTTTTTTTGTTGCTGGGATTATTATTCTCTTCTTGGCATTTCTTTGCAAACAAAGATTCAGAAAGGACTCATGCCACGCTTTCTACAAGTGCATTAAAGGGCTTTTTCAGAAGTTGGATGTGTCCTTCCTGTGCAAAGGATTTTTCTGGTGGAGCGCAGCGTGCACAGAACTGGCCTCACCCTTTAAACCAAAGGTTCGTCTGCTGGGGCCTAGCAAAGCTTGGACAGTAGCAGCGAGGTCCTCAGGTCATAGGTTTGATTAGAGTTTCCTTCTCTTAGATCAGTGATTTTCAACCTTTTTGAACTGCGGCACATTTTTTACATTTACAAAATCCTGGAGCATACCACCAACCAAAATGACACAAAATGACACTCTAACACAGTAATACATATAGTTAATATGTTTTAAATGTATTTATACACTAACTTAGCTGGCAGTATTAATGTTTCTGCCACAGTGTGGGACTTTTTTAAATTTAGCTACGAGATCAGCAACAAGGTAGCTAGCTTTGATGGCTCTCTCATTTACCTTTGTGGTTTTTCTCAAAGAAATGGTCTGTTTCTCATTGTTTGTACGTAAACGTACACAATAGTCCGTTGCCTTGTTTTGAATGGAAGGGTGTTTCATTTGGAGATGGTGTTTAAGCTTGCTTGGCACCATGGTGCTATTGGACAGCTTCTCACAACACACCAAGCACAGCGGAGTCGGTGCCGTCACATCCCCTGTGAAAGTGAATCCAAATGAAAGATAGCTTTCGCTGTATTGCCTCGAGCTCACCATCTTTTCTTTTTTTCTTTTGTCCACCACTCATATTAGGGCCTTCATCTGTGTCATAATTTTGTCCAGGGCCCTGTTCAGCATTTGCATTTTCCCTTCTCAAAAATTTCTCCATCACTGTCACTCGCTTGTCTTGCTGTGATCCCAAATTGCCACTGTCACTTGACGCACAGCTGCAGCACTAACTCTAACTTTGTTTACTTAGCCGCGTCTGAGCGAATCCAAGATGGCGTGACCATAGCACTCTCGTGTCAGTTCTTAGGTGACGCGAGAGTGCTATGGTTCAATTTCTTAAAGGGACAGGTGTGCCTTATAGTTTATATATGGATGGATATTATTGATTCGACTCTATGTTGATTTATTCCCATTTCACAGTCTCACCACTTTGCAGCAATGTCTGAGTGTGCTATGTGGTAGACCAGAAAAGGCGATTCTGTTTAATGCTTTCAGACCATTGGCATACTTATATGGATGGGGCAAATAATGATGGCAGTTGAGTATATTTATTTATTTATTTACTTTATTTATATTCTGCTCTTCTCACCCCGAAGGGGACTCAGAGCAGATTACAGTACACATACTTGCAGACAATCCCTGCAGTTCAACATGACATATAAACATGTGACATTTATCACAGTACAGTACATACTACATACATTTTGACATTATACATACAGTATATTGACAAACAGAGGCAAACTTTCTGGCCACCAGGGGGAGCTGACACACTCCTAATCTCTCTCAGCGTTTTTCCAGCTTCCCTTGTTGTTCTTCTGCATTCCTTGGCGATTCCTGGAGTTCTTTATGGCTTCATAAATCAGTCAAATTCCACCTCCCCACTTAATGTGGTCTCTTTTATCTCCTACTTGACAAATGAACTGTCTTTTGGGCTGCAAAGGTCGACAGTAGGCTACACTTAAGGTTGGGCACCCACTCCGACCCGGGCAAGCCTCAAACTCATGACTTACAGGTCAGAGAGATCTTAGGCAGCTGACACTTATCCAGCTGCACCACTTCCCGGCGAGATGTTTAGGTGATCATTATGATCTCAATGGCCGGACGATTTTGTGCCATTATATTGTTTTCAAGTAGAGAGCACTTGTATGATGGGGGCACAAACATTAGTGTAATCAGGATTTTAACTACAGGATTTCATGATAGTAGCAAATGTGAAGAGAAACATGCAATAAGGGTGCATACAAAGGAGCTCCAAGTGCCCTTAAGAATTGATGATGAACTTGTGAGTTGTATTTCTTGAGCCATTGATCTCAGTTATATGCCCATGAAATCGAAGTACTTCAGCTTTTACTGAGCCGAAGGCTGGCTTGTGATTTTCTTTCCCACTGTTTCCACTGTTTACTTATTCATCTTACCAAATGGAACCATGTTTCCTCCTAGTGTAAAACATCATCAGATTTCTTTATTGCTGTAGGGGATGTGATTCATCCAATTTTTCTTTGGTCCGAATGAATGTGAATGTGTTAAAAACAATCTTGTATTCATAGCTTTGTGAGAATTACATTTATACGATACAAAATTTGGGATTATTTTTATATTTCTACATTTTATATCCAAGGAAAGAGGGCAACATATGGGACAGCCCCCCTCCCATATTGCAAAAACAAATAGAAAAATATTCTAAGGAAGAAATCATGGACATTTCATTTATCATAGAAAATATTCTGCTAGCTATACCATGCTCTTTTTTTTAAAAGTATGCTATATATTGGAAACCAGAGATTGTATTACTGTGTGGTCAGGGCCCCCAGGCTGAATGGCATGTCTGAATTCTTCAGTATCATAACAAAATATATCAGCAAGATTGTCAAATCATCATCAAAAACAAATCATTCCCAAACCTGCTCAAGCCATTGAAATGTTTCAAAAGGAGATGGCTTTTGGAGAAGGCAGAATTGGTACACAGTTTATACCTCCCCCCCTCCCCCCATGAAGACCTGGGTTGCATTCCTGTGCCTAAAAAGTATTCAGATGACTCCTTAATTGTGGGAATCTGGGAATCTCTAAGAAGGCATAAAAATGGGGGTGGGCGTTATGGGGAGGTGGGTGTGGGAGGGGGCTGGTAACGAGACCAATATAGGTCCTTTTAAACTTGGAATTGTGCAATATAATAATTTTATTCGGCCAGCACCTTAAACACTCTGATTTGGACACCACCTCAGCCCTGTTGACTTGTAAATGCCTTTTCTTTACTTTTAATGTTTTGACTATTTGCTATTGTTAGATCTAGTAGTAAACATGTTCTAAATGTTTGATTTATATATTTAAATTTCTTTTCTTTCTTTTTAAAATATGTTTTTTTTTATTTTTCAATGAAGACATACAACTAGACAAACTTACATTAATTTGGAAACTAAGCATTAGGGTGGGTTGGGGTAGGGGTTGGGTAGGGTTGGGGTCTTTGGGAGGGGGGGGGGTAGAGTGACACATCAGGTTGGGGTGGGGATGAGGGTATAAAAGAACTTCCCAACAATTACTCAAGCATTACATCGTTCCTCTTGTTACATATAATGTGTTCTCCCGGTTTTACAGTAGCTAGGTAGTCTATTCACTTTTACATAAATCATAATTCATTCAGGTCTACTGTAAATTTGTTTCCTTGGTTTTGTATGTATGTTGTAAAGTTTGACCAGTCCGTTTTCTTCTTTTTATTGTTTATGTTTTGCGATAAAGAGCCCATTTGAATCATATCTAGAACCTTTAAATTTCTAAGTATGTTATTTTTGAGTTGTACTATAAATACACCCGATGTTGTTTATTTTATTGTTTATGATTTGGTCTGTTTTTTTATGTTATGCTGGTATTGAATGTTTGCCCATTTTCTGTTGTAAACCATCCTGAGTCCCCCCCGGGGAGATAGGGCGGTATAGAAATAAAGATGATGATGATGATGATTATTATACAGAGGCCCTATTAAGCATGGAACACTATGTTAAGGTCTATCACAGATTGTCGATGCACTCCCCAATTGTTTTTTTTAAAATCAACATTGACCCACCATCTTCAAAACCACAGCACTCAGGGGTCCCAGCAAACAAAACTGCTTCAGGTTAAAGTCAAACAAAGTCTTTTATTTGAGCAAAGTCCTGGAGGAACTTGGTACAAATAAAAGACTTTGTTTGACTTTAACCTGAAGCAGTTTTGTATGCTGGGACCCCTGAGCTTCAAGGGAAGGCACCCACAGTCCCCCAGGTTATAGAGAAGCACATTGGAGTTTCAACCTTTGAGTGCCTGGGCGTGACGGCACAGTACTTATGATGGCCTGTGTAAGCTTGCCTAGCTTGACCACAAGCACATCATCTGAGCCTCTGGCTGTCTTGCAGAAGACTGAGAGAGCTTTCAAAATGGAGATCCTATCCCCAGAAAAAAAGGGGCGGGCTCTAGACCAAAAGGATACTTTTGCAAGCCACCAGCAACATGCTTTGCAAGCTGTCTGCAAGCCTTTGTTAATGGTTAACTATCAGGTTGCCAGTAAGTCTGTAACAACCCTGAAAGAAATGCAAAGGGATGCTTTTTCTTATAACTATGGGGCAATGCAAAACAGATGTCTGGAAGACAGAACAGGCAATGTAGATCTAACCTGAGGTATGCTGAGAACTAAAGGAGGAAACAAGAAGAGAGAAGCAAAGACATTTTAACAGCAGCTTAAATATTGTTTTTTTGAAAATTGGAACAGTTGAAGGGCATGTACCTACCTCATATACTCATGTATAAGTATACAGTAGAAATGTTAGTTTAAAAAATCAACCCAAAAATCCTGGATTAACATATATACAGGTCCTTCTCAAAAAAATTAGCATATAGTGCTAAAGTTCATTATTTTCCATAATGTAATGATAAAAATTAAACTTTCATATATTTTAGATTCATTGCACACCAACTGAAATATTTCAGGTCTTTTTTTGTTTTAATACTGATGATTGTGGCATGCAACTCCTGAAAACCCAAAAATCCTATCTCAAAAAATTAGCATATTTCATCCGACCAATAAAATAAAAGTGTTTTTCAAAAAAAAAGTCAACCTTCAAATAATGATATTCAGTTATGCAATCAATACTTGGTCGGGAATCCTTTTGCAGAAATGACTGCTTCAATGTGGCGTGGCATGGAGGCAATCAGCCTGTGGCAGTGCTGAGGTGTTATGGAGGCCCAGGATGCTTCGATAGTGGCCTTAAGCTCATCCAGAGTGTTGGGTCTTGCGTCTCTCAACTTTCTCTTCACAATATCCCACGGATTCCCTATGGGGTTCAGGTCAGGAGAGTTGGCAGGCCAATTGAGCACAGTAATACCATGGTCAGTAAACCATTTACCAGTGGTTTTGGCACTGTGAGCAGGTGCCAGGTCGTGCTGAAAAATGAAATCTTCATCTCCATAAAGCTTTTCAGCCGATGGAAGCATGAATTGCTCCAAAATCTCCTGATAGCTAGCTGCATTGACCCTGCCCTTGATAAAACACAGTGGGCCAACACCAGCAGCTGACATGGCACCCCACACCATCACTGACTGTGGGTACTTGACACTGGACTTCAGGCATTTTGGCATTTCCTTCTCCCCAGTCTTCCTCCAGACTCTGGCACCTTGATTTCGAATGACATGCAAAATTTGCTTTCATCAGAAAAAGGACTTGGGCCCACTTAGCAACAGTCCAGTGCTGCTTCTCTGTTGCCCAGGTCAGGCGCTTCTGCCGCTGTTTCTGGTTCAAAAGTGGCTTGACCTGGGGAATGCGGCACCTGTAGCCCATTTCCTGCACACGCCTGTGCACGGTGGCTCTTGATGTTTCTACTCAGACTCAGTCCACTGCTTCCACAGGCCCCCAAGGTCTGGAATCGGTCCTTCTCCACAATCTTCCTCAGGGTCCGGCCACCTCTTCTCATTGTGCAGCGTTTTCTGCCACATTTTTCCTTCCCACAGACTTCCCATTGAGGTGCCTTGATACAGCACTCTGGGAACAGCCTATTTGTTCAGAAATTTCTTTCTGGGTCTGACCCTCTTGCTTGAGGGTGTCAATGATGGCCTTCTGGACAGCAGTCAGGTCGGCAGTCTTACCCATGATGGCGGTTTGGAATAATGAACCAGGCTGGGAGTTTTTAAAAGCCTCAGGAATCTTTTCCAGGTGCTTAGAGTTAATGTTGATTCAGATGATTAGGTTAATAGCTCGTTTAGAGGACCTTTTCCTGATATGCTAATTTTTTGAGATAGGATTTTTGGGTTTTCAGGAGCTGTATGCCACAATCATCAGTATTAAAACAAAAAAAGACCTGAAATATTTCAGTTGGTGTGCAATGAATCTAAAATATATGAAAGTTTAATTTTATCATTACATTATGGAAAATAATGAACTTTAGCACTATATGCTAATTTTTTGAGAAGGACCTGTAGATCAATCTGACTACTTTTTTTCAAAATGGAACTGTCTCCTTTTCTGAGTAGAGTGGTGAATGGCAAGAGCATCAACCATCCTGGAAAAATCAAATAGAAGCATTGATTCACTCTACTCTCTTTATATTATTTGCTGGTTCTGGGCTTTGTTGAATGACTGGGTGGAGAAATGGCAGCAACAATCAGTGTTGGCTGGTCTCCTAGCATAGTATTAATGCTTTCTCCTCTCCATGAATAATCTTCCACTTATTCATGTGTCATATCAAAATCTATAAATTTATGCTATAAAACCTGTCCTTGATTACATACCCCAAATCTGCCTTAATACATGTGGTTGACCTACAATTTAATATTTTTATTATTTATTTATTTATTTGAATTTATCAGTCGCCACTCCCGTTCGGCTCGGGGCGACTCACAGCAGCAAAAACACAGCATAAAACAAGTAAAAACCTTACGAAGCAATAAAATACACAGTAAAATACAAGATTAAAACAGCGCTACATGGCGATAAAATACACAATACATTACTGGGTTAAAAGGCAGGAGTGAGCAATTAGATGGCAGATAGTGTGGCAAGATTGTCAGGTTCAGCCGCCAAATGCCTGTTGAAACAGGAGTGTTTTGCATGCCTTCCGGAATGCCAATAAGCCTGAGAGTGTGCGGATCTCGGAAGGCAATGCATTCCATAAAGTGGGGGCTATAACCGAGACGGCCCTCCTCCGAGTAGCCATAAAATGGTACTTCTTCGCATCTGGAATCTCTAGAAGAGATTATATACAGTAATGTAAGCTATGTTAGACTTAAGCATCCTATAATGATTATGAATTAGATTTTAAATTGTGCCTTGTAAGCTGCCCTGAGCGCCCCCCCCCCCCAGGGGTTGATAAGGTTGGGGTAGAAATACTGTAAATAAATAAATAAATAAATGCACTTTGCTAATATAGCAAGGAAATGGAATGTAGCAACATATTTACAACCACATTGGCTGGTTTTTATATAGACATGAACATTTGTGAAGATAAACCCACTTCTTTAGATACGGTACATGCAAAAAACTGAGTTTATATCCATAAAAGCCCACACCAAAATGAAACCCAATTAGTTTTTGATGTACTTTCCTTTTTTGTCCCTCTCCCTTTCTCCTTTTTGAGATCAGGGGAAGGTTGATTTAGATCAACTCTGCAATTCTTCTTCAGCAGCTGGCAAATTAAGGTTTAAATGACACCCCAGAGCCACCCAGCTACTCTGTGACTGAGACATGAATTCAGATTTACTGTGTTTAGAGCAACCTTCTGTCCTTGGTGACACAGATAAAAGGTCTGATATAACCTTAAATTGTATTATGCCATACACTAACCATTTGCTTCTCCTTCTGCCTCCCTCCATCAGAATTGGAGGCAGTTGGAAATGTCTTGGATAATTTCACATTCACTTATTTTGGCCTTTGAACATTAAAATGTTAACATGATGATAATCAGACTTAAATCAATGGCGTTGTAATTGCTGAGTCAATGGGACCGTGCTTCAATATTGATAAGAGTCTTAAAGTTTCATCAGGATATATTGACAACCAGAGAGATGAATGCTGCTCTGTGTGAGAGAAAACTAGGGTTTGAATTTCTTTGATAAAGAGCAGCAAAGGGGGATACAGAACATATCAGACAGCAAACATAAGAACATAAGAACATAAGAAGAGCCATGCTGAATCGGACCTCAGCCCATCTAGTCCAGCATTCTGTGTCACACAGTGGCCCACCAGTTGTACACGGGGATCTCGAGCAGAAGGGAGGGCAAACCCTGACCTGCTTCCGACCCCCACAACCAGTACCCAGGGAAATCGTGCCTACCTCAACCAACTCCGAGGTGGCACTTGAATGTCCTTTTCAGTAACTACCGATACACTTGGTATCCATGAATCTGTCTAATCCTGCCTTGAAGTTGTTCAGGCTGACAGCTGTCACAACCTCTTCTGGAAGTTTATTTTATTTATTTATTTATTTATTTCAGGATTTTACCCCGCTCTTCTCAACCCCCGAGGGGGGACTCAGAGCGGCTTACAGCAGGCACAATTCGATGCCACATCAACAACGTAAAACCCCAAACCCCACATCCCGTTAAAACATTAAGGCATTTAAAATACAATCCCTCAACACATCTACAATCATTCCAATTAAAACAGTATTCAGCCCTAGAAACATTAACCCTCTTCCTCCCTCCCATTAAAATTCCATCTCCCATGCTGCCTAGTGCTGGTGGGAACGCCTGATCCCAGAGCCAGGATTTCACCTTCTTCCTGAATGTCAGGAGGGATGAGATGGACCGTACCTCCGTAGGGAGCGCATTCCACAGGCGGGGGGCCACCACCGAGAAGGCCCTGTCCCTCGTCCCCACCAACCGCATCTGAGAGGTCGGCGGGAGCGAGAGCAGGGCCTCCCCGGATGATCTTAGATTACGGGATGGGACGTAGCGGCCGATGCGTTCGGACAAGTAAGCTGGGCCAGAACCGTATAGAGCTTTAAAGGTCAAAACCAGCACTTTGAATTGAGCCCGGAATTGGACAGGCAGCCAGTGGAGCTGACACAGCAGGGGGGTAGTGTGCTCCCTGTATGTAGCTCCCGTTAGTAATCTGGCTGCCGCCCGCTGGACTAATTGCAATTTCCGAACTGTCTTCAAAGGCAGCCCCACGTAGAGTGCGTTGCAGTAATCTATTCGGGATGTGACCAGAGCGTGGACGACCGTAGCCAGATCAGAGTTCCATAACCCAATGACCCTCTGGGTGAAGAAATATTTCCCTTTATTAGTCCTAATTTTTCTACCTTGGAGCTTCAGGGAGTGCCCTCTAGTCCTAGTGTTTTGTGACAAAGAAAATAATTTTTCTTTATTCACCTTTTCTATCCCATGCATGATTTTATACACTTCGATCAAGTCACCTCTTAAACGCCGTCTTTCAAGGCTGAAAAGACCAAGGCGTTGCAACCTGATTTCATAAGGGAGCCGCTCCATCCCTTGGATCATTCTTGTTGCCGTTTTCTGTACCTTTTCCAGTTCCGTTATATCCTTCTTAAGGTGCGGAGACCAGAATTGTACACAGTACTCCAAATGTGGCCTTACCATAGATTTGTAGAGAGGTAATACAACATTTGCTGACCTATTTTCGATTCCCTTTCTGATCATGCCTAGCATAGAATTTGCTTTTTCACTGCTGCTGCGCACTGGGTTGACATCTTCATTGAGCTGTCCACCAAGACCCCAAGATCCCTTTCCTGGTTTGTCTCGGAAAGCTTTGACCCCATCAATTGGTAGGTGTAGTTGGGGTTTTTGCCCCGATGTGCATGACTTTACACTTGTTTAGGTTAAAATGCATTTGCCACTTTGTTGCCCATTCACTCAATTTCAAGAGATCTTTCTGGAGCTCTTTACAATCAGTTTCATTTTTAACTACCCTGAACAATTTAGTGTCGTCTGCAAACTTTGCTACCTCAGAATTCACTCCTACATCCAGGTCATTAATGAATAAATTAAAAAGTAAAGGACCCAAAACTGAACCTTGGGGTACGCCACTTCTCACCTCTTTCCACCCAGAGAAATGTCCGTTTATTACCACCCTTTGTTTCCTACAGTTTAGCCAGGTTCCAATCCAGGACAAGACCTGTCCTCTGATTCCATGGCTAAAGAGCTTATTTAGGAGCCTTTGGTGAGGGACTTTGTCAAAAGCCTTTTGAAAGTCAAGGTAAACAATATCAATTGGGTCCCCTTTATCTATGTGTTTATTTACACCCTCAAAGAATTCTAATAAGTTAGTAAGACATGATTTGCCTTTGCAGAAACCATGTTGATTTTCTTTCAGCAATGCCTGTTCTTTTATGTGCCTAGTAATATTTTCTTTAATAATGGTTTCCATCACTTTGCCTGGAACTGAGGTTAAACTGACTGGTCTATAATTTCCTGGATCACCTCTGGATCCTTTCTTGAAGATCAGGGTTACATTTGCCTCCCTCCAGTCCTCGGGTACAGTGCCTGATCTTAGAGAAAGGTTATATATCTTAGCTAGACGTTCAGCAATTTCACACTTGAGTTCCTTAAGAACTCTGGGGTGGATGCCATCTGGACCTGGTGATTTGTTGACATTTAGTTTAGTAAGGCATATGAGAACATCCTCCTTGTTTATCTCTATCTGTTTTAATTCTTTTAATTCCCTCCCTGAAAAAACTGACTCAGCTGCAGGCATATGTTGTCTGTCCTCCTGTGTGAAAACGGAGGCAAAGAAGTCATTTAGCCGCTCAGCAATCTCCTTGTCTTCGCTGATTTTCCCTTTCTGACCATTGAAATGGATAAAACCAAAGACATGAGGATTGTCTACACTTGGATGGAAGTCTGGTTGTCTCCACAGCACACAGTGACTTCTGGAGCGTACTCTGGAGTATTTTAATTTAAACTGAATTTTCCTCATTTTGGGCAAAGTTGGAAGATACACTGTTTTTTGGAACCTTCATAATATCCCATCTCTTAGAGGCCACCTGAATAGCTAAATCATGCCCAATTTGGCCTATTTCACTATCCAAACTGGACACGGGTACTGCCAATCTTTCCATGTCCTCATCAGCTTAGGGAAAGGGGGTGGATTGTGTCCATGTCGCTGCCATTCCTAGCTGGTCAAGGAGTCTGTCCAAGCCCCTGGGAATTGTTGCACCGTAGACCTGGCGCCCCTCAGTAAACCACTTAGACACTGGCAACGGTTAAATGCTTTATTTAGAATATATGATGAAAGGAAAGAGGTGAGGAAATATAGTCTAGCGATGCTCTTCAAACAGCAATAGATAGCAGCAAATTGTCCAAGAGGAAGCAGGATCAAACTATAGTCCTTTGGCAAACAGGGACAAAAGTAAAGGAATCTTCTTGCCCCAAACGGGCTAAATCCAAGGAAGGGTCTTGGCGCAAGGCTTGGCAAATAGAGTCTTAAAGCAGGAAGGCCCAGGGCCCAAGGCAGAGGTTCCGTGGAAGTGTAGCGTGGATTTCTGAACGTCGATGAAGGATGGATCTCCTTTGCTGGGGCCTAACTTAAATAGGTCCCAGAGGCTTTGATCCTTTCGACGCCAAGGTGCGTCGAAAGTCAGTTCTCAAAACAGATCCCAGCTGGGCCTTTCCTATCCCCGCCGCATCAGATTGGTATGTGCTCCCAATTAGCGAGTGCAGCTGGCAATAGGGAGTTAACTCCGCTTGGTTCTCCAGGCACTGTTTATCATTCTGAGCCTGAGGTGAATCTTGGGCAACTGTGGCCTTGAACGAATAATGAACCTGCCTCTGCCACTTGGGCCTTTCAGGCCTGGCAGGCCTCTGTGAAACTTTGGTTCTGATTTGGGATTCATCATGGCATGAGTCTTGCTGAGGGCTAAAGTCAGGTTGGGGTGTAACAATGGTGGGTGCTTTTACTGACATCGGAAGTGGGAGCCCACATTTCTGGCATGTGAAAGAACCCCTACTTCTTCCTAGTTGGACAGCTGTTCTAAATTGACATGAGCAGACTCCATGATCTCCCTTCCTTCTTCCAGGTTTTTGTGAGTATATTTACTGAGATCGGAATGGGGAGCTGTGATCAGGGAGAAGGAGGGAAGATCTTTGTGCTGATGGTGCAGGCTCTCCATGTCAGCAGAAATGCTCACAAGGGCAAAGAGATCAGATGCACATCCGTGGCTGACTAGAGCAGCGTTTCTCAACCTGGGGGTTGGGACCCCTGGGGGGGGGGGTTCAGGAGGGGGTGTCAGAGGGGTCGCCAAAGACCATAATAAAACATAGTATTTTCTGTTGGTCATGGGGGTTCTATGTGGGAAGTTTGACCCAATTCTATCATTGGTGGGGTTCAGAATGCTCTTTGATTATAGGTGAACTATAAATCCCAGCAACTACAACTCCCTAATGTCAAGTTCTATTTTCCCCAAACTCCACCAGTGTTCACATTTGGGCATATTGAGTATTCGTGCCAAGTTTGGTCCAGAACCTTCATTTGAGTCAACAGTGCTCTCTGGATATAGGTGAACTATAACTCCAAAACTCAAGGTCAATGCCCACCAAACCCTTCCAGTATTTTCTGTTGATCGTGGGAGTTCTGTGTGCCAAGTTTGGTTCAATCCCATCGTTGATGGAGTTCAGAATGCTGTCGGAAGGTGGAATGCAGAACAGAGGAACAGAGGCCCTTCGTCATGAGGATGAAGCAACGGCGCCCCCTTGTGACGTAATGACGCACCCTGTGACACAGCCAGAAGAAGAATTCCTTCAAAAATTGTATGTGTTGTATTGTAACTGTACGTCTTCCGGCAGGGATTGTCTGCCGTATGTGTGATGTAATCTGCTCTGAGTCCCCTTTGGGGTGAGAAGAGCAGAATATAAATAAATATTATTATTATTATTATTATTATTATTGTAGGTGAACTATAAATCCCAGAAACAACAACTCCCTAATGGCAAAATTGTATTTGTGGTCGTATTGGGTATTTATGCCAAATTTGGTCCAGTGAATGAAAATACATCCTGCATATCAGATACTTCCATTATGATTCATAACAATAGCAAAAATAGAGTTATGAAGTAGCAACAAAAATAATGTTATGATTGAGGGTCACCACAACATGAGGATCTGTATTAGGGGTCACGGCATTAGGAAGGTTGAGAACCACTGGACTAGGGTGAGATGGAAGATGTGAGACAAGGGTTGCAACAGTGGGGTGGATGCATTTTGTGACCACCTGAATGATAGTCCCAGATTTGGCACAAGTATTGGGGGCTGCTCCAAAGCATATATGCACCCATATAAATTGCCTGATGTAGATGAGCTGCAAGATACTAAAAACACATTGAATATGAACATTAATTCAGGTCTTTTCCCTGCCATTACTAGTCACAATAACCCCAAGCTCCAGTGGCAATGCCTTCAAATTATGTCATTTTATTTTGACCAAGGCAATTAGATAAAGCTGGGATATGTTTTTAACTGTACAGAATTTTGGTCTATAATGCATATTGACGATGAGAACAAGCAAATAAATATACTTGTGCTGGTCACTGACTGTGATATGAGACATGGGAAAAATCAGCATTATGAAATCACTTTACACAGAACAAGTCTACACATTTATGAACTGAGCTAAAAACCTGAATTTTGGACATAGATCTTGAAACACTTCAGCTTCTTTTCAAGCATGGAGAGGCACTGAACTCATCACATAAGTCAAGCTACTTCTGCCTGTCATGCGTAGCCCTCTGTGGTTGCAAAGAAGCAGAAGTGTAATGAAAGGAGGGAACTCAGGCAATTGACATCATCAATTTCCCCCTCAGCCTCTTTTCAAGCATGGAGAGGCACAGAACTCATAAGATATTACAGGGTTCGTAAAGAAGCAGAAATGTCCTGAAAGGAGACGGGATAGCAGCAATTGTGCTGTTTCTTGTACAAATTCACAATTCATATAATGTAACACGTTAATGTGAATGAATAAGATGCGACTCTATAGACATGTTTGTGTGGATGCCAACTGATATTTGCAAGTATATGGCTTTGAAAAAGCTCTATAAGCGAAATGGATTTAAGGGCCTGAAGTAGTCTTGAGCTACTTCCTGTTGGCCATTCCAGATTTTCTGGCCATCCCGAATTATCTGAGGACGCTGGGAGTGTATAACCAGAGGCTTGGTTGATTTGGTCACCCCGCATCATCGGTTGGTGCTGGGAGGGTTTACCAAGTTTTTCAGCCTTGGAATATACAGCAGATTTGCTGCAGGGCCAGTGGGTTTGCCATCGGTCGCTCCCTTACCTTCTAGTACCTGGGGTCATCCAGGCTCATTTAGAGATGCGGCGGGACTCTGGCCATCCTGGTTTTGCTTACCGGCATTGAGAGATTCCTACTTGATGCCATTTACTTCCTGAATACACAGTGCATCATCTTTTGACTTCACTTCGTTCCTCACACCACACACTTCAACTTTATTTATTTATTTATTTACAGTATTTATATTCCACCCTTCTCACCCCGCAGGGGACTCAGGACGGATCACAATGCACATATACAGGCAAACATTCAATGACATAGACATACAACATATATAGACAGACAATGAGCTACACAATTGGTTGAGAGCTCACCCCGACCTGGGCAGGCCTCAAACTCATGACCTCCTGGTCAGTAGAGATCTTATGCAGCTGACTCCCACATTCTCCAGAGTACTGGAAGCGTTGAAAACGTACCTTATCCTAATATACATATTGTTATAGTGGAATTTGTTCACCTCCGGAAAGAACAATTTGATGGGACTTGCCAACATTTGATGACGATGGTCGTGAGTGTGTTATGTGATTTAGATTGTTGATTATATGCTATTTGAAATGTATATATATGAAGTCTTCATTTATTAACACAATGAGGGGTTTACTGAGTTGTAGCACATATATTGATTGATTATTCATTGAAGTCCCTGTGCGGTTTGAAGCTTCCTTGTCTTTTGAGCTGCTCTGTTTTCACCATGAGTCTCATTTTCCCCCTTTTTGCCCTCAGTGTTTGGCTCTGAACAAAACTTATTTATTTATTTATTTATTTATTTAATCTAAGGCCTTTTTCCTGCTAAGATGCCCAACTTAGTTTGAAAAAATTGAAATAAAAATAAAATATATAGTACTTTTGCCTCCCAAAAGTACTATATACAAAGGCTGAAAAAGGAATTAAATTTTGGGTATATTAAAAACACACAGTTAAAACATTTAAAACTTAATTAAACTATACAACATTTTAAAAAAGAGTATACTTTTTACACAATATTCTTCATTCGAATAAATTAAATCAAAAGCCCACCTAGGCAAGGAGGCTGGCCCCCTATCTCTCCCGGAACGATCTGGCCACGGTGATCCAAGCCACAGTCATCTCAAGGCTGGATTACTGCAACGCGCTCTACGTTGGCCTTCCTCTGTCGGTGACCCGGAAGCTCAGGCTAGTGCAGAACACTGCCGCCCGGCTCCTGTCTGGCACGCCAGCTGGCGCCCACATAACACCTGTTTTGCAGGATCTGCACTGGCTGCCAATTGAGCACCGGATCACCTTAAAAGTGTTGGTCCTCACCTTTAAGGCCTTACACGGCCTGGGGCCAGCGTATTTGAGGGACCGTCTCACCCCATATTGCCCTCCGAGATCACTTCGGTCTGAGGACTCCAATCTCCTGGAGATACCTTCAGCTAAACTCGCAAGGCTGACTGCTACCCGCCGGAGGGCGTTCTCTGTCATAGCACCTATGCTGTGGAACGCCCTCCCGGCCGGAACTCGGGCTATGAAGGACTTGCTCCCGTTTAGACGGGCCTGTAAAACATACCTGTTTAAGCAGGCCTTTGGTGAGTAAGTCCTGCCCATGCCCCGCCATCTATTCGTTCTTCTGAGGATGATGTGCTGTTCATTGTTTTAACTGTGTTATTAATTACTGTACTGCTGTTGTTTTTAATTGTTTTTAACTGCTTATTGCCTGTATTTTACTGTGCCCTTCGGCTCCTGTAAGCCGCCGCGAGCCTCAGGGAGTCGGCGGCATAGAAGCCCGAATAATAATAATAATAATAATAAATAAAAAGGTCTTAAGCAGAACGTGAAAAGGGAGGAGGCTATTTAGACTTCCCATGAAAGGGAATCTGGAATTAACCAATGGGAACCTCTTTCATATCTTTACCTGTGAAGGTGGTGGGACTGATAAAAAGCCTTCCTTAGAAGAGTGTATGACTTGGGGTGGCTTGTTCGAGAAGATAGGATCATTTAGACCATATCAATGTCCCCACATGACACAAAAAGTTGTATTCACTCATAGTGTGACATATGCCGCATGATCCTTTCATATAAGATATCTGTCACACTATTTACATGTATATTATATTTATTGAGAGGATCCCAGATGTCATCAACTCCTTCTTATAAGACTCCTAGGCTTTCCCGCTGCTTCTTCTGTTATTGTTGCTGTTCTTAATAAACATGCACCCCCCCCCTCCCACACACACAAGCACACATCAAAACAGTTATATTGCTTTTGGATTCGAGAATGCTAGAAACCATCTAACTAAATGCATGCTCAGTCTATATACTCACAGCTAAGGGGTCCATTAGTCAAGTGAACCAGTTCTACAGATGGATTATAACTAGTTTTGTTCAAAGACTGAAATCACATAATTACTTCTGTGCCTTTTTGTTCTGTACTACAACAGCTTACATATGTATGAAAATTCCATCTTTCAAGTAGTAAACCGTATACATTTTCATTTGCCTAATAAACTCATTATACGGAAGCAAACATCTTTCACTGTTTCTTTTACAGCTGTGACTAGTTGAGTAATTGGTACCTATGCATTAATGATCTTTGGAAGAAAACCGTTTTCCTTGTTATCTCAAAAGAACAGCAGCAAAATATCCTTCCCTCTAATAGTGATATCAGCTGGTGAGTAGCAACAATATTAGCACTAAATTGGGATGATAGAGAATCAAGGAAGAGGAATCCACGGTTATAGGAAATTCCAAGATTGTCTTTTTTTGGCATAAAAAACTTCAGGAAATAAGATCTTAAGACGACGTGATTTATTTTTATAGACTGAATTATACTGGTTGCAATCTTAATGACAAACTCCAAGGCGTAATGGAAAAATGTGCATTGCTCCATCCGGGGTTGTTTATAAAACTTTGACATCAGAGGAGGACGCATGATGTCAGATTCACCTATTCCTTCTCATCCACCATGAAGTCTTTGAACCTTGCTTTTAGGTTACAGTTCTGACCTTGAAGAAGGACAAAACAGTGAAGCTCATGGACAAGAAGGGAGGGGAAGGACCAGTATTTATTTGTCCCACAAGCCACCCAGGCCCCTTCTACACTGACATATAATCCAGATTATCAAAGACTATAACTGTCACAACGCAGGCCCTGACTCCACTCCGTAATCACACACACACACAGACAATGTCAATTAACTATTTATTAAGCAAAAAATTAGAAGCAGGTGAAGAAGATAAAATGTCCAAAAAAGGTAAGATCAAATAGTCCAAAAGAAAAAGCAATCAAAGTTCAAAAGTCTTCAAAAGCAAGGATCAAAACAAGGTCCATAAAAACAAAGGGAATCAAGCAAGGCAATAGAATCCGTGGTTAGCAAGGTAAATCCAAAGTTCATGGAATCAACAAGGTTTCAAGGTAGTACTTGGCAAGACAAGCCAGTCTTTGGCTTCCAGGAGGACAGCAAGCTGCTTCGTCTCTCCAGCTCCGACGTGGCCAGCAAACTGAGGAACTTTCTCACAAAGTGCCTACTTAATTCCCTCCTTTGTGAGACCAGCGCCTTTCCAGGCCTCGCTTCCAATCTCTCCGTGTAGCCTCAATACTAGCCCTTCGGTCGAATCTCCGCTCAGGAATGGCGCCATCTGTGCCGTTATCTTCCTGGGAAACTGGTTCGGCCTCGGTTTCCATGCCCTCCTCAATATCTGGCATAAACACCCGTTTCTGTGAACCGAAACCTCCTGGTCTCTCATACTCCGTATCAGATCCGGAATCAGGAGAAGCCTCGTCCTCAGAATAGGCCTCTGGCCAGGTGTCATCCCATAGCAGCCTATCTGTTGTTGATGCAGGCCCTTCATCTCCTCCATCACCTTCATCGGCGTCTAAAGCAAATGGAACCCCTGGGGCCGCAACCTGCCCTCCTGGCTGAGGTGGGGGCAGATTGGCCTCCTGCGCCCCCGGCTGAGATGAGGGCTGAGTTGCTACAATAACCCACACTATCTGTTTGAACTGCATTATATGAATCTACACTGCCACATAATCCAGTCGAAATAAAATAATCTGGATTTTATATGGCAGGATAGAAGGGAGTCACCCTACTCTATCGAGAGCAGGGTGATGTGTGTATCATCACCTGATTTGAATTTCAGACGCTTTGTATTGAACTGAGAACCTTTATAAAGGGACCCGAAATGGCTTACAATGTGCCCGCAAGATCGGAGCATCCGCTTGCCGTCGGCTCTAATTTCAACATAGCATCCATCTGGAGGAGACGCTTCTACTGCCTCTCCCCCTTGCGTCTCTGGGAATTTTCCCTACAGAGCATTCCGCTCGTCACCAGACCTCAAGTGTTTATATTATTGGATCTTACTTTTCCCACCGGAGGACCCGACACCCCCACCCGTGAGCTTGTTATCCCACCCAGATCTACACAAACCTTGGATTACAAAATAAACATTTACTACAGAGTGATGCCCGCGCTGCTCCAACGCGGCACTTTGAAATTCAGCCTCGAACATGCTGTTTGGATTAACTCTTCAATGTGCATTTGCACTAACTGGGATGCTCCAGCACCATTCTGGTAAATTAGCCAGGACTTCTATTGGATACTGCTCTCTGGGACTACAGCGCATTTATGCTTTATTGTCTACATGTTGATATACCGGGTTTCCTCCGGGTTTGGATATTGATATGAAATAGATATATTTTGAATACTACAAAACGTATGTATGATCCAGGATAGAAGGGAGCCCAGATTGCAATAATACAGCACAAAGAAAGGGGGAAAAAGACATATCTCAGAGAACATCCATGTCTTTTCCCCTCTCATTGTGGGTCTTTTTTCTGACAGAAAAATCCAAGTTGTATAGAGAGCTGAAAATTAGTGTTGATGACTGTTGGCAAGAGCAGCCAGAAGGATCATTGTAAGAGCTCTAGTTGAAAGTTGGCCTTCAAATTTGAACTCTTCAGCCTGTGAGGCTCCTTATTCTTAGGATTATAGCTTGATGTTTTATCATTGTATTACTGTATTTTTTGATATATTGCATGGTTTTAACATGCTCCAGAAAGGTTTGTTGTCATGTGCCTTCAAGTAATTTTTGACTTATGGTGACCCTAAGGTAAACTTATCAGTAGTCAAGATTTGTTCAAAGGGCATTTGCTTTTGCCTTCCTTTGAGGCTGAGAAAATGTGATTTCCCTAAGGCAGCAATTCTCAACCTGGGGGTCGGGATGTCGGGGGGGGAGGGTGGTTGTGAGGTGGTTTCAGGGAGGCTGCCAAAGAATGTCAGAAAACATATATTTCTGATGGTTTTAGAAACCCCTTTGGCAGAGAAGCCTGAAGATTTTGCTGCCTGTCATCCTCTTCCTTTTTAGAAACAGATGGCAAATCCTCCCACCTTCTGCTGTGATCGCCTGGCCTCTCAGCCAAGGGGAGGCTGCTTCTGAACTCCAGGCTGGGAGGGGAAAATAGGTGTGCTCAGTGCATGTCAGCATGGTCTGCATGCGCAGGCAAGGAAGAGTTCACAAGGCTGGAGGGAGGCTTGCGCCTTGAGTTCCTTCAAGGCAGGGGGGGAACCACCCATGGTACTGATATTGTTGATGAGGTTCAAGGGGATCTTTGATTGTAGGTGAACTGTAAATCCCAGCAACTACAACTTCAAAATGTCAAGGTCTATTTTCCCCAAACTCCAGCGGTGTTCACATTTGGGCACATTGAGTATTTGTGCCAAGTTTGGTCCTGATCCATCTTTGTTTGAGTTCACAGTGCTCTCTGGTTGTAGATGAACTACAACTCCAATGCCCATCAAACCCTTCCAGTATTTTCTGTTCATCGTGGGAGTTTTGTGTGCCAAATTTGGTTCAATTCCATTGTTGGTGGAGTTCAAAATGCTCTTTGATTGTAAATCCCAGCAACTACAATTCCTAAATGACAAAATCAATTCCCTCCACAGCTCCACCAGTATTCAAATATGGGTATCTCGGGTATTTGTGCCAAATTTGGTCCAGTGAATGAAAATACATCCTGCATATCAGGCATTTACATTTTTATTCATAACAGTAGCAAAATTACAATTATGAAGTAGCAACAAAAATAATTTTGTGGTTGGGAGTCACCACAATATGAGGAACTGTATAAAGGGGTTATGACATAGGGAGGTTGAGAATCACTGCCCTAAGGTTACTCAATGGGTTTCCATGGGCAAGTGAGGTTTCAAACCTTAATCTCCAGAGTGCAGAGTACTACATGCCGAGCTGACTCTCTCTAGTAAGGCAGCTAACAAATATTTTATAAGGACTGAGCATGCTCAGAAACTGTTTATACTGAACAGACAGAAGGGATTGGACTATTTGGAAAAATGTGAGGAAAGGAATGGAGCATCCTGGAAGAGACTGGGGTTGGATGCAATCTGGAAGGAGAGTGTTCCATCTGGCATCATTGTATTGCAGATCCCACCCGTGTGAAACTAGAAAATCACACTTTATATTTGTGCTTTAGCTGTCATCCTTGAAGTGTGAATTATATCAATTATCTTAGTTACTGTGGAACATGCATAGTTTTTCCTTGTGTCCCAAAACTTTATTTCTCCTTTAAAACCTCTATATGACATGCTAGACAAGAAAATAGCATTTTATATATTTAGAACAAAGAAAAACAGAGACCTAAATCCAACTATTTGCCTCAACTAGAATAGACTCTTCAGATGGAACTTTTATTAGAGTAAGATTTTCAAGGCACTAATAATTCAATATGTCTGATACATTTTAGTCTCATCCTGAAGTACATTCTATTTTTCAAGACAAGTGAATGCTGTTGTTTATTTATTTCCTTTCTTTTCTTTCCAGTGTGTTCCAGAAAATTCAGAAAATGTGTTATCCTTGCTACATTCCATTAAAAAATTATTGCCTCCATGTTAGATGGTGTAAGGTAAAGAAATATTATCACATGGACTTGTGTCTGGACACATTTTATGTGGGAACTTTCTGATACAGTAGGGGAAGTTGCTAACAACTAACACTCGCTAAAGACTAATGGTAAAGGCTATAAGTGATAAACCAAATACATATATAATAACCAGTAATAAAGTGACTATATGTACTTTACCCCAATTTCATTGAGGCCGCCTATGTAGGATTCTTGCAATGTCCAACATAACACAACATAACATAATATAGTTGCTATATAGTTGCATGCTTGATACTATTATATTATGTTTGTGTTTCAATTATATACAGATTGTTTGTACTGATTACATGTACTGCCTTCAATGATATGGGAGGATCCACACAAATGTCGAATGGCCTTGATAAAGACCCAGTAGGGTCGAAACAAGAGACGGGTCTCGAGGTATAAACGCCCTCGTCGGCCAAATTCGGCGTTTCTAACATCGCTTCACGTGTGGATTACAAACACTTATTGGAAGTATGACTTAATTCGATGTACCAAACATCGCCATAGATGTGGACTACAAACACCCTGTTTGAGTACTTTGCATCGTTATAAATGTGGAACATACACCTCCTTTTTACGTTTGTTTGGATTACTTTGCAACCAATGATATGGGAATAGCTACACTGAGTAGTGAAGAACTTGTGCATTGGCATTATTGATTTCACTATGTATTGAATTTTACACCTACCTATATATGGACTTATGATCAGGAATAAGTGACATATGGATGGGATATTTGTATCAGATTATTAAATCTATTATTTCTGGACTTATGGACATTGGACTATATTATTTGGACGTTGCAAGAATCCTACATAGGCGGCCTCAATGAAATTGGGGTAAAGTACACTTTATTACTTTAGTTACTTTATTACTGGTTATTATATATGTATTTGGTTTATCACTTATAGCCTTTACCATTCGCCTTTAGCAAGCGGAACTTTCTGATACACAGCTCATTTTAAAGCTGGGCTGCTGCTGACCCAGATCCTGGAGAAGTTACTTTAGGGACTGCTTTCCATAGTCACCAAAAGCAATTTTTTTTACAAACATCAATTCTAGATCCCTTGAACCCCAGACTCTGTGGCTATAAATATGGGGACTGAAGATGATGATAACCAAACTTTAAAACATTTGGAGAAGCAGAGTTGAAGACTGACACAGAATACAAAGCAAACTTTTAATACATAGAGTCCTATAAGTGTGTACCTTTGACAGTTCCATGTTCACAAAAGGATAAAAGCCCAAGCCTATCTAACATTAATCTGTTTCAAGCAAATTGGGTACAGTAGTCTTAAGTCGGAACAATTATTTAACTGGGATTTAGAAATATACAAGCAACTATGGTAAAAGTTCTAATTAACCAGTTTTGTAATCATGTTTTTTTGAAGTTTTTTTTTAAAAAAAGATAAAAGCCTCATTGTGACTGGGGGCACTGGCATTTCATTTCTAAAGTATTTCTAAAGCATCATTAGTGAACATTTAATTACTATAATGAGAGCAATGAAATTTCGTTACTGTTTTGTTAAAGTAATAGCACACTTGGGTGGGATTTCTCCCTCGGTTTTACAGCTGTTGGGGTAAACCTGGCTACAATGGTAGAACACATGTATCACTGTTAGCCCACCAAATTTCAGAATGTTCCCCTTTATCCATGGATTTTTGGGGAATTTTCAAAAATTTTATAAGCTATATTTTTATAATAAAGAAAATATGTTCTTAGTTTGAAAATGTTATTTCCTGTTTAATGGTTCAGTCCTTATATTGAAAGTAGTTGTTTTACTCCAGAAACTTTATTTTTGTGGCGCAAACAATTTTTAATTGGTGGAGATGCAACAAGATATTATAGCAAAATGTGCTATAACACGATCCTCCTCCTGCAATGAAAAAGTTTTTGCAGTTTAATAAACATTTCCCATGTTTTATGATAGAACCAATTAGGAAATTATATTTATAGCCCAAGAGCAGATCACAGTAATACACCATCAAATCACCCCAGATGACTATCCAGTAGGCCTGGTGTCAGCTCCGGCAAGGGGGGTCTAATGAACCACGCTCACTCCAAACGATGCTGAATAATAAGTAGTAGGTCCTTAATCCAGGGCAAGCAAAGATAGACTAACTTTTTCCTCAAGAGTCTCTTCAAAGCCCTCCCGGCCCGCCCTGCTGGGCCCCTCCTTCCTCAGGGATGACCAAATATCAAAGTTCAGGAAAGGTGCCTGGCACTTTTCCAGTTCAAAACCCGCCAGATGCTGTTTTGATGGCGCGCGGGGGTTGGTCCGTTAGGGCAACAAACGGGCCAAGCGGCGCTGACACCTGGTTAGGTTCCTCGTAATGGTTCTGAATTCGGAATAAATTCATATTAAAATTACCAGCAACCCGAAGTGAAGTTGGTAATTGAAGCCACGGCCACCATTATCGGAAAGAAATCGGAATGAAATCAGCATTAAACTGGTGTAGCAAGAGGACGTGCAGGACTCACCCTCAGCCTTGCTAACGTGCTTTGCAAGCCAGGGGCTGAGATCTGGAGATTTCCTCCCGCTCACCCATGCCTTCCCTCCCAAGTGGAGGAAAAGCCTGGGCGATTGGGAGGAAATCTCCAGATCTCAGCCCCTGGCTTCAAAGCACATTAGCGAGGCTGAGGGTGAGTCCTGCGTGTCCTCTTGCTCAGCAGGCGGAAAACAGCCAGGTGAAAGGCAGCCAGAAGCCCGAGGAAGAGTCCTGCCTGTCCCCCAGTTCCGCTCCCCAGCCCCCAGAGCGGCTTTCCTCCACACCGGAGGATGGAACCAGCTGTCAGAGAGGGATCTGGCAGTGAGACTGATTTTTTGTTTGTTTGATGCCAGTTTCTTCTCTCCGTGTCCCAGTCTAAACTGGGTTAAACATGTGTGTCTGCCATTAACGAAGTCATTCCAAAATTTCAGAATTAATCCGAATCAATTTTGAGTTTTAATGAAAATTTTTGGAAGTCTATCAGATTCGAAGCGCCAGCGCCCCCTATATCCAAAGCGAAGTTTGAACCATTTTTTTTGATCAACCAGGCCTACTATCCAGTGTCTGAATATAATAAAGGAAATATGTTCCTAGTTTGAATGTGTTACTTCCTGTTTAATGGTATGCTTCATACTTTGAAAGTAGTTGTTCTGCACCAGAAACATTGTTTTTGTGACACAAACGATATTACATTGGTGGAGACTCAGCAAGATACTATAGCACTGAATTATATGAATAGAACTGACTTTGTGAGCCTTCCAATATTTACAAAGCTCAAACAAAAAAGTATAGGATAAGTTTCATTTCACAAGGTTTTTTTGGAGGGAGGGATTCTTGTGCTTCATAAATAGTATGAAACTGATCCGACTTACAACACACACCTGGAATAAGTGATGTCCATGGATAATGCTTTAAAATGTTTTAAAACATGTACCAAGTAGTGTCAAATGTTTTGAAACATGTACCAAGTAGTGTCACACTTTCTAACTGTGATTCATTCTAGTGATTTCATTCAGGTTTTGTACTGTTTTAATATGTTGCGAGCTGCTTTGGGTCCCATTTAGGGAGAAAAGTGGGATATTAATAATAATAGTTGGATTATTATTATTATTATTAAAGAGTATTTGGAATTGTTCCCAGAACAACTATGTGTATCAGAACCACAGTTTTTTCTTTTCTTTGAAGAGCTGAATATTCATTTGTAAGTTTATATTTCATAAATATAAACTAGCTCATAACTCAAGCTAGTGCAGAATGCTGCTGCTCGACTTCTGGCGGGAGAGTCAGTCCGAAAGCATATAACACCCATCTTGCAGCAACTGCACTGGCTACCAATAGAGTACCGGATTGTTTTCAAGGTGCTGGTGTTGACCTTTAAGGCCTTGTATGGCTTAGGGCCAGTGTACCTGAGGGACCGTCTCACCCCATGTTTCCCCGAGATCACTACGCTCAGAAGAACAAACTCTTCTAGCTGTTCCGTCGATCCACTCCTGTAGGTTATCATCAACGAGATCGAGAGCCTTCTATGTGGCTGCACCTTCCCTTGGGAACTCTATGCCGGATGAGGTTCGCGCTATCACCGACTGAGCCCCGTTTCGGAGAGCTTGTACGACTTTCTTGTTCAAACAAGCTTTTAACCTCACCAGCCTATGAAATCTGACATAAGTTCAGCGTTAATTCGCGATTACTGTAGATGTTTTGCTTCGGGATAGTTGTATTTTATGCTTCCTTGCTTTTGTGTTTTATGCTTTCATATGACTGTTACTGTAATATTATATGTGTACCATGTAAACCGCCCTGAGCCTTCCGGAAGGAGCGGTATATAAGAGTAAATAATAAATAAATAAATAAATAAAATAAATATTTTTTTCTTCCGCTTTTTAAAAAATTAATATTAACTGTTGCTCTTAGTCTTATTATTACACCCTTTCTGACAAGGATAATTAGGGTGGTTAGTGGTTACACAACACAGTAGAAAATATATAAAAGATGCATTACTGAAATTAATGAAGGAAACGTTTAGCAGTACGGTGCTAAAACCACAACTCCCATGATTCTATAGCATTAAGCCATGGCTGTTAAAGTGGAGTCATTAATTCTGCCATGTAGATGCATCCTATCATTACAGAGAGAGCACAACATAGTATAACAGCTAATGTTCAGACCAATATCTAAAGCTATGGTTTAGTCATTATTATACTGTTTAAAACAATAATCAGGAAATATTATTATACAATAACCTCAGAGTGTGATTGTGTTTTTCTCTCTCCCAAGAAAACATTCTTGGGCTGTGCTTTATGGTTTTCTCCCTTGCATTCCTCCTCGCTTTTTAATACCAACTGATATTCATGAAGGCATAGTGAAATCTTCTTCAAAAAATGAACCTTCTTCAGGTTTTTCATTTTAAATTGATTCTGGGCACCATACATATGATTTCCCTTTGGATGCACAGTATTCTCTTCACTGTCAATGTCTATGTTTACCCTCTCTCTGAAATTCAATTCAGAATCTACTGCAAAAATCTCTGTTCAATCAAAACGTATTAGCATTCCTCAGGTTAAGTCGGAATACACCTGTACACTGACCTCTATTTTGAATCAATTTTGCAGCCTTAAATGATTAAGGCTTGAAATAAATGATTGAGTGTGCCTTGAGAGAAAATGTATCATGAATAAAAAGTTGACAGATGCTTCATTTCGGTGCGAGATCTGAGCCAGATTCATCCTGCTCAGAAATATTATGAGAGCGATAGTGAGGTAATAAACTATGTTTTCATTTTCAATTAGGATAACTCTTTGCTAATAATAATGGGGTTTCATAGGTCAAGCGACTCCATTTTGTGATCCATCCTTTGGCTCTTTATTTTCCTTACCAATTTATATTGCTATGTAAATTCCTGAAAGAGAGTTTGTCTGAAGATGCAAGGCAAGAAAGTGTGATGACACCGTTCAGCTTGTCCCAAACTGGTGCCCTCTAGATCAGTGTTTTTCAACCTTTTTTGAGTCACGGCACATTTTTTACATTTACAAAATCCTGGGGCACACCACCAACCAAAATGACACAAAATGACACTCTAACACAGTAATACATATAGTTAATATGTACATACACAGTACATATATGCATATACACACACAACACATATAGCCTACACAGAAAGAGAGAATGGTGGGAATTGTAGGCCAAAACACCCAAGTTGGCCCACGCCTGCCTTAAGTGAGCAAACCCTGTTAGTTTTCGGCCCCTGCTTAAAGGTGCCTCAACCCTGTGTCCCGAACGCCTCTTGACCCGCCTTGGCTGGGTGCGAGGGAATCACAGGAGTGGTAGTTTGACACCATCCTGAGCCTCCCCAAACTACAAATCCCGGGTTTCCCCAGCCTTGAGCCCTGGAAGACCAAGGGGCGCCTCACTGCATGAATGCTACGGTGTAGATCTGCCCCCAGGCAGCTGGGGGACCCGGGGAAGTCCCATCCCAGAATCTTCTCTCTCTCAGTGCAGCTCTTTCCACCTGACTCAGTCCCTGCCTTTCGGCTCAAACCCTTCTGAGGCCGAGGAAGGAGCGGAGGGGAGGAGGAAGCCCATGAAGGCAAGTGGTTAGTCTGGCATCACAAGGCTTCCCAAAAGGAGGCTGTGTTTGCGGGACCCAGGCAAGGGATCGAGTCCCGGCTAGGGCTTCCTGGTAGGACAGGAGGGCTCTCTGGCTCTCTCTCTCTCTCTCTCTCTCTCTCTCTCCAATTTCCCACGGCAAACCTGATAATCGCTCATGGCACACTATTGTGCCACGACACACTGGTTGGGAAACACTGCTCTAGATCAGGGCTGTCCAACTGGCGGCCTGGGGGCCGTATACGGCCCCCAGCCCCTTCACTGCGGCCCCCTAAGCTTTTAAATAAAAATAAAAATAAAAAATAAATTAAATAATAATATTTTTTTAAAAGTATCGCGAGACTATTATGTAATTGTGTATGGATGCCCCTTATGTATTCCCTCCCTGCATTTCCCCTTAGTAAAAGATTATATTTGATTGTATGGATGCCTCTTATGAATTGTAAGTAAATTGGAGCCGGGAGAGGGGCGGGGTGGGGGCGGAGCTGAGGGCGGGGTGGGGGCAGAGCTGAGGGTGGGGTGGGGGCAGACCCTTCGGCCCCCAGGTCATCAGTGACCGGAATTCAGGCCCCTGGGCCAATAGAAGTTGGACAGCCCTGGTCTAGATAATCTATTTTTTGTTTACTTGGTGTTTGTGTTAGTTTATCTATTTTTATTTATGTTGAAGATGTTTTTTTATTTTAAAAAATAACTATTTGAGGTTTATGGATGGATTCTAATAGTAGAGTGAACTTTGTAGAGGTTGAAAATTTGCATGAAGCCCTGTGAAAGTAGCTCTCCAAGAATATTTGGAAATTAAGTGATGCATAACTCACATTTTAAGGACTGGCTCTAATATAACTATGCTCAATACTAAGTTAAAGATATCTTAAAAGATAGTGGCAGTGATAGGGTTATCTACCTAGCCTAACCATGATTTGAACTCAAGTTCCTATTTTGATTACTATATTTTTAAGATAAGCTGTAATTATCCCTCAAATATCAGGGATAATATCACTTGCCCAAGTGTTTTGGATTTAGGCCTCCCCCCCCCCCCAATTTTGGAGTTCTTGTATTCACTTATACATACTTAATGAAATGTCTTGGAGATGAGATCCAATTCTAACCACAAAGTTATACACCTCATATATATTTCATTAGATATGTAGACAAACAGACTGGTGGTTAATACAATATTTTCAATGATTTTTTGCATGAAATCAAGTTGTATACATTGAACCATCAGAAAGCCAAGTACATTAGAGTCTCACATATCCAATATAAACAGGCCGGCAGAACGTTGGATAAGCAAAAATGTTGGATAATAAGGAGGGATTAAGAAAAAGCCTATTAAATGTCAAATTACTTTATGATTTCATAAATTAAGCACTAAAACATCATGCTTTACAACAAATCAGCACAAAAAGCACTTCAATACATACCAATGTTATGTAATAATTACTGTATTTAAGAATTTCGCACCAAAACATTGCAATGAATTGAAACAGCTGGGCAGGAGGCAGACTGTGTTGGATAATATAGAACAGGGCTGTCCAACTTCTACCAGCCCAGGGGCCTGAATTCCGGTCACTGATGACCTGGGGGCCGAAGGGTCTGCCCCCACCCCGGCTCCGCCCCCACCCCGCCCTCAGCTCCGCCCCCACCCCGCCCCTCTCCCGGCTCCAAATTACTTACAATTCATAAGAGGCATCCATACAATCAAATATAATCTTTTACTAAGGGGAAATGCAGGGTGGGAATTCATAAGGGGCATCCATACAATCAAATATAATCTTTTACTAAGGGGAAATGCAGGGAGGGAATACATAAGGGGCATCCATACACAATTACATAATAATAACATAAAGGTTAGCCTACCTTCCCAGACGCGCAGGATCCAGGAGTAGCCGGACCACGAGCAGAGGCAATGACCAACCGAGGCAGCAGCCGAGAAGGTCCAAATCGCGCCTGCGTGGGCCGTAGGGATTAAGTAGCCGAGATTTCGGCAACAGGAGTATCGCGAGACTATGGAAGCCACACGGGATTTCGCTCTCAACGCAGGCGTGATCTTGCGTTGAGAGCGAAATCCCGTGTGGCTTCCGTAGTCTCACGATACTTTTTTTAAAATATTATTATTTAATTTTTTTTATTATTAAAAAGCTTAGGGGGCGCAGGGAAGGGGCTGGGGGCTGTATACGGCCCCCCGGGCCGCCAGTTGGACAGCCCTGATATAGAACGTTGGATGAGTGAAGATTGGATAAGCGACACTGTACTGTAGTTCACTATCTCAGTCACCAATTACAGGAAAGAAGATTCTCCCTGAACATTAGGAAGAACTTTCTAACTGTAAGAGCTGTTCAACAGTGGAACTGCCTGCCTCAGAGTGTCCCCATTATGGTTACCTTGGCTAGGAGTAATTTATTTCAGGTATGATTGTGTTTTGGAAGCCCTTTCCTCAAATATCAGGGATAATATAATGTAGTGGAAGTGCCTTCCTTGGAGGCTTTTAAACAGAGATCTGTCAAGTGTGCTTTGATTGTACTTTTCCTACAATACAGGGGGTTGGACTAGATGGCCCATGTGGTTTCCAATTCTATTACTTTATTATTTGATTTAGGAGTATTTTGGATTGTTTACTTTTGGATAATTAATGTAGCTCAATTAACATCACTGTCCTAGACTGCCATAGAACCTGGAAAAATTGCTTGAAGCCCTGTGAAAGTACGGTACGGTAGCTCTCCAAGAATATTTGGAAATTAAGTGATGCATAACTCACATTTCAAATATAAGTATGCTCAATACTAAGTTAAAGATATATTAAAAGATAGTTGCAGTGATAGGGTTATCTACCTATCCTAACCATGATTTGAACTCAAGTTCCTATTTTGATTACTATATTTTTAAGATAAGCTGTAATTATCCTGTTATAATTGCTCTATTCCTATTTTATTATTTGTTTTATCCACCTTATTGACCAACCTATCCTTTAACTTGTTTTGCATATTGGTCCCCTCCCAGGCATGTAGCCCCGAAATTCTCAGGGTAGTCCACGAGAAGGCCTTACTGGTACATCATTTAAACTGTTGTGTGCATTTATATCATGATCTGATCACCATGCTCATTATATCTCACATTCATGGGGTTATTGGGATAACAATACAAAAGGTTTGCTAGGGTAGATCCTCTTCCACCCATTCTCAGCCCCCCAAACAAACTCAGCCCCCCCCCCGAAACAAAATCCTGGCTACGGCCCTGTCCCCTCCCCTAAAAATGAGACTAGTGGTATATATATTGTTGCTTATGATGCTTGTTTTATTGTTTATGATGATGCTGTTCTCATGTTGTTTTAATATTTTGTTCTGTTTTTAACCATATGTTGCCTGGGCATGGCTCCATGTAAGCCACCCCAAGTCCCTTCGGCGAGATGGAGGTTGGGTAGAAAAATAAAGTAGTAGTAGTTGTTGTTCTTCTTCTAACCATTCTATGATGTAAACTGATATTTTCAGAGAATTTTCTACCTCTTGTCTTCACACTGACTTTGTAGTCACGCCTGGGCCTAAAGGGAGTGACTGGATGAATTGCTTTGAAGATCCTATGCCCAGGGGACGCTGATGCCTTCCTCTATGGGAGAGGGTCCCAAAAACTCCACAGACCAAAGTTTCTTGAGAAAGTTAACTGGATTTATTTTCTGCAAGGCACAAAGCTGTTGGTGCCTGGCTCTTAAATTAGTTACAAAGTCAAAAGATTTGCAGAACTCAAAAAGCAGGCTTACGGTCTCTTTCTTCCGTCTGTGGACGATGGATGGTGATTGCCTCTCTTTCTCTTTGTCTCTGGTCAGCAGCCACGGATGGTAGACAGACCTCAGCCACTGGATTCCTATAAGGTGAAGGGTGAGTCCTTCCTATTTTGAGTCCAGGGCCGTTGAAGGCGGCCAAAGTCCCACCGTGATTGCCCCAACGTTGTGGAACGCTCTCCCGGCCGAGATGCAGGCTCTCCAAGACCTCATGTCATTCAGGCAGTCTTGTAAGACATTCCTTTTCCAGCAGGCTTTCGGCCTATAAGATGTCCTCAGTGCCTGGTTTGCCTGTTATCACTGCGTTACATTGCATTGTGCTGTGCCTTGTATCCTCTACAGCACATCGTTGTTTTAATCTTAACTCTGAGATTTTATAGTTGTATTGTTTTTTAATTGTGTTTTTATTGTATCTCATTTTTACTGTGAGCCGCCCCGAGCCTTCCAGAAGTGGTGGCCTAGAAGTCCGAGAAATAAATAAAATAAATAAAAACCTTCACCCAGGCCTTCCAATATGCCCAGTATGGATGGATGGACTCTGGCAGGAGGTATATATTAAAAGGTGGCAGGCCAGAGCTGACTGCTCTGCAAAACTCAGCCATATGTCCCTTGCAGTCACTGAGCAAACAGTGGTTTCCCCGCTTTTATAGCCTTTAAAATGGGAGGGAAATCCAATCAGACACACTGATTGGATGGAGCCTCTGGGGTGACTCTTGGAGGGAATAATCTAAGGAGCTGAGTGGATGGAGTCTCTGGGGTGACTTTTAGAGGGAAAATCCTGAGACACTGATTGGAGAAAGCATATGAGGTGATTTCTGGAAAGGAAACTAAGAGAATGAACCCCTCCCACCCAGGAAAAAACAACAACCCAGCCCCAAAACTGCAAAGAGGCCTGTTAACAGTGACAAGGCCTAGCAAACATACACAGGATGTAATCCTACACTTTCAATATAAATAGTCCAAGCTTTGCGCAGGCCGCAACACCGACTTATCCTTTTCATTTTACTATAAGTGAAACTAGGCTCTTGTTAGGCTTTCCTCTTTCTCTTGAACATAGCAGCAATCCTCATACTGAGAAGATTAAGAATCTTCCCCTCCACACAGCAATATATTATTTTTATTATTTTTGTACTTTTTAAATGTAAAATATGGAAGGTTTACTTTGAAAAAAAAGACTAAGAGTCATTACTTTTATAAGCCCCTACTCCTGGTGGAGATTAAGCTCCTATAAAACTCCTTTGGATTTTGGCTCTGATCACCTCCAGAAGGGCAGTCCATGCTTGACAATTTTTCAATGCACCACTTTAAAAGTGTGAATGAACCCTCATGTCCTTGACATCACTTTCCCAGCACCTTATCCTTTGGTCTTTTCATTAGAATTAGTTCACACAGCGAGCTGCTTCTCCTCAAGTCCTGGCGTGATCAGAGGATGTACAAATCCAGCCCTTAGCCAGCACAATTCATCACCTAATTAGAAAAAGTCACCTTTGATGGATCGGCAAAAGTAAGTATCAAAATGCTTACACTCGAGAGCTGGATCTTTGAGAAAAATGGACGTGTCCAACGCAGTGACACGCTCCACTCGGAAGCTGGCAACAAAGTCAGGATGTTCTAGCCCTGCCCAGAGCTGTCCTTTCTGAGTGTCTTTCACCTCAGACTTTCCCAGCACACAGTGTAATTAATGCATACGGTAATTTATCTTCCATCTCTGTGGGAGTTGCTAGCCTCTTGCCGAAAATGGAAAGATCACCTTCTTTAATAGACCTGCTGAGCACAACCCGAGGAAACCAAAGTCCCCCTGCGCACTTGAACATACAGATCTACATATGGCAGTGTGGAGGAGCAGCTGTTCCCTTCCATTCCGCCTTGCTCTGCTCCTGAATTCAGTGTAACCTGCTTCTGCACATCACAAATGACAGGAGCTCCATGCTCTTCCTTTACATGCAACTCATTTGCATCATTAGTTTCATTAAATGTTTGATTGAATTATCTTTAAATTTTAATCACTTGGTTTTTGCCAGGGTAGTTTTCCACTGCTTAGGTTCTCATCCTTTTTTTTTCCTCAGCAGTACTCCAAATGACTTTAATGTGCCAGAGAGATTCAGTTGCAGCTGGTAAATGAAAGGGAGCCTCCTTGAAAGCCGCAATGATATTTCAGATGAATTGCAAGTTCATACGATGTTCCCAAGGTGAGAGCAATGTGCAAGCTGATCTCACAGTTTGCAAAAACACAGGAGGTGCACATCTCCCAGGCGAATTTCTTTTATCTGGATGCTCTGTGCCTAATTAAAGCATTACCTATAGCTGTGAACTTCACTGAAACGCTCAGGCTAAAGTAAGGGAATGGAAAATTAAAAAGGGGGAACAGTGGGGAAATGGCTTCCATGGAGCTTACAAACACATGAAATGGGTGCAAAAAAAGATGCATCAATTGATGTTTTTCATTGATGAATGTTTTCTCGTTAAAGTTACAAATGGGTTTTAGCAGTGTTTCCAGTGACATCTGCAATGCAATATTGTATGTCTCAATTCAGAGGAAAATCCTCCAAAGTTCAATAGGACAGGGTTGCTGTGAGTTTTCCAAGCTGTATATCCATGTTCTAGAAGCATTCTCTCCTGACATTTTCCCCACATCTATGGCAGGCATTCTCAGAAGTTGAGAGGTCTGTTGGAAACTAGGCAAGTCAGTGGAAAGTACAGAGTGGGAGAAATAACTATTGTCCGCTTGAGGCAAGTGTGAATGTTGCAATTGGCCACCTTGATTAGCATTTAATGGCCTTGCAGCTTCAAAGCCTGGGCTCTACAGGCCAATGGAGACTCCACCACAGACATCAGAAGAGCGGCAAGACTAAGAACTAGGGGTGGATATCTCCGGTTTAAAATACTTTGAAATCCATTATTTTTCGTATTTAAAATTATTTCAACCTTATATCGACCCTCGGGGTCCAACTCGGAAGAGAAGTTTCAAAACCGAACCCGGGGTCGCCATTTTTTTCTAAAGGTCACGTTATAAGGTCGATTTTCCCTCCTCATTTCTCTACTCGCGAGGGGAGACTGGAGGGCAGCAGCACCCGCCTTTCTCCTCTCGCGAGCTGAGAGCTGAGGCGGGCGCTTTATTCCCAAGCAGAGAAGGAAGTGGGGACGTGATTTTAATGGATCAACCACCCCTTCTAAGAACAAGTCACGAGAGTAAAGATCCCCCCAGAGGAAAAGTGCTCTTGCCATACATCAAGGGAACCACTGACAGCATAGGGACGCTGATGAAAAAACCAAACCTACAAACGATCTACAGACCCACTAAGAAAATCCAACAAATGCTACATTCAGCAAAGGACAAGAGAGATCCTCTCACCTCTGCAGAAATGTATCGTATACCATGCAGCTGCGGATAAGTCTACATAGGGGCCACCAAATGCATTGCCCAAGCACGAATTAAAGAACATGAAAGGCATTGCAGACTAAGTCAACGTGAGAAGTCAGTCATAGCAGAGCACCTGATGAACCTACCTGGACACAGCATATTATGCTGGACCACTGTAAAAACTATCATGTCAGACTACACAGAAAAGCCATTGAAATCCACAAGCATGTGGACAATTTCAACAGAAGGGAGGAAACCATAAAAATGAACAAATTCTGGCTACCAGTTTTAAAAATGTCTAAAATCAGGACAGTAAATAAAGTGCAATACTCAAAAATCAGAAGAAATACAGACAAGAATAAATTAGAGCCAGCTAACACCCCCAAACAAAGGATTCCCCCAGGCAGCAACCAGCCAAGCTTTGAAGCTGCAAGGCCATTAAATGCCAATCAAGGTGGTCAATTTAATTATTTATTTATTTATTCGAGTTAGTAGACTGCTCCCTCCGGAGCCCAGAGCGGTTTACAGCAATAAAACCAGATAAAAACACAGATAAAACACACAAAACAGCATTATAAAACCGATTTACCCCGCTCCCCAATAAAAGCCCAACAGAGCAACAATAGTACAGGCGACAAGACGCGGCAGGATGGCAAATTAAAGCAGGCATCAGTCAAAGCCGAATGCCTGCCTAAACAGCCAAGTCTTAACGGACTTGCGAAATGCCATCAAGCCCCGTAGGGCTCACGTCTCCTCAGGCAATGAATTCCAGAGGCACGGCGCGGCCACTGTGAACGCCCTCTGCCGTGTACTCGATAACCTATAGGTCTTAATACCAGGCACCTCCAGTAAATTAAGCCCCTCTGAGCGCAGTGATTTTCTGGGCACATATGGGGTAAGCCGCTCCTTCAGGTACACTGGCCCCAAGCCATATAAGGCCTTAAAAGTTAAGACTAACACCTTGAAGGCGACCCGGAATTCAATAGGAAGCCAGTGCAGCTCTCGCAGGAGTGGGGTCACATGGGCAGATCTTGCAGCTCCCAAGAGCAGGCGCGCTGCTGCGTTTTGCACTAGCTTAAGTTTCCGGATCGCCGACAAAGGTAGGCCAATGTACAGCGCATTACAGTAATCGAGCCTTGAGATGACCGTGGCTTGGATCACCGTGGCCAGGTCGCAGCGGGAGAGGTAAGGAGCCAGATGTTTTGCCTGTCGCAGATGGTAAAACGCTGCCTTGCAGGCACAGGCAATCTGCACCTCCATAGACAGCTGGGGGTCCAGCCAGACCCCTAGGCTCTTGACTAAAGGCTGCGGGCGAAGTGCCACGCCATCAAACGTTGGCAACTGGGTCTCTACCCCCCCCCCCCGGGCGGCCCAGCCACAAGATCTCCATCTTCGCCGGGTTCACCTTCAACTTACTGGCTCACAGCCATCCAGTTACGGCCTCTAGGCAAAGATGGAAATTATCGGGTACAGATTCCACCCCGGGGTCCATCCTCAGAATGAGCTGGGTGTCATCAGTGTACTGATGGCACTCCAGCCCAAAACTCCATACCAATTGGGCGAGCGGTCACATGTAGATGTTAAATAACAGCGGGGAGAGGATGGCCCCCTGAGGAACTCCACAATGTAAGGGGGAGCCCTCGGAGACCACCCCTCCCCACTTCACTCGCTGTAGGCGGTTTTGGAGGAAGGAGGACAGCCAGTTTAAGGCTGTCCCCCTCACCCCCGCCACCGCCAGGCGGTGTGTCAAAAGTTGGTAATCGACAGTATCAAACGCTGCCGTGAGGTCCAATAACACGAGCAGCGCCCGATTTTCGGTCCAAGTGACAACGGAGTAGGTCTGTGATGGAGACCAGGACGGTCTCTGTCCTATGGGCCCGAACGGAAGCCAGACTGGAAGGGTCTAGCCAGGTTGCATCATCCAGGAATGTCTGCAGCTGGTCCATTGCTGCCCTCTCAATTACCTTGCCCAGGTACGATAAATTGGACACTGGGCGGTATTGAGGGAGCCGCGGGATCTAGCCCGGGCTTCTTCAGCAATGGACTAACCACCGCCTCTTTTAACTCCTCTGGAAAAGCTCCTTGCTCAAGGGAGCAGTTGACTATATTCAACAGAGGTAGCCTCCTCTGAACAAATATTTATTTTTAAAAACTCATTATAAGTTTGCCTTATGGTAGCCATAAATCTCAAACAACATACAACCACATACTCACAATTATTTAACAGGCGTGACCCTAGCACTATATTCCTTGTCTTCTGGTCTGTATGTTGAAACCAAATTGTTCTCTCCATAACTATGTATTGTCACCTGTCTCAACTTTCCTTCCCCACCTTTTTCCTTCCCCACTTTTCCTAGAAATGTCTGGAGCATCAATAAAAGGTGGCTTGCATTGCTTTTCTTTGTATTTATTTATTTATTTTTAAAACATACATTTTTTTAAACAATAAAAAACATGATTTCAGGCTCAGGAGCACTCCTATAGTGGTCTGCCTCTTCTATATGGTCCCAATCCTCAAGGCAGTCCTTTCTGGATCATAAGCAACTTGCTGGCAGGGCAACTAAGACATGAAAGATAACCAGAGAGAACTGCTGTTAAAAGAAATGACTTGACTGCTATGGTCTAAGTAAATCTGAAGGTAACAATTCAAACAGAGAAGGAGGTACTGAGCTACACAATCATCTCTACTTACATTGATACAGGATATAAGATAACCAAGACAACTTACACAAAACAACAAAGGCAAAAGTATGATAGCTGGGACCCTACGCTGGTTGCACAAAGTGGGTCTGAATTAATGAGGGAAACACGTGCGCGAGACAACGCAGTGAGTGAGAGACACAGCTGCATCAGAGTCATGGCAAGATAGTTCGCTCTAGAAAGTGGAAGAGGAAGCATTTCTATCCCGTTTACCGTCTTCGTAAGCTGTTGTTTATCATTTAACAGTAAATAACTCTAACATTGCTTCACTCGCCTTAAGCACTATGCTTGGCTGTTTGTTGTTCCCCCTTTCTGACACCCCCCTTTCTGAAGAACTATCTTGTCATGACTCTGTTGCACCTGCGTCTCTTACTCGCTCCGCTGTCTCGTGAACGTCTTCCCTTCATTAATTCTGACCTGCATTGCACAAGCAGCGTAGCGTAGGGTCCCAGCTATCATACTATTGCCAACAACAAAAAAGAAATTAAGCTGCTGAAACTCCTAACACCATCCACTTAAGCCAATGAAAACTCCTGCAGAATTCTGCATTTGCTTCCTCTGAAGTTAGCCAAACTAACAATGCATCTACAATGTAGAATTAATGCAGTTTGACATCAGTTTAACTGTCACGGCTAAGTGCAATGGAATCTTGGAATTTGTAGTTTGAAAGCCCAAGCCCTCTTTGACAGAAGTGTCTAATGACCTTGTAAACTAAAACCTATTTCAGTTTTACCTATCATTCAGGTTCACACAACAAGTCATGGAGTAGAAAGAGGTTAAAAGTGTAGACATCTAGCATATAATAAGGCAATTGTGATCCTTAGTGTGATCTAACTTGACAGATCTAATTGTAGTTTAACTGCCAAAGGACTGCGCCATGGCAGTTAACGTGAAATCAAGGAACATTAATCCTGCAATGTAGATGCATCTTTTGTCCTATGTGATTTTCCTCTACCCCAGGGCTGTCCAACTGGCGGCCCGCGGCCCGGATCCGGCCCCCCAGCCCCTTTCCCACGGCCCCCCAACCCATTTTAATAAAAAATTCGGGAAAAAAACCCCCACTTCCGGGTTCGAGCAAGTACCGCGAGACTACGCAAGCCAGGTGAGATTCGTAGGTAGCTGGCGAAATCTCACATGGTTTGCGTAATCTCGCTGTATCTTCTGTAAATAAATGTAAGCGACTCTTCTCCGGGAAACCATTCGCCAACGGATGCGCTACGGAGCTTCTTCGGCTGCCTCTATCGCCGCTTCGTTCGCCCGCCACCTGCCTCGCTAGCCCGCCGGAGGCCCGCCGCCTCGCAGGCCGCAGCCGCCGCCGAGCCGCCGGAGACCCCCGCCACCTCGCTAGGCCACCGCCGCCTTGCGAGCCCGCTGGAGGCCCCCGCCGCCTCGCTAGGCCACAGCCACCGCTGCGAGCCCGCCGGAGGCCTCCCGCCGCCTCGCTAGGCTGCAGCCACCGCTTGCGAGCCCGCCAGAGGCCCACCGCCTCGATAGGCCGCCACCGCCGATTCGCGAGCCCGCCGAAGTTGGCGAAGCAGGGGCCTTAAGGGTGTTAGTAAATGTTTACATGAGGAAGGGGTGGGGGGAGATTCTTAATATTTGTGGTTCAGGGACGAATGGGCTTTCAGTGTGTCATTGAGTTATTTCATCATTAGTAATGCAACTAGGAATTGTAAGTAAATTAGAGCCGGGAGGGGTGGAGCCACGGGGGCGGAGCCGGGAGGGCAGAACGGGGAGGGGCGGAGTCAGAGTCTCGGCCCCCAGGTCATCAGTGTCTGGTAATCAGGCCCCTGGTCCGGTAGATGTTGGACAGCACTGCTCTATATTATTGTGCACGGGTCAGCGCAAGAGAGGCGGCCCCCAAAAGAGATATAAGGACTCCCTGAAACAACATATCTGACTCGGCCAGATTGATCACCAACAATGGTCCACCCTGGCCTCACATCGGGAGGCATGGAGACGCACTATCCACAATGCTGCGGCCTCTTTCGAGAACACACACACAATGGGTCTCGAAGAGAAACGACAACGCAGAAAGAACCGCAACTTGGAAACAACATCACCCAAGGAGACTTTCTGCTGTACTTTCTGCAACCGAACTTGCCTATCTCAGATTGGCCTTTTATTTATTTTATTTTATTTATTTATTTATTTTTAGTCATCAACGTACAGCAGGGTTAAAAACATCAATATTGTAAACAGCAGCAATAGCAATAAAATACATTAAAAATACAGCAGATAATGGGATGAGTCCTTCGGAGGGCTTAAGAATCTTCATTCACTAAATTGGAGTAAGTCCCTAATGCCGAGATTGTGCACAGGATCGCAGCTTCATTCTATTACATTTCCTCCTGGCTTCCCAGTTCCAATGTACTTATGTCCCCGTCACCGTTCACCCGTCCCCAACACTAGAAACATAGTTCTTGCATGCCTACATTCAATGTGAAGTTTTCTCTTTAGCCTCCTATTAAGAAACAACAAAAATGAATTAGTGAAAACATAAAAGGTGAATGAGATGAAAGTCATTCTTTAAGAGTTCACCACCATGATGTCATCGTGAGCAACCTTTGTATGCTTATACTCACCACTTGCTGGTTTTCATCATTATAAATTCCTAGTGGGTTGTTTTCCCCACTCTCTTCTTGTATCATCTTAAACTGTGGGTCTTAGCTCCAAATTGTTGAGGTCATGAAAAAATTGACAACAATAAAAGTTTCCTTAATGCCAATTAGTGTACATTTTATGCATATACAGGAAGCTTCCATGTTTTGTGTTCTTTGGTGGCAGGCTTTCCTTCACACCCACCAATTTCGCAAAACCATTTTACTTTAGAATGCAAGAACTGTGGAACTTCCTCCTATGGGAGGCTGGGCTGCCTCTCCCCCTGTTTCTTTTTGCCAGCAGGAAAATGCCTTTTTATTCAAGTAGGCTTTGGACCTATGTGCTATGTCAGGGTCTTCTAATAGGAATGCTATAGAATATTTCTTTTCTCTTTCTAAATCTTTTTAAAGGGTTTGATCTCATTTTAATTCAGTGCTTGGTTTCTAGCATGGCAGTGTATTTGTTTTTTAAATTATTCCTTAAATGCTATAATTGATTGGCTTCAGCTGTATTTTGTCTTGCACGCTGCCTGGGGACAGCTTCCTGCATGGGTAGAAAATGAGGCTGCACGTTAAATACATCAGGAATGTAGCCAGGGAAAGTTGTTCAAAATGGTAAGGATCTGGAGACCTAGTCCTTTGAATTATGGCTGAAGAAACCAAGTTTAGTCTGGATAAGGGAATACTGAGAAGTGATGCGATCTCCATCTCAGGCCCGGATTACCCATAAGGCCAGCCTAGGCCATGGCCTCGGGCGGCAGGTTTTGGGGGGCAGCGGATTCAACCCTCCTGAAAACATAATTTTTTTAAAAGCCCCCTTGCAGCGCTTTCCCCCCGCCCTCTCCCGAGAGAGTCATCATACCTCTAGAGCGCTGTGAGGGGGCGGGGAGGAGGGAATGGCGCCCTCCCCTCGCCTGGGCCACCCCCTTGCAAAGGAAGGAGGTGGCGAGGAGGAGGAAGGGAAGCTCCACCCCGCCAGCGGGCTTCCCTTCCTCCTCCTCCTCCTGGCCGCCTCCTTCCTTTGCAAGGGGGCGGCCCAGGCGGCGAGGAGGAGGGCGGGACTTCCCTTCCTCCTCCTCGCGCCCTCCTTTCGGTCGCGGGAGGTGGAGGAGGTGGCGGACGGAAGCCCCACGAGCAGTGCCGCATGGCTTCCGTCCACCTCCTCCTCCTCCTCCCGCGACTGAAAGGAAGGCGCAAGGTGGACGGAAGCCGTGTGGCCGGTGCCGCACGGCTTCCGTCCACCTCCTCGGGCCCTCCTTCCGGTCGCGAGAGAAGGAGGTGACGGAAGCCGCACGGCCGGGGCTGCTGCCGCACATGCACAACCGTGCCCTGGGGGCGTGGCTTTCCGCGCTCTGGGGGCATGGCTTTCCGTGCCCTGGGGGCATGGCTTTCTGTGCCCTGGGGGCGTGGCTTTCTGTGCCCTGGGGGTGTGGCTTTCCGCACCCTGGGGGGCGGCGTGGGGCGTCTTGGCCTCGGGCGGCCGAAGAGGCTAATCCGGGCTTGCTCCATCTTAAAATATCAGGTATATGGATATTTTGTTTGTTTTCTAATGTGTAGTTAGAGCACATCAGAAAACTGAAATAACTTAAATAAATGAATTGATACATTTTTGGAACCTCCTCCAATGACCTTATCAGAAAGCCCAGGTAAAGCATCTCACTTTGTTTGGCTTCTGATACCCCCCCCCCCTCAGATTGGTCTCAGATCGACCCAGGAGGGTATCCGCCACCCTGACAAAATGGCAGGGTTTTGGCAGTCCATTTGGCCTAGTGGGTTTTGGCCTGTCTGGCAGGGCCCACTATTAATAAAAACAGGAGTAAAAAAAGCAATAGTACATGTTAGCAGCCCATACAGATGAAATGATGTGATCTGAAATATCATTGTACTTTTGTAATAATGAGAGCGATAACCAAAAGTCATGAATATTCAAAACATTGTTTAGCATAGTTAGATATATATATTGATACAATACATATAACATTTTTGTAGTTATATCTAAATACAAGGACATTTTTTATTTAAAAATCTGCACAATTTTTTAAGAACAGACATTTGATGACCTCATTATACTACATTTTTAGTGTCCTAGGACACTGCCACCCCAGTTGAATGACAGAGCCACACAGTGCCCATCACATGACATAGCCTCACTTCCAGCGGGGCTTCGTTGCTCAGCTGGCATGACATCATGGTAGGACACTGCGCCTCCAACATGGAAACACTTCTGTGTTCCATATAGAACAACAGGGCATGGTAACGCCTTCCCATATGTGATGGGGAAGCTTTGCTACCAACTAGGAGGGTTGTGGGGTGCCAGGATTACCACATTTCCCCACCGATTTGCTGTGGAGGCTGGCCAATCAGCCAGGCCTGGATTAACTGATTGTGGCGCCCTAGGCCACACTCTAGAAGCGCCGCCCCCGCCCTGGTGGAGCGGGGCCGCTTCCAGGGGCGGCCGCTTCCGGGGGGCAGGGCCGCTTCTGGGGGGGCTCCTTCCTCCTCACTGAAGGAGGGGCCGACGCCGCGATGCGAGGAGGGGCGGCGGGGCTTCTCTCCGCCTCCTCCTCCCTCGCGTCACGTCGGCCCTGCCCCTGCTTCCTTCAGTGAAGGAAAGAGGGCTCGCGGCGTGGGGAGGGGGTGCCGCTGCCATGGCTTCTCTCTGCCTCCTCCTTCCTCATGTCGCGTCGGCCTTGCCCCTGCTTCCTTCAGTGAAGGAAAGAGGGCCCGTGATGCGAGGAGGGGGAGGCACCAGTGGGGCTTCTCTCCGCCTCCTCCTCCCTCGCGTTGCGTCGGCCCTGTCCCTGCTTCCTTCAGTGAAGGAAAGAGGGGCGGGGCCAACTACGCGATATGAGGAGGGGGTGGCAGGAAGCCACGTCAGAGGCCCTAGGGCCTATGGTGCTCCGCGCACAGGTGCAGGAGCGCCCGAAAATTGATTTTTAAAATTTTTAATTTTTTTTAATTTTGGGGGGTCTGGACCTCCTGCCCCTCCCATGGCTGCTGCCCTAGGCCATGGTCTAGGGTGGCCTTATGGGTAATCCGAGCCTGCAATCAGCACAGGGACCTCATTAGTTTGATGAAGTCCTTAGTGTTACCCACAGTACTTCATCTCCCAAGTGAGGCCACTGTTATTGATACCGTCTCTAATTCTGTATTTATTTGATGCTGTGCAGCTTATGGTTCAAAAACAAGGCCTACAGCCCCTTGTATCAGTTTTCGTGGCCTGTGAGGCTTTCAATGCCAGGGTGACATAATTACATTTATACAGTCTTAAAATTACAAATGGCCCTTTGAAGGCAACTATAAGGCTGATGTGGCCCTTGGTCATAAGGAGTTTGACATCCTAGATGTACAAGAATGCTCAGAACACTACTATTTCATACCAGCAACACTATCTCTTCCTTCATTTGTTCAAGCTAAATGACTGAACATGGATCCGCGGGTGCACCAGTAAGGGATTCAGTCCTGGTTGTAGCTTCAAAAAGTATATTGTTGTTCATAACCCACAATATTTGGAATGGCTTTTAAACATGAAGATCACACACACAGAGATATTGAAAACAGGCTATTTTATTGAGGAAAAGCTAGCTCTTTGCTGTAAGTCGGTTACAATGGACTGCGGCGAAATATGTCATTTGAGAGGATTTGGCCCTAGGTTGCTTTGGTGTTGCTTGGGCAGCCAGAGAGATAAGAAGGAAGTGCACTTATCCAATTTTGAGCAGCCTCCTAAAAGGGTCGGAAGGCAGAAGAGGTTAGAGTAATATGCCTGGCAGAGGCTCCTTTTATGTGAAACCAAATGGTTTGCCCTCCAGATTTCAGCAGAACAGAAGCACTTTCTTTTGCCTTAAAGCCCGTTTTGATCTCACCAGCCTTCCCTAATACAGGAAACTGGCATCACCTTGTATATGTGTGTATGCATAGCATTATATTTTGTGTTTATGATTACAGGAGTCAAGCTGCTATAAAATATATTTTTTTTTAAAAAAAATACACATTGCATGTGTAGCTATTGATGGGCTGCCAAGAGTGCATAGATATATAACCACTACAGCTATAGTGCATCATAAAATTTTATTTCCTGTAGATTTGTCCTGCCACAGAACATTTACTTGCTGTCAAAGAAAGTTTTTTTATATATAAAAAAAACATACTAACAGCCTGAGGTTCCCTTTACAGGCATCGAAACACCTGAATTGCCCCACAGCTAGTACTTTAAAAAATATAATCCTCCTTGCAGTACTTGATATGTGGGGGGAAGAGTAAGAGGGCGGTGGAAAGCTTATATTTAAAACACAATATTTTGGAATGGATCTCTCGATTGCACAGTCATTGGGAGTATGATTTAATTTGGGCTGTTTTTGTGACATTTAAGTATGAAGCTGTCAGTTTTCACCTTTTAGAAAACTAATAATAAATGGGAATAAATCTTTCCTGGAAAAAGACCCTTGTGTGGTTTATTAGATCCAAGGGTTGTTAAATCCTCAGCTTTCTCTCAGTTGTCATGAAGGCATAGCAACTTTACTGTCAACATTAAATTTCATATCTCCCTTTTTACCTTGTAGTTTAAAAGGGAAAAGAAACTACCTTTGCCACAAGAAGAAATAAAGAGCAAACAGCAACATCTAAAACCTGACATTCCTATCAAATACAATTAGGCAGATCAGAGAAAGAGAGATGAGGGTTGGGAATTCCATACATTCATACACCCATCAACTTACTGATACTGTGCCAAGTTAAATATCGTCTTTAAACTGTGCCATCCTGATAGATACAAAAGAGAACTGCGTTCACATTTTATATGCCCTTATGCAATAAAAACCAGTGGTTCAGCAGATACCTGCGTGCATTGAAAACCGAGGTCTAAACGGTCTAGTGAAGACTGAATGACTTTCACAGTTCCTATGTGTCCCATAAACTAAGGGCTACCAAGCAACCACAAGTATGTTACTCTTCTGACCATAATCTTCTAATTTTCTTAAAAGATGTAACACATAGATTTAGGCAATTTGATAATTTTTATTAAAAAATCATGCTATTTTAGAAGACTATTCAGATGAGGCTTTTTTGCTTATAAACAGCCACATGTGATTCTTGCTTAAAATAAACCCTGAACTGTAAAAATATTCATCATTTGGGGATTCTTATCATCAAGGTTTCTCAACTCTTAAGAAACATATATTTTTAACACTTTTGAATATTTTCAATTTTTTCCCCCTATCCCTATGAGGTCTTACACTAGAATTATTCAGTTGGTTCTTAATACTGTCAAATATTTCAGTTTCCTTCAATCACTAAACTCCCAAATGAACCATTGTTGGAATCAAGATAGAAAGATAGATAGATATTTATATGGATGTATCTTCGTGAGTCAGATGACACCATGGATTCCAAGAATGTATGTGTGGGTTGATAGATAGGTAGATAGATAGAGACAGGTATATTTACAGTGTTGACAATGCTAATTCTGCCCCTCCATTCTGATGTTCTGAATGAGCATACCTGTGTTTGGTGTACAAATACTTCCACTTCATGTGGACAAGTACTATTGTAATTGAGCCCTCGGCTCTGCCTGCTAGTAGGGCTGAGGAGGATGCTGAGTCATTAGTGTCTGAGTGTAGTATGGAACTGGGTGGGGCTGAGAGTAACCTAAACGCTGGAGCAGGCAGAAAGAGGACTGCAAGTGATTCCAGCAGGGAAGGTTTGGAACAAAGAAAGAGAATTAGGCAAATACTTATGTCTCCTACTGACTCTGAGTCCTTTGAGGGTTTTCCCAGGGATGGGGGAAGCTCGTGAGAAGAGAGTGATACTGAGTTAGATTGGACTTTGGTACAGGAGGTTGGGGATGTGTGTAATGCAGACACCAGTAGTGATACTTTTCTGGGGTTTGATAGTGATAAAGACTGGCCCTCTAAAACCTCAGGGAATGATTGGGATACGCTAAGTCTTGAAAAACACTGGGGAACTTGGAGGGACTCACAAAGGGTATCCGCTGCAGAGAGAGAATCAGCTGCAACGCCTAATCAGGAGGAGTTATCCTCTTCGGGCGGGTCTGATCTTTAGGGCTATATAATGTGGGCTTTTGGGGAGGCTTCCTTGCGGTGAGCATGGAGTTGTTCTTGGTATCCTGTTTGGCATCCTGTTTTGGTATCCTGTTATCTTGCATTGTGTTCCTGATCCAGTTTACTCCTACAGCCGTGTGTTCCTAGTGGCGGGGTTTGAACTCCGCTGGACTTTCTCTCCTGTGGACCTTGGATTATCTCCTCGTTTCTCCGTCATTCTCCTGCCCATGACTCCGACCTGTTACTGACTACGCTATTGGCTCATCCCTTGGAGGACGTCACAGAGGACATCCTGAGTTTGTTTTGGATTCCTTCTTCAGTGATTTTTGGGTTTTCTCTGGGTTTTTGCCGGTTAGGGTTGTTTTTTGTTAGTCCCATTCCCCTTTCCCCCTTTTTTTAGCAGAGGAGGAAGGCACCAGTTTGTTTGCTGTCTGGATTGTCAAGCCTTTGCTGGCAGAGGTAGATTTTTAAAAATTCTTCAGCCTTTTCAATATTTTTAAACCCTTCATGTATATAAAAGCTGGTGGTTATTATTGAAATTCTGAAAATCTCTTTGTAATTTGACTCTTTTGAAACTTCACTGAAATTGTTACTAGAAAAGAAGAATTACGAGCACACATTATTTTTAAAGCCATACCATTTCTTATTCACATACACCCAACATAAAGTTTTAGTCAGCAATATTAAAAATAGGGGGCTGAAAGAAAAATAATGAATCATACAGTTGCACTTTTGGGGCATGCCAGAGATAACTAGCAATTATCAATAAGAAGAAACTGCATGCCCTGAACTGAAGGAGTGCAACAAAGTGGATATTTTTATTAACAATACACACACATCAATTGAAATCTTATTTGTTGTTATCATTGTTATCATTATTATTAAACAAGGAACTATTAGAAATAATGTAAACCATTAAAACCCCATTAAAATAAATAAAAGATTTTATAGAACCCCTGAAAAGAAAAGTTTTAGCCTGCCATCAAAAGGGCAACAGGTAGGGTCTATTCTGGCACCCTATGCAAAGAGTTCCAGAGATGAGGGGCAGTCATGCAGAAGGTCCTCTCTCATATCCCCAACAACCATGCTTCTCATGGTGGTTGGACTGAGAAAAAGGCCTTTCCTGAGTGTCTCAGGCCCCAGACTGGTTCACAAGGAGATATCCAATTTTCCAAATAGCTTGGACCTGAGCTATATACATTTTATAGATAACTAGCTGTACCCGGCACGCGTTGCTGTGCCCTTTTTAGGAGATGCAAGAAAGTCCAATCATCCACGGTGTGCCCTCCTCTAAACTGCAGTTGGATGGAGTGTGGGTCATGGGGGGCATGGTGTGCCAAGTTGGGTCTTTATTGGTCTTGGTTCTGGGCCACAGTGGTCTGTGGGGAATGATGGGTTTTGAAGTACTACAAATCCCATTTTCCATGGTGGTACTTCAAGTCCCATCATGCATGGTCGGGGCTCTGTGTGCCAAGGTAGGTTACTGTAAATTCAGGCCATACACAATGTCCCATGAGCTGAGGCCTAGTTAAGAACAGCAAGTTAATGAAGCCTTACTGTCAATTCAGGCCATACACAATGTCCAATGAGCTGAGGCCTAGTCGGGAGAATCAAGTTAATGAAGCCTTACTGTCAATTCAGAGCGTAAACAGCTTCCCAGTAAGTGAGGACTAGTTAGGGAAATCAAGTTAATGAAGTCTTACTGTCAATTTAGAGTGTAAACAGCTTCCCAGTAAGTGAGGGCTGGTTAGGGAAATCAAGTTAATGAAGCCTTACTGTCAATTTTGGGTGTGGTCTGTGATTTTTCGGTTGGAAGTGATTTGGGTGTTTGTGTTGGGGATTGGCATTTTATTATGGATCGGAATTTTCATGTTGGCTGGCCAGTGCAGCAGTTATGCAAATCCGCCCTTATTGGCAGCCAATCATGTTGTTCAGAATGTAGAGGCTGGGTGAGTCTTTTTATGTAGTTTTATTTTTGTTTTGGGGGCCTTTTAGGTTTTGGGGGAAAGTTTCTTTGCTACAAACGTACCTTGCTTGAGTCCTATTTCTGTTGGCAAGTATTGTGTTTCTGCGTTGTAAGGTTTCTTTGTTTGAGGTATACATCACATGACGTGAACCCATTTATATAATAGATAAGCAGCACTTTGAATTGTACCTGCAAACACACTAGCAGCAAGGGGTTTGTGTGCTCCCTGTAGCCAGCCCCAGTTAACAATCAGGCTGCAGATCTTTGGACCAGCCAAAGTTTCTGAATACTCTTCAGAGGCATCTCCGTGTAGAGCACATTACTGTATTCCAAACACGATGTAACTAAGGCACATACCACCATGGTCAGATCCAATGTTTCAAGGAATGAGCTGAATTGGTACACAAGGTTCAAATGTGTGAAGACACTCCTGGCCATGGAAGAAATGTAGGCTGCTAGGTTCAGTGCCAAGTCCAGGAGTGCCCGGAATCTGTTGACCTGTGTCTTCAGGGGGATTAGATCTGGTTCATCACAGACTGAATCACGATCTCCTGATCTGTCTTTCACTGATCAGGAGCCCTTCTGTCATGATTTGATTAAGTTTACCCTCATGCAGCCCATTACTCATGACAGACAGTGGTTTAGGCCCAGGAAAGTTTCAATGGCTTGGGCTAGAGAGGAATAGCAGAGCTGAGTGTCATCTACAAAAGATGGCACCACGCTCCAAAAGTCAAGGTGACTTCTCCCAGTGGTTTCATGTGTGTATTAAACATCACAGGGAAGAAGACAGTGCCCCAAGGAACTCCACAGCCCAATGGCCAGGGTCTTAAACAGGAATGTACCAGCACCGTTTTCTAGGTTCCTCCCTCCAAGAAGGAATGGAACCACTGCAAAACAGTGTGTCCAAGTCCCATAACCAAGCTTAAATCACATTGAAATGTGTCTAGATAATCCATTTCACCCAGAAATTCCTGGACTTGAGAGACCGCTACATGCTCCAATACCTTGCTCAAAAACAGAAGGTTGGACACTGGCCAATAGTTGTCCATTATAGAGGGGTCATGGGATGGCCTTTTAAATATGGGGCTCACAACTTCCTCCTTTAAGCAAGCTGCCGTTCTGCCTTATTCTAAGGAAGCATTGACCAGAGCCTTTACTCGCACTCTAGTCTGCCCCAAGCTTGTATGATAGCTAGGAAAGAAATGGAGCTAGAACCCATGTGTAAACACTCACCTCTGTAAGGATTCTGTCCACATCCACAGGCTATACAAATTGAAAAGTATCTATCAACACTGGACAAGCAGACATCAAGATTATATTACCTGGAACTGTATTAACAACAGCATCCAAGTCAGAGTGGATATGAGCAAGCATGGGCGAGGGCAGAGGACCTCAAACTTTTAAAGTAGAGGGCCAGTTCCCTCAGAGATTGTTGGGGGATTGGCCTATACGGCTTTTTATGTTGTTGTTGTTGTGGTGGTGGTGGTGGTGGTGGTGTGCCTTCAAATTGTTCAGACATAGGTGACTCTAAGACAACCCTATCACAGAGATTTCTTGTCAAGATTTATTCAAAGGACATTTGCCTTTGTCTTCAGCTGAGAAAGTGTGACTTGGCTAACTGACCACCCCCCTGTTGTGTCAGCTCCACTGGCTGCCTGTCCAATTCCGAGCTGGTTTTGACCTTTAAAGCTCTATGCGGTTCTGACCCAGCTTATTTGTCAGAATGCATCAGCTGCTACGTCCCACCTCGTAACTTAAGATCATCCAGGGAGGCCCTGCTCTTGCTCCCGCCTACTTCTCAAATGTGGTTGGTGGGGACGGGAGATAGGGCCTTCTTGGTGGTGGCTCCCCGTCTGTGGAACACACTCCCTATTGATATACGATCAGCTCCATCCCGCCTGGCATTCAGAAAAAAAAGTGAAATCCTAGTTATGGGACTAAGCGTTTGCACATTAACACGATACGGCACTTTAGATTGGATTGAAATGGCAAATTGGTGGACAAGACCCAATGCTTTTATGGACGGAATACTGTTTTAACTGTTGTGAATGTACGTGATGTATTTTAATGCTAGCTGTATTTTAATGAATTTAATTTTAACTGTTTTGGTTTTATTATATGTATACTGTGTGGCATCGAATTGTTGCCGTTGTTGGGCTGCTCTGAGTCCCCCCTCGGGGGTTGAGAAGAAGCGGGGTAGAAGTGGTGGAAATAAATAATAAATAAATAAAGTCACCCAGTGGGTTCAGCGGCACAGTACAAGGTTCAATCCACATGCAACACTTTATGAATTCCTTCCATTTCTTTTTCCTTTCTCCCCTTCTTCTCTTCCTTTCCTCTCTGTTTCCTACCTTTCTTTTTTCCTTTTCTCCTTCCCTCTCTTTTTATTCCCTCCTTTTCTAACTCATTTTCTCTTCCTTTCTCCCTTCCTCCCTTCCCCATTTTAGAGGGAACAAGAATGAAGGGGAAAGGATTCCTATTTGGATGTGTGTGTGTGTGGGGGTAGAGAGAGGAAAGGAAAGGAGAATTAAGAAGCAAGAGGGTGGGTGGTTGGAAAGGATTCACTCTGTTTAAGAGGGAGATAGAGAAAAGGAACGGAACAGAAAGGAGAGTGAAGGAGCAAGAAGAGTGTGGTGATAGTGGTAGGACATGAATGTCAGCAGTGGTAGTCTAAAATTTAGAGCCGGGGCTAAGCAACCTTTGGCAGCCGGATCTAGTCTGCAGGCCTTAGTTTGGGGATCTCTAGACTACAGTGTATTTGAAAGCCCACTCCATGGCCATTCAGGCAGCCAAGACATTGAAAATATCTAGTTGAAAGAATAAGTAGTCAGACTTGAGTCTTCAATTCAACCTCCCTCTGAAAGCTGAGTGGGACAGGAGCCACCTCGAATCCCATCTTGAGAGAAGGGAAATATAAAAATTTGAGCTTCTGTGGGCTGTGCCACAGGGTTTCACTTCAAGGCTGCTGTAGTGCTACTATAATGTACAGTCCATGCTTTATGAAAATGCTAGGTGTTATTTAACTTTACTTTGGTGGTCCCATAGGCCACCAGAGGATAAATGATATTTTTGTATTACTTGAAACAAAAAATATGCTTGATTCAACCCTGATACCAGTTTCAGGAGATTTCACACATCATAATGTTGCTGCTTCTATTGTCACTATGTCTCTTTTAGAAATCAGAACTGTGTACAACATAAATACATCCCTTCGAGGGTTTTCAGAACAATAGACACTTATGGCAAGTAAACTGCCAAGAAAACATTTCCAATGTATAATTTTTTTTCATGTTAAGACATACTTCTAAATTAGACACATACACGTCTCCTGAATTTTATGGGTTTTTAGGATACGATTTGGGGAGTATGTTTCCCTTTTGTGAAATAATGGGTCAGGATAATTGCTGAGCTGCCATGAAGCATTTGGCAGAAAACGGAATACAGTCTCAGAGATCCTCCCCATGATGAGTTTTACTTTTTATCATAAACCTTGAAGTTGGTAATTAGTTGATAATAAAGTATTAGCCTGGCAAAAAAGGGACTGTTATTTTGTTACTAGGCCAAATAGAAAGTTCGATTTCAACTGCAGAACTTGGGGTTGGAGATGCTGAAATGGGCGGTTAAATCCAAAATGGCACCTTTATATTTTGAGGGGTAGGAATTTAAATCAACATGAAAGCTGGGTGGAACAGGAGCCACCTCTTGAGAGAAGGGAAAGATATACATTCAATTTAAATAGGTGAATGATAGATAGATGATAGATAGATGATAGATGTGCTGAGATCCAGAGAATAGAAGTCTCAAAGTGAGAACCTTTTTGGACTCCCCATTACAGTATGCTTGAGCCAGCATGGCCTACATATAAAATATAGTGGGGCAAACCCCAAGAGCTACGACCCCAGGCAACCTGCTTCTCCTAAATGCACTGCACAAATATAGCATTTAGTTACCACTTTAGTTACCATAGTTTCATCTAATGGAATTCCAGGACTTATACTTTTGACAAGGCACTTACAATTTTCTATTGCATTTAGAATGAATCTAATCTAATGAATTTTCTAAGCACATTTTTAGTGCTCTGTGGCAAAATATTCCAAATCCTTCATCAAATTGCAAATCCAATTATTTTATAGGATGGAGTTTAAGTGGGTGGATTCATCTTCTTTGTGTGGCATTTCATTGTGTGCCATCTTTAGAGAAGACAGAGAAATTACTCACTCCCGTCTCACATAGGATCACCTCCTCCCATTTCTAGATCAACCATCTGCTTCATTTCCTATCGCATAGGTGGACAATGTCTCCCCCGATTTCACATTTTTAAAACACTTCTCTTGATGCAATTTGCCCGTTCTCTTTGAAGTCCTCCTTTCAAGGAGAGCGGCACACTTGTCTCTGTGGAATCGGCCCTGTCGTCTTTGAATCCCTCCTCACATGGAGGCCAGCTGACTTTTAAAACACCCTTTTCAATAGGGCAACAGAAGAAGCATTGAGGGATATTACCATATCACCCACATAAATGTCCACACTAAAATGTCACCAAATGGAGTATAAAGGACAAATCCACCACTTCTTATCCTAACGAAAAATATTGGTTTTAAAGCATTTCTATATGCAAGGGGAGGAGTGAAGTCCATTTCTACTAGGGTTGCCAACTGTCCCTTATTCTAAGGGACGTCCCTTATTCCGGCCCCAAACTTCATGTCCTTATTTTCAGCTCCTGTCCCTTATTTTCGGCTCCTGTATTGGCGGGATAGGTGGCAGCAGGAGGCGAGGCTGGGCCAGTACATATACACACATACTTCCTTCTTCCTCCTCCTCCTCCATCCTGCTACCCCTTTTGGCTCCTCCCGTTTCCTCTCGCCTCCCCGCGAGCGGCCAGGAATTGTAGTCCAAGGCTGCCTCCTCTTGATTGAGAGGCGTGCATGGCCCTTTTGGGTGGGACTCCATTTCCCAAGAGCCCTCGTTCCTGGGGGGAGGAGGAAAAGGAAGAGGGAGAAGAGGGCCTACTGATCTTCATGACGCCACTGGTGAGCGGTCTGAGGCAGCTGCAGGCACAGGGAGATGTGGGCTCGCATGGAGCTGGTGATCATGGAGACCCAGAGCCAGGTCTGCTGCACCCTTGCCCACCTCTAATGCGGGGCCACCTTCACGGCCGACCACTGGGAGAGGAAGGAAGGTGACCCCCTGCCAGGCACACAAATCACAGCCACACTGGGGCTGAGGGGCGGGTGGGGGGTCTCTGGAGGGCTTTTGAGCCGGATGGCATCTGTCGGGAGGGCTTGGGTTGTGCCTCCTTGCAGAATGGTCCAAGTAGATGATATTGCCCTGAATGCATGCGAAAGGAGGCTTCTGTTAGACCCCAGTCTAAAGATCAGTCAACAGTGTGATGCCGCAGCTGAAAAAGCCAAGGCTGCATCAAAAGGAGAATAGTTAGGGTTGCCTAATGTTTGATTTTCAAGTTTTTATGAAGTGTCCCTTATTTTTGTGAAAAATCCCATATTTTTAGGTAAATGTCCCTTATTTCTTATATCAAAAAGTGGCAACCCTAATTTCTGCCAATTTTTCAAATCCACCCATTTCTACATGCTGCAGAGACAAAGTCCCACAGCATCCCATGGAACAGGTCGTGTGTCATTTTATTTATTTTATTTATTTATTTATTCTTCGATTTTATATTCCGCTCCTCCCTACAGGCTCGGGGCGGGTGACAATAAAATACACCTGGGCAGGCCAAGTCTCGGCATGCTGCCCTACAATTAAAACAAAAGACAGTTAAAAACACGAGTTCAACGTATCGCGAGGTACAGGAGATATACAACAGTGTACAAGGGTATACAACATGTCATCCAATCAGGCTTAGGTAAATGCTAGCTCAAAAAGAGCGGTCTTACATGCCTTTCTGAACGGGATTAATTCCGAGATGGTTCGGACTCTATCAGGCAGAGAGTTCCACAGCGCTGGAGCTGCCGCTGAGAAAGCTCTCTGTCGGGTTGCGGATAGGTGGCAGGAGCGGACTGATGGTATGGTCAACAGATTCTGTTCGTCTGACCGCAGTGATCTCGGGGGCAAGTACGGGGTAAGGCGGTCCCTCAGGTACGCAGGCCCTAGGCCGTGAAGTGCCTTGAAGGTCAATACCAATACCTTGAAGACAATTCGGTACTCGATAGGAAGCCAGTGCAGTTGCCGAAGAATAGGCGTGATGTGGTCCCTCACTGACGAACCCGTCAGCAGGCGTGCCGCGGCATTCTGCACTAGCTTGAGTTTCCGGAGTGTCGACAAGGGAAGGCCAACGTAGAGGGCGTTACAGTAGTCCAGTCTCGAGATGACCGTCGCTGATTACCGTCGCCAGGTCGTTCCCGGACAGGTAGGGTGCCAGTCGCCTAGCCTGACGCAGGTGATAGAAGGACCCCCTGCAGACCGCGGAGACCTGGGCCTCCATGGTCAGCAGGGAGTCCAGCTGAACACCCAAGCTCTTAACCGATGATGACGGGCTAAGCTGCTCGCCATCCAGGGTAGGCAACCGGCACCCACCCAGCCCAGGGCGACCAGGCCACAGGATCTCCGTCTTCGACGGGTTCACCTTCAGCCGGCTGGCACGCAGCCAACCAGTCACGGCTTCCAGGCATCGGTGGAAACAATCGGGTACGGTATCCGGCCTGCCGTCCATTCTCAGCAGAAGCTGGGTGTCATCCGCGTACTGATAACACTCCAGACCAAAGTCGCGGGCCAGCTGGGCCAGGGGGCGCATATAGACGTTGAATAACAAGGGGTGATGATAGCCCCTGGGGACCCCACAATTAAGTGGGGCCCTCCCGAGACCCCCCGCCCCCTCCACACGTTGTCCCCCGGCCCCGGAGGAAGGAGGCCACCCATTGAAGTGCGGTCCCCCGACTCCGGCGCCGGCTAGACGGTGGGTCAACAATGCATGATCAACCGTATCAAACGCTGCTGTCAGGTCTAACAAGACAAGCAGGGCAGACCCGCCCTGGCCCAGCTGGCGGCGAGTTGGTCTGTAATGGCGACAAGCACGGTCTCCGTCCCATGCCCAATACGGAAGCCGGACTGGTAGGGATCAAGTCCAGCTGTGTCATCTAAGAACTGCTGCAGCTGATCCGCTGCTGCCCTCTCAATTACTTTGCCCAAGAAGGGCAGGTTGGACACCGGCCTGTAATTGAGAGGAGCCGAAGGGTCTAAATTCGGCTTCTTCAGCAGCGGTCTTACCAAAGCCTCTTTCAATCCCCCGGAAGACTCCTTGCTCAAGGGAGCTATTTATGATCGTGCCCAGGGGGCCACGTAGCCCTTCCCGGCAAGATCTAATAAGCCAGGAAGGGCACGGGTCGAGGGAGCAAGTAGTTGGCCTAGCCGCAGACAGTAACTTATCGACAGCTGCTGCGTCCAGCAGTTGGAAACGGGTGAAGGTGGGCCCGCCCGAGTGGCGGCGGGGTCTCGAGCTCGCTCACTGTATCAACCGTGGCTGGAATGTCCCGGCGGAGACTCGAAATCTTGTCAGTAAAGAAGTTCTGGAAAGCCTCAGCTGTTGGAGCCAAACCCCTATCGTTTGGGACAGTTGGGATTGTTGTCAGGGACCGAATTGTTCTAAAAAGTTGAGCTGGGCGTGAACTAGCTGACTCTATCAAAGAGGCGTAGTAAACTTTTTGCCTCCTTGATAGCACGCTCATAAGCCTTCTTGAACTGCTTATAAGCCGATTTCGAGGCTTCGTCACGGAGACTCCGCCACACGTCCTCTAGCTGTCTCCTCCTCCGTTTCATCGCCCGCAGCTCCTCGGTGTACCAAGGCGAGCGATTACTACGGGAATGAGAGAGCGCCTGGGGCGATCTCGTCTAGGGCAGTGGCGAGATTGGTATTCCAAGATTCCACCAGCCCATCGACCGAGTCGCTGGGAGTTCCCAATCCCTTAGAGCATTCAGGAACCGAATGGGTTCCATAAGTCTCTTCGGGCGAACCAAAATAGGTTCGGCACCCTTACCGGGAGGGGGGGCCACGTTCAGGCGGACTTCCAAGACACTGTGATCCGACCATGGAACCTCCGTAACGGAGGCTAGGGTCACCTGTATTCCGGCCGCGAAGATCAGATCTAATGTATGCCCGGCAGTGCGTGGGGCCAGTCCTACACGGTGAGAGTCCTAGTGCCTCCATGGTGGACACTAGGTCCATGGCTGCTGTTGACGGGGAGGTGGTGTCGGCGTGGACATTGAAATCCCCCAAGACAATAAGCTTAGGGAACCTCAATGCCCACTCCGCAACCACCTCCAGCAGCTTAGGTAGACTTCCTGCCGGTGCGTTGGGTGCACGGTACACCAGCAGGAAGGCCACACTCTCACCAAGATCCCACACCAGGCCCCACACTCCATTCCGGGGATGTTCGCCGTCGGAATTGTCCTGGAATTAAACTTGTCACGACTGAGTATGGCCACCCCTCCCCCCCGCCCCTCTGTCCTCATCTGACAACTGGCCGCAAACCCAGGTGGTGTTAACTCGTGCACGATGACATTGTCGCCCTCCTGTAGCCAGGTCTCTGTGAGACAGGCTATGTCGGCCTCTCTCTCTAGGAGGAGGTCCCTGATGGTCCCGGACTTGTTGCGCACGGACCTGGTATTGGCCAGTATCAGAGTTGGAGGAGAGGTACTTTTGGGCTCCCCAACTGCGTGCCTGGGGATAGCTCGAAGGTCAGAGGGCGGGCGAGCCTCTCTTCGGCTCCTCCGCCCTCTCTCATAAGGCCTACGGGATTCTGTCTTAAACATGTGTAGAAATGGAAGAAAACCTCTGTCTGATGTTGTCCTAAGTAGTATCAAAATGCTCTCAATGCAGTTTGGATTCATCCCGACATCTCTTCTGTAAAATTCTTTTATTTTTCAATAGGCATAGGGTATGGCTGCCACCATTAAAATGTCAATATTTTAATTTCTTCAAATCCCTTTGAGCTCCAGCATAGATTTGAGAAAATTATGTGATTTTTAAAGCTGGTGCAGTAGTTGTTTTTCTTGGTGTTTCTCTTCAGAGGGTTTGGCTTGCAGTTGATATCCTTCCTACACTCCCTAGTAAGATTTCTGAGCCTCCACTAGGACAGTGTTGAGGGGACAGCAAGGTGATATTTTCCCAATGCTCACCCCATCCTTACACTTCCTACTAAGTTTTCTGAATCACCACTAGGGTACTATTGGAAAGGCGCCCATTGGTGGCATCTGTTGAAGACCCATCTTATGAATGTTCTCCTTGTTATGCTTGTCAGTGCTTAGGCAAATGGAAGAGCCTACCAAGACAATGCTTTTCCAGAATCCTGATGGGACACCACCACACTTTGAGAGAGATGGCTAAAGGTCTTGAGAAACCACATGTGACAACCCCTTGTTGACCGGCCTCAGACTGGACAATCTTTCTATATCCAAACTGCTGACCCTCAATGCAAAGGGACCTTGAAGTTACCTCAGCCACTTCCGTCTTATGGCAGGGTAGACTATCTCCTTTATTAACCATTGAACTGCAGAGATTTATAATTTCTCAGTATCCACTTGACCACGCTGCCACCATTTATCTGTCCGACCACTGACCTTGAGGGCCACCACCAATAAAAGAATTAGGAGAGGTGTTTTTCTTTTAAGATGCAAACAATTTATTATGACACAAATGGGTACAAATCTTGGTTGGTTTTATACTTCCTCAGAGGCACAAACTTATTCTGTTACACAAAACACAATGGGGATATATTATAGGGTTTCCACTAAACCTCTATAAACCCCTGGACTCTTCCAACTTTAACTAGGGTCTCTACACCCATACAACTGGACTGCTCTCTTGCAGACCTTAAGACCAACTAAAATACTGAACTGTTCTCTTACAGTCCTTAGGACCAACTAACTCAAAACAGAACTCCTCCCCTTCTCTTGTGGCAGTTGGCTTCCAACCGCTCTTTACCAACTGTAAAATTCAAACCTTGAACATTCTAAAAGCCTCTAGCCCTGGTTGCCATGGCGACAGCTCTTCAAAGCTTCTGCCAAGCCTCCCCTCTGTTTCACCCACAGCAACAATCCATAGAATATTCCCCCGAACTACACAAAACAACATACATTTAACATATGTCACACAACATCCACACACAAATAATCGACATCATTACATTACCTTCCTTCCTCCCGAAATTATTTTTAATTCTCTCTGTCCAGAGTGAATTAAAAATAATGCCGTTAACAAGACATTATATAAACTTATACATTTCACATATACATTTATACTTACACAACTATATACAAACCATATCCATTTTGTAACCTGAATTCAAGTAACTCTCGATAAAGAGTCAGCTACTACATTTGATTTGCCTTTCACATGCACTACCTTAAAATCGTAGTCTTGCAAGAGCAAACTCCATCTTAAGAGTTTGTTATTAGTACCCTTAACATTACTCAGCCATTTTAATGGCGCATGATCCGTCTGCAAAACAAACTTCCTGCCCCACAGATATGGCCTCAGTTTTTGAATCGACCACACTATGGCGAGACATTCTTCTCGATGGTAGAAAGACTACTTTCTCTCTGCAATAGATTTTTACTTAAAAACATTACATGATGCTTTTCCCCATCCTAGTCAGCTTTACTTAAAACTGCTCCCAGACCTGTTTCTGATGCGTCGCAAGTTAAGATAAATGGACGATCAAATCCGGAGCTTTCAACACTGACTGTGATGTTATGGTCTGTTTTAACTTGTCCATTGACTCCTGACATTGTGGTGTCCACACTATGACATTTGGACATGTCTTCTTGGTTAAGCCTGTCAATGCTTCATCAAGCTTTACCTGACTCACACTCTTGTCAGCCTTCCTATTCCCTTCCCAGAAATGAAACGATCCATTTACTCCTTCATTAACTATTATACATACATCTACTGATCTTTCAACATAAGGTTTAAGCAAGTTAACATGCACCAGTTTTTCCAGTCCTGATTGTAATTCTTGTATCCAGTAGTTAACTCTGCTGGCACGCTTAACAACTGTCCATGGTCCTGTCCATTTCAATTGAAGTTTGTTGACTCTTTCCAGGATCAAATATAGTACTTTATCACCAACGTCGAAGGATCTCTCCCGGGCTGATTGATCATACCAGGTCTTCTGTTTCTGCTGTGCTGCTGCAAGGTTGTCTTGAGCGATAACTCTTGCCATCTCCATCGTCTCCCGTAGATTCTGTAGATACCGACTCACTGGAACTGGCTCTGCAACCGAGGAAGTCTCCCAGTGCTCTCTTACTAGATCAAGCGGACCTCTCGCCTTCCTTCCAAAGAGTAACTCGAAAGGGCTGTATCCTGTACTGCCTTGTGGAGTCTCTCTGCATGCAAACAGGAGTTGCTGTAGTTTCTCATCCCAATTGGCTGGATGTTATTATTATTATTATTATTATTTATTGCGATTTCTGCGTCGCCGACTCCCGAGGGCTCGCGGCGACTCACATACTAAGGCTCAGTGCCAGGTACAACATAAAAGCATAAAGTACAAAAAATGTAACACAGTTAAAAACAGGCAGTACAATTAAAACAATTAAAACAGTTAAAAACAGCGATTAAACAACAGCGATAGCCGGTAAATTGGACGGGGTGGGTAGGGGCCTACTCCCCCAAAGGCCTGCTTAAACAGATAGGTTTTGCAGGCCCGTCTGAAGGGGAGTAGGTCCCCCAAGGCTCTGGCCTCAGCCGGGAGGGCGTTCCATAGCGTAGGAGCTATCACGGAGAACGCCCTCCGGCGAGTGGATGTTAAGCGAGCCAGCTTGGCAGATGGAACTGCCAGCAAGTTGGCCTCTACAGACCGTAGTGATCTCGGTGGGCAATATAGGGTGAGACGGTCCCTCAGGTACGCTGGCCCCAGGCCGTGAATGGCCTTGAAGGTAAGAACCAACACTTTGAAGGCGACCCGGTGCTCAATAGGCAGCCAGTGCAGATCCCGCAAGATTGGAGTTATTCGGCAACCTGCTGGAGCCCCAGACAGGAGCCGGGCGGCGGTGTTCTGCACCAGCTTGAGCTTCCGGATCGACGACATAGGCAGGCCAACGTAGAGCGCGTTACAGTAATCTAGCCTCGAGATGACCGTGGCTTGGATCACCGTGGCGAGGTCGTTCCGGGAGAGATAGGGGGCCAGCCTCCTTGCCTGGCGGAGGTGAAAAAAGGCAGCCTTGCTGGCCATGGAGACCTGGGCCTCCATGGTCAGCTGGGAGTCCAGATGGACGCCAAGGCTCCTCACTGACGGCGCTGGATGTAGTGCCGCACCGTCCAGGTCGGAAGCCGGGCACCCATCCCGCCCGGGCGGCCCAGCCACAAGATCTCCGTCTTCGCGGATTCACCCTCAACCTACTGGCTCGCAGCCATCCAGTGACGGCTTCAAGGCAATGTTGGAAATTATCGGGATGGACTCCGGCCTGCCCCCATCCTCAGAATGAGCTGAGTGTCATCAGCATATTGATGACAGGTCAGCCCATAACTCCGCACCAGCTGTGCAAGCGGCTGCATGTAGATGTTAAATAACAGAGGGGAGAGGATGGCCCCCTGAGGGACCCCACAGGTCAGTGGGGAGCCCTCAGAGACCACCCCGCCCCTCCTCACACGCTGAGACCGCTGGCGGAGGAAGGAGGCCAGCCATTTAAGGGCTGTCCCCCTCACTCCGGCCATGGCCAGGCGGTGGATCAAAAGATTGTGGTCGACCGTGTCAAACGCTGCCGTGAGGTCCAATAACACGAGCAGCGCAGACCCGCCTTGGTCGAGCTGGCAGCGGAGTTGATCTGTGATGGAGTCCAGGACCGTCTCCGTCCCGTGCCCCGAACGGAAGCCGGACTGGAAGGGGTCTAGCCATGTTGCATCATCTAAGAAGGACTGCAACTGCTCCATTACTGCCCTCTCTACTACCTTGCCCAGGTACGAGAGATTCGACACCGGGCGGTAGTGGAGGGAACCGCGGGGTCCAATGATGGTTTCTTCAGTAATGGAGCCACCACCGCCTCTTTCAAGCACTCTGGAAAACTCCTTGCTCAAGGGAGCTGTTAATGATATTCAACAGAGGCCACGTAGCCCCTCCAGGCAAGATCTAACAAGCCAGGAGGGGCTCGGGTCGAGGGAGCAGGTGGTAGGGCGAGCTGCAGTCACTATCTTGTCAACAGCATCTGCGTCCAGTGGCCGAAACCGGTCGAGGGTCGGAGGGCCACGGAGTCTCTAGCTCTCTCACTGTATCAACTGTGGCTGGGAGGTCCCGGCGGAGGCTCAGTATCTTGTCTGCAAAAAAGCTCTGGAAAGCACCGGCAGTGAGGGCCTGATCACTATTTTTTTGGGACAGTAGGGACCGTCGTCAAGGACCGAATCACCTTAAACAATTGGGCCGGGCGTGAGCCTGCAGACGCTATCAAGGCAGAGAAGTATTCATTTTTGGCTGCCTTGACAGCATGCTCATAAGTCTCTTTTAATAGCTTATAAGCTGATAATGAGGCTTCGTCACGGAGCTTCCGCCACTCGCGCTCAAGCCGTCTCCTTTCCCGCTTCATGGTCCTGAGGTCCCCTGTATACCAGGGGACCGATGATTGCGGGGTCGGGAGAGGGCGCCTAGGAGCAATCTCGTCGAGGGCTCTGGCCAGTGAGGTGTTCCAAGCCTGGACAAGCTCCTCGACTGAGACGCTGGTAGACTCCAGATCCCTCATGTTGTTGAGTGTACGCCTTGATCATTCTTACTAAGGTCTTATTTAGGTTTTCCACAAGACCATTAGTTTGTGGATGGTAAGCGGATGATGTCAGATGTTTAATTCCACACATCTCCAACAGTCTTTCCATCAGTCTTGACGTAAACTGGGTTCCCAAATCTGAAACCAGTTCTTTGGGATATCCTGTTCTTCCCCATATAGACAACAAGGCGTTTGCCACTGTGGTTGTATCAATATTAGTCAACGCCACTGCTTCTGGGTATCTTGTGGCATAGTCCATCAAAGTAAGGATATATCGACGTCCTCTACGGCTTGCCTTTGGTAAGGGTCCCACAATATCGATCCCCACACGATAAAATGGTTCTCCAATTAGTGGCATAGGAATTAAGGGAACCTTGGTCTTGTCTTTCCCTGTTCCGACACGCTGACATGTATCACACGATTGACAAAACTCTTTAATGTGCTGATACATATTGGGCCAAAAGAAATTTCTGGTGATGCGCTGTGTGGTGCGCCGAATTCCCATATGGCCACCTTGTGTGCTTGCGTGTGCCAAATTCATAAGTTGTTCCCTATAAGCTTGGGGCACAACTATTTGTGTACAAGAACTAGTTCCTCCTGGAGACTTTACACACATGGTCTCTCTATACAACACTCGTCCTTTAACTACAAATCTCGAAGGATTTTCTTTTGATAAGACTTTCGTCTCATCCTGAGCCGCAGTAAAGACAGATCTCAGTGTTTCATCTGCCTTTGCTCATTAGCAATATCCCCTTCTCCTGCTCCTGTTTTAACTAACTCTATTATATTTGAACTTGTCTCAGGATTTTCTTCAGGGATAATATCAACTGGTAAACAAGAAACATCTTGCTGTTTAACTGGACCTTCAGTTAACTCATCATCTCTTGTTAAATACTTGATCTTCCTTACAATATCATTCCCCAGCAAACAATCAAAAGGAATGTCCTCATATATTGCAAAATCCCAAAATCCTTTCCAATTTTTATATTGATTGGCAAAGACACAACGTCGCACAACACTGCCCCTACTCCTTTTAGTCTAAGCTGAGACACAGGTTTTCTGAATGCCTCTGGGACATGTTCAGGGCGAATCACACAAACCTCCGATCCGGTGTCCCTCCATCCTAATATTTCGTTTTGACCTACTTGGAGTGGTTCAAAGTAATCATCTCTATCTGTGTCCAACATAACAAAAAAGGCATTGTTTTTCTGAGGGATTATGTATTTGCATTGGTTCCGAAGAACTCTTTCCTTTATTAGACTCAAGCCCCTTCTCAGAACTCTTTTCTAATATTGGAGTTATACATAAGGAAGATTTTTCCTTACTATGTAGATAACATTGTGCTTTCATATGTCCGAACTTGCCGCATGAAAAACACATTCTCTTAGCCATATCAAAGCTTGGACGATTTCCACTACTGAGGGAGCCATCTCTGAGGTAATTTTTCTCCTCAGGCCTTCTGTAACGAGCGTACTCTCCTGCAGCATTTTTAGCCTCTTGATACTGTGGCAACACTTTGTATGGTTTCTTAAAAGAAGGTTTCTCCACTGGTTTGTAGCCTTCAGCCCTACAAACTCCCTCTCTCAATGTCACCATCTTATCCACCATAAGAGCTGCTTGACTGGGTGTCCCAGGACCCCTTTCCTGAACCAACCATTTATACTCTGAGGGAACATTTTGGTAAAATTGTTCCAGGATCATCAGATCCTTAAGTTGCTGAAAACTGGTAATTTGAGCACCTTTTAACCAACTATCAAAATACTGGCTTTGCTTTGATGCTAGCTGACAGAAACCTTCGGTTTTCTCCTTTTTTCAAGGACCTGAACTTAACTCTGTAATGTTCTGGCGTCAACTGAAGCTTCTGTTGGACCTGTTGTTTAAACTTCTGGTAAACCTTGTGGTCCTGTTCTGCCATATCGCTATAAATCTCCAGCAACTGACCGCAGATCTGTGGCCGTAAATATGTCATCCATCTCTCCTCTTCAATTTCAAAATCACAACAACATCTTTCAAAAGAAACCAAAAATTTCTCCACACTATCCCCTTTTATATACTTTGGGAATTTCCTCAGGAGTTGGTCTATAGAAACTTCTGCCTGCACCTCTTGAACTGGCCTGGCACGCTGAGAGGCATTCAACTTTTCTCTCTCTAACTCCAACCTGGCCATTTCTCTACGTTCCTCTCTCTCTTCTCTTTCTCTTTGCATCTCTCTCTCCTTTTCTTTCTCTTCTCTTTGTATCTCTCTCTCCTTTTCTTCTCTTTCTCTTTGCATCTCTCTCTCCTTTTCTTTCTCTTCTCTTTCCTTTTCTTCTCTTTCTCTTTGCATCTCTAGTTTCATCACCTCAAGCCTAAACCGGCATTCTCCAGACATTTTACTTGACTCTGATTCTGAAATTTCAGAGTCTTCTCCTTCCTGCAGAACCTCAGGCTGCCCTGTTTCTTCCAAAGCCCTCGTTTGTCTCCGGGTGGTCATTTTGCCGAACTTTTACCTCAGAACTTTAAACTAAATTAATAAAGATCCTACTACCACACGACTTTGGTCACTCAACTGAGAAATTAAACAAATTCTTCTGGTAGTCTTGCTTTCGCACTGGATCAGTTTTCTTATACGATCCCACCGCTCTGCCGCCAATATGTGACAACCCCTTGTTGACCGGCCTCAGACTGGACAATCTTTCTATATCCAAACTGCTGACCCTCAATGCAAAGGGACCTTGAAGTTACCTCAGCCACTTCCGTCTTATGGCAGGGTAGACTATCTCCTTTATTAACCATTGAACTGCAGAGATTTATAATTTCTCAGTATCCACTTGACCACGCTGCCACCATTTATCTGTCCGACCACTGACCTTGAGGGCCACCACCAATAAAAGAATTAGGAGAGGTGTTTTTCTTTTAAGATGCAAACAATTTATTATGACACAAATGGGTACAAATCTTGGTTGGTTTTATACTTCCTCAGAGGCACAAACTTATTCTGTTACACAAAACACAATGGGGATATATTATAGGGTTTCCACTAAACCTCTATAAACCCCTGGACTCTTCCAACTTTAACTAGGGTCTCTACACCCATACAACTGGACTGCTCTCTTGCAGACCTTAAGACCAACTAAAATACTGAACTGTTCTCTTACAGTCCTTAGGACCAACTAACTCAAAACAGAACTCCTCCCCTTCTCTTGTGGCAGTTGGCTTCCAACCGCTCTTTACCAACTGTAAAATTCAAACCTTGAACATTCTAAAAGCCTCTAGCCCTGGTTGCCATGGCGACAGCTCTTCAAAGCTTCTGCCAAGCCTCCCCTCTGTTTCACCCACAGCAACAATCCATAGAATATTCCCCGAACTACACAAAACAACATACATTTAACATATGTCACACAACATCCACACACAAATAATCGACATCATTACACCACAGCTTCCATGATTCCATAGCATTAAGTCATGTCAGTTAAACTGGTGTCAAACTACTGTGTAGATGTGGCCTAAGTTAATGGTGGAGGGACAACCAGGACAATATTATCTATACTAATACAAACCTACTTGAAGCAAAACACAACCAATTAAGCTTCAACAGTAAAACAGATAGTTGGCTAAATGTTTCAATATGTCCCCAGAAAGAAAGAATAGGGCACAAAAAATGTGGAGTGTGCAGTCTTAAGATATTGTCATACCTGGTACTGCAGATATGGGGACTGCTGACTGCCGCCCTAAGTCACCTTCGGGCTGATATGGGCCGGGTATAAATAATGTAAATAAATAATGTAAATAAATTTCTGAATCCTTGCTAATCAGGTCACTTCTGAGAGTCTCTTAGCCACATCACTTATGCAATGTTCCTTAACGGCTTCTTGACGAGAGTCCACTTTATAACCCTCTTCACAATAAAACCTTAATCATGAAAATCAACAGCAGAATGTATTGATGACAGAGGAATGTAATGTTACACTAGCCATCAGTGAAACAATATAAGTTTCGGTAAGTGGGTACTTTTTTTTGGTTTTTTGAAAGTAGATGAGAGAGGGGGGGGATGATGGACAGGATCTAATATTCTTATTATGCTCATCAGAAGGGATTCTCCTGATGGAAGTGTGAGGGAGCAATTCTTCTGCAGTTCCCATAGTTCTTAAAGCTGGCTTCTGGAGGGCTGGGGGGGGGGGGTCATCTCTTTGGAGGTAGTCACAATGATAGGAGGATGGAATTGTCAAAAGTCACTAATATAGTTGCATGTATCAAGCTAGATTGAGGTTCCGTATGAGCTCACCAAATACTACCAGGTGCTGTAGTCTATATTTCTGAATATCATAAATTCAGCATGTCCCTTGCAGATCATTTCCTCTTTCAAAATGTGGGGGAAGGAGCAAGGGAATCAGTAATCCTGAACATTATACTAACCAACAGGAAGGTGGTGGTTATTGAAATCAAAGTCTTTGATGCTTTATGGATAAATGAGGATGCAAAACTAGAATTTGTGATTGTGGGACAGTCTAAAGAAAACCATGAAGATTTGATTTCAGGAAAACTAATTTTATTAAACTAAAAAAACTGGATAGAATCCTCCAGCTGGAGATGCTAAAGGAAAAAGACACTCAGCATGACTGGAATTTCATGAAGAAGAAACTGCTAAAAGCATAATCACAAACAATTCCATGGAAGAAGATAAACAGAAAGCTTCTGAAGAAAAGCCAATGTGGCTGCACAGTAAACACATGGAGGAAGTGACAATAAAAAAGCATGTAAGTATAAAGGATGGAGGGAAGGATGAATCGCCAAAGAAAGAATACAGATATGTGCCCGTAGCTTGCAAGTCTAACATAAAGCATGTCAAAGCTCAACAGCAGCTGCAACTAGGGGTATGCACAGTGTTGTTTTTCAAAACAAGATACAGGGAATCCAGCAATTTCAGAAACCGAATCCCTGGAAGTGGAATGGGTGGCAGGGCTTGGATTGGATTGGCCGAAATGGACCATATGGCTGCTGAAAATGGCTGATTTCCATTGCTTTTGGGGGTGCTATGGCATTACCCATGAATGCTGGGATTTTCCCCATTAGCTTTGCCTGAGCCAAACATGGCAAGAAAGCTGATCATGTTTCTCTTTGCCAAGCTGGTCCATATATACCAGGGTGAGGTCCTCCATTTTCCTGTGGTGTCCTGGCTCCTGAGAGAGAGAGAGGAGAAATAATGTACTAGCTAACTCCGTGTTCTATCTCCATGCTATTGCTGTTTAGAATTGCATTTGGACTCAATACCAATCTTTTCCTTTGGCAATTTAATTAAATTTTATTAGTTTAATATCTTTCAGTCCTTCTTCTTTTTACTATTTCACTAGGGAAGTGAAAGTGGGCCTTTGTTGGAGGGCTGTGAAAGTGCATTTTTGGGGAAGAATGTTTGTTTAAATATTTTTTTACCTTTATGGGGGTGGTTTAGTGAAAGGAGGGGATAGACTGACTCTCTTGAGCCCCCACAAGGAGAATGCAATCCTTCCCTAGCCCTATATATCTTCTTGCTTCTGTACTCTGGCCTGCACTTTCCTTCTGCCCCCCACAAACATTTATTTATTTATTTTACCCCAAAAGCAACCTTTCTTCTTCTCTTTCACCTCTTTGACTAACTCATTTGTTTCCCTTCCCTGCACTACCTTCTGGCTTGTGTGTACTCCTGCCCCAGTTCACCTAGCTTGACAACCACGTAGAAACGCAAAAGCTTAGGAACAGTACTTGTTGTTATTAGTTTAATTTTTTTAAATGCCTATACATTGTGGGATGTCTGAATATTTATGATAGTTGCCATGAATGATGCCCTGCTGCGCTCCTATACTGGCACTGTGGAGAAATTCCAAGGGAAAACTTTTTGATTTTTTTTGTAAAAGAAACTTTCTTTCTAGAAACTTGAATAATTTTCTTTAAAAGTAAGCAGATGACCCAAATGTTCTGAAACTTGGTGGCTTTGCAGGGCTTGACCAAGGCGGGTCTGCGCTGCTCGTGTTATTAGACCTCACGGCAGCGTTTGACACGGTCGGCCACAATCTATTGACCCACCGCCTGGCCATGGCTGGAGTGAGGGGGACAGCCCTAAAGTGGCTGACCTCCTTCCTCCACCAGCGGTCTCAGCGTGTGAGGAGGGGCGGGGTGGTCTCCGAGGGCTCCTCATTAGTTTGTGGAGTTCCGCAGGGGGCCATCCTCTCCCCTCTGTTATTTAACATCTACATGCAGCCGCTTGCACAGCTGGTGCGAAGTTATGGGCTGGAGTGTCACCAATACGCGGATGATACCCAGCTCATTCTGAGGATGGAGGGCAGGCCGGGATCCGTCCCGTTACTGGATGGCTGCGAGCCAGTAGGTTGAGGGTGAATCCGGCGAAGACGGAGATCTTGTGGCTAGGCCGCCCGGGTGGGGTAGATGTCCAGCTTCCGACCCTGGATGGTGTGGCGTTATGCCCATTGTCTTCCGTGAAGAGCCTGGGAGTCCATCTGGACTCCCAGCTGACCATGGAGGCCCAGGTCTCTGCGGTCAGCAAGGTGGCCTTTTCCATCTCAACAGGCAAGGAGGCTGGCCCCCTATCTCTCCCGGAACGACCTCGCCACGGTGATCCAAGCCACGGTCATCTCAAGACTAGATTACTGCAACGCGCTCTATGTTGGCCTTCCTTTGTCGGCGACCCGGAAGCTCAAGCTGGTGCAGAACACTGCCGCCCGGCTCCTGTCTGGACCCCAGCAGGTTGCCATATAACACCTGTTTTGCAGGATCTGCACTGGCTGCCAATTGAGCACCGGATCGCCTTCAAAGTGTTGGTTCTCACCTTTAAGGCCTTACACGGTCTGGGGCCAGCGTATCTGAGGGACCGTCTCACTCCATATTGCCCTTTGAGATCACTACGGTCCGAGGATGCCAACTTCTTGGAGGTACCTTCAGCGAAGCTGGCACGATTGACATCCACCCGCCGGAGGGCGTTCTCTGTCATAGCTCCCACGCTGTGGAACGCCCTCCCGGCCGAAACTCGGGCAATGAAGGACCTGCTCCCGTTTAGACGGGCTTGTAAAACCTATTTGTTTAAGCAGGCTTTTGATGGGTAGGCCCACATGTTCCTAATGGTGCCACTGCTTCAATTGTGCTTTTGTTTTATTGTGTTGCTCTGTTTTTAACTGCTTTTAACGTTTTTGTATTTTATTGTGCCTTCGGCTCTTGTAAGCCGCCGTGAGCCTCCGGGAGTCGGCGGCATAGAAACCCGAATAAATAAATAAATAAAATAAATGTGTCCTCCAAGTATGGCCATTCTTGTCCTGATAGCCCTAAAAATGAATGAAAAGGGAGCTTCAAAATTTTCTGCATTGTCGCCAATGGTCCAGATCTTCCCTGAGTGAAAACAGAACTTCTGGCTGATGGATCTATAAATGGTATCCCCCCCCCCCCCAAAAAAAAATCCCAAAAGATGAAACTGGGGCTGCAAAAAACCAGACACTCAAAACGGCATGGGGCTTATCCAAATTGCACACTCTTAGTTGTGGCTGGCTAAGAAAGCAGGAAGAAACAATGTTTTTCCCCCAAGTATGTGTGAAGCAAGAAAATGGCTAAGGGAATGGTGCGACCACTGCTCAACAAGGATGGTAAAATTCTAATAGATCACAACAAAAAGGTAGAAGTGCTCCATCCCTATTTTGCCCCTTTATGTACCATCAGCAGAGATCTTGAAAAAGAACCTGGATTGCAAATCAAGATTGTTAAGGCATCAGTCAGGAATCACTTAGTTAACCTAAATGCTGGGTCAGATGAACTACATCCTGGATCATTGAAGTAATGTGCAGATGTACTTGCAAACCCATTTATCATCATTTTTTAAACATAAGGGCCAAGTAGACTGGAAATGAGCAAGCATTGTCCTCTTCCTCAAAAAAAGACCAAAAAATTCAAGAAACATCAGTTTAGCCTGCCCTCCATATCAGGAAAAATATTAGAATGAATAATACAGGAATCTGTCTACGAGAATCTTGAGTTCAGTGCTGTGATCAGTAGGAGCCAGAATGGGTTTGTCAAGAACAAATCCTGCCAAATTAATCTTATATCTTCTTTAATCAAGTCACTAATTTAATAGATGGTGGGTGGATGCTGTGGATGTCATTTATCTGAATTTCAGGAGACCATTTGATAAGGTCCCCATAATACTTTGATTAGAAAACTGATTAAAGATGGAATAGATGGAAACACCATCTGGGTCATCAACTTCAACCCCCTGCTCGTGAACTATTATGATGAAATAGTTGGATCCATAATTGGCTAACACATTGGAAGACAGGAATAGAATTCAAAATAATCTTGACTAGACAGTAGTTAATAGAATAAAATTCAATAGAAATAGATGCAAAATTCTACATTTAGGCCATGAAAATCAAATGTACACATTTAGGATGGGAGAATACATGAGAAGTACTACATAGAAAAGGATCTTGGAATGATTGCTGAATGTGAGGTAGTAGTGTGATAATTAAGCAAAGATAGCAGATGTTATTGTAGCCTGCATTGGAAGAAGCAGTTTCCAAGTTGAGAAAAGTCCCACCATTATTCTGTGGTGGTCAGGCCCAGGGCCGGCCTTCCCCATTAAGCGACCTACGCGGTCGCTTAGGGCAACGTCCCCGGAGGGGGCGTGGCCACCTGGAAGGGGCACCGCTCCGCCCCGCCGTGTCGCCGCAGCCAGCCGGTGGTGCGGAGGAACGGGGGGGAGGGGACTCACGGGGCAGGCTCACCGCTCACGGACCCGAGGAGGAGCAGGAGGAGGGGGGAGGCCACGAGGGCGGCCCCCATGGAGGCGCAGCGGCAGCAGCAGCAGCAGCGCCCCTGGAAGGGCCCGAAGCCAGAGGCGCATCTTCGTGACGTCACTTCATCGCGCCTCTGCCGAGGAGGAAGGGGAGGAAGGCCTCGCCGGCCGCACACTGTAAGGACGCCCAGAAGGAGAGACGTCGGAGGGAGGGAGCCCTGCGGAGGTGCGCGGCCCCTTTACTCCTTCCTCCCTCCCTCCGGCGTCTCTCCTTCCGGGCGTTCTTACAGCGCGCGCCGGCGAGGCCTTCCTCCCCTTCCTCCTCGGCAGAGGCGCGACGAAGTGACATCACGAAGATGCGCCTCTGGCTTCGGGCCCTTCCGGGGGCGCTGCTGCTGCCGCTGCTGTGTCTCCGTGGGAGCCGCCCTTGTGGCCTCCCCCCTCCTCCTGCTCCTCCTCGGGTCCGTGAGCGGCAAGCCCGCCCCGTGAGTCCCCTCTCCCCCGTTCCTCCGTGCACCAGCGCTCGGGAGTCTGCGCAGGCGCGGGCGCTGCCGGGAGCCGCCGGGCGCCGCCGGGGGGGGGGGCAAAATAAAGTTCAGTTACTCCTCCCGGAGAGCTCGGGCGGCCCCTGGTCAGGCCTCATCTTTCTGTGTTTAAAATGTTTAATTTTAGGAAGAGTATTTTAAAAAATCATCAGGGCTTAAAGAAGGACAACAAAGATGATAAATGGTATGGGGGAGGGAACTGATGAAAGGGTGAAAAAAATGAACTTTTTCAGTCTGGTGAAGAAAAATCAGGAGTGACATAATTGCTCTTTTTGGGTCTGTCAGAGAAAGGAGGGTGCAGGTTTGATCTTTGCTTTCCCAGAGAGTAGGACCAGATCTATGACGTCATTTGTTTCTTTAGGACGGGGTCTGCCAAGCACCACCATATGTTATTTATTTATTTATTATTTATTTATGACATTTATATGCTGCCCTTCTCACCCTGAAGGGGACTCAGAGCAGCTTTATATATATATGGCATTACTTCGCGAATGAAGATTGAAGATTCTTAGGAAGGACTCATCCCACGCTTTTTACAAGCGTGTTGATAGAAGTTGGATGTGTCCTTTGAGCCTGTGCAATGGATTTGTCTGATGGAGCGCCGCGTGCACAGAACTGCACAGAACTGGCCTCACCCTTTAAACCAAAGGTTCATCTGCCAGGGCCTAGCAAGATTGGACAGTGGCAGCGAGGTCCTCAGGTCGTAGGTTTGATTAGAATTTCCTTCTCTTTGATGGTTGACCTTACAGGGTTAGACGAGCACCATCTGCCTGGGTTTAAAATTAGAGTTTTCCTTCTCTTAGGATGGTTGCCAAAAGGCTAGAGAGCCCATCCTGCCCATTGACGCTCTTTGTCAGACCCTTCGATTGTGACCTGTCTGGCATGCAAGGCCCTACCAGTGACTATTATGCCACCGCCAGCATAGTTCACAACTTCATTAGGGTACGCAAGCCTCTCCCCCACAACAAGGGGGTGCCAATGGAGAGGATATATATAATATCTAAGTATATATAAAATGATCTGTTCGTTTTGAGTGACATTATAACTCAAAAACCACTGGACTAATTGCTATCAATTTTGGATATATATATATTAGGCATGAGAAAAATGAAACGGAAATTAAAAGGATTCGTAAGAGATTCGTATGTAATGGGACTTTTGAGGTTTTACGGATCGCTGCCGCGATCCCAGAAGTAGACTTCCTTTTACGGTCCGTGAGGCCAACAATTTGCGTTAGGATCGTTAGAAATTCTTAAGTATTAATTAATTAATTATTGTACTACTCACTTCTCCCTGTCTTCTCCCCCTCATTTCCTTCCCGCCTTTATTCAGCTCAGCTTCTTCTTTTTCCCGCATTTCTATGGGGAACTGGAAGTGACGCTGCTGTTAGGTAGGCAATGCATTCTGGAAAGTGTAGTCCTCCAGGCTTCCCCCCTCCTTCTCTTCCCCGTTGCTCTGCTGCCATGCATGCCCCATCGCAGGGGCCTGCTTCACACACACACACGCGCTTGCGCTTCTCCTCCTCTCTCTCCCGGCGCTCTCTCAGATGCTTCTCTTCCCGTTGCTCTGCTGCCATGCATGCCCCATCGCAGGGGCCTGCTTCACACACACACGCTGCGCGCACGCTTCCTCCTCCTCTCTCCCGGCGCTCTCTCAGATGCTTCTCTTCCCGTTGCTCTGCCTTGCCCCATCGCAGGGGCCAGCTTCAGCCCTCCAGATACGTGTTTTGGACTTCAACTCCCACCATTCCTCACAGCCTCAGGCCTCTTCCTTTTCCTCTCAGCCTGGGCAAACTTGGGCCCGCGCTCCCTCAGGATCAGGGTGAGAGAGAGGCAGCGAGGAGCGAGGGGCTCCTCCTCCTTTTCTTTGCTGCTTCCAAGAATAGAAAACCCCTCCTTCCCTCCCTTCCTCCTTCCCTCCCTCCTTCCTATTTGGAGAGTCCCATCTAGAATTCAGTGTGGTTTATTCAAGTTTTTGGCCTACAACTCCCAGAAATCCCAGCCAATTTACCAGCTGTTAGGATTTCTGGGAGTTGTAGGCCAAAACCATCTGAATGCGCATGCTCTGGCATACGAATTACTAACGAATTTCGTTAGTACTTAAGTTACATTTCCGAAATTTTGGGAATTTTTTTGTAAGTCTTTGATATACTAATCAACCCCCCATTTGATATAAGAATCGCCATTTTAGGATTCTAAAACATGCCTAATATATATATATGTACGCGCACACACATGCACATAGCACAATATCAGTATTATATATTATTATATTTTACTATACCATTGTACTGTAATAATATTATTAGTATTATATTTATAATATTGTAATATTATAAATATATTATAAATATATTACATTACATTATATATTATTATATTATATTATATTATTAGCATAACACAGGAGACAAGTTGGAACTGTCTTCCTGGGCCCCCCCTCTTCACTGTTGGCTTGACCTCACCCCATTCCTCCCGAAGTGGAGGGAAAAGTGTTGCAAGATGCTTCCTCTGCCACCACAGGGAGGAAAGTGTATTTTGTTGCCCTTTCCTCCATCTGATGAGAGAAAGGGCAATGCGGCAACTTGCATTGTTGCTGTTTCATCCATATGATGGGGACAAGGACATGGTGCCAATGCACCTTGTCCTATCCCCACCATGTGATGAGGGAAGGGGGGAGAGCATGCAGGGTGCAACGAGACACCCCACGTGTTTGCCCTTTCACTGTTGAGTGCTGGTGAAACAGAAAGGCCTCAGGGGCCATGTGAATAGGTCCCTAGTAATTTTTGTTAGATTTTGACTGAACATTATGAGGAGCATCTTGACAGTAAAAGCTTTCTATGATTCTTATAAAGGACTCTGAAACAACATACTACATAAAGGATGTGTATCACTATAAAGATGCTTTTATAACATGCGTTAAAAAATGACACTGACACCTTTGTATGCTTTATTCCAACAAAGCAAGATTACCCATTTTGGATGTTGAAAATGTTAATTTTAAACTGTGTGTTTGCCCCAAACAAATTGTATAATAAATATGTCAGTACATATAAATTACAATACTGTGTGCATTGCACATAGCATGTAAGTCCTGTCTTTCTGGATCAGTGTAGATATGGGATGCTGTTTTTCTTAAGGATAGTGGCAGCAAATCTTTTAACCATAATTCCCACAAGCTACAGTAAATAACTATCAGCTTAATCCTAAATTAATGTGCCGTGTCTGTGCCTGATGTTTGAAAGAGCAGAAACAAAATTGCATTTTGATGGAAGGCAAGCCGTATCATTGAGTCTAGATAATTATTAGTGTTCTCTAGTTTCTACTTATTTATTTTGCATTATCAATAATTATAGTTTACCCCTCCCCTATGGTTGGGATGAAAGTTTGAGACGAAAGAGTACTTAAACAATGGTTGCATTTATGGCCATTGTTCCCTCCTTAATTTTACCACTCTTTATGGGAACTAGCACGAATTAGTTTTGTGATCTCAAGCCAATACAGACTCCTTAGCACCTTCAGAAGAAGCTAAAAAAGCAAGCTGAGGATCCAAAGAGTTAATGTGATTTTTTGATTGTTGGGTCTAGATTCCCAGGTTCCAGGTGTGTGTTGGCATTTGCCTGTAATTCATACCATTGGAGATGTACTCCGGAATATGCATGATGATGCTGGATACTGTTACCTGAGATTTCCACTTCTTGATGTATTGCATCCTCAAGACTCCAACATCTATCTTATAATACCTTGAGGCCTTAATAAAGATCCCTAGAGGATCGAAACGTGTGAGGAGTCTTAAGTATTAACATCCCCGTCGGCCTACTGAATCGGTGTTCACTGGAGGTTGGGATACTTACCCTTATATGTATCTGTTGGATGCGGAGCTCTCAAATTTACCTTGTATTGGAATTACAACCTTGGTTTACCTCAATATTTACTTCTATATTTAGATGGCTTTAATTTGCCACATGGAGAGTTTCTGAATAACTTTGGGTCTTTTGCCTATTTTATTGAATTTACTCACAACAGACGCGGAACCAGCAACGCTGGGAGGATTTCCCCTCCTTATAAACTTTCCCGCACATCCCAGTCTGAACTTTGATTACCTTGTATTCTTACCCTGAAAACCCTGTCTTAGACTATATTGAACTTTGGACTGCGCATTAGGAGCTGTAATACACGGTAACTTCATTGGTTTCACCATATCGCCAATAACAAGACTTTTCTGGAACTTTTGGGATACGTGAGTACGGTACCATATTTCTATGTTAATGGTTACCAATAGGCTTCTATAGGACTGATATTGATAAATGCATTTTGGCTTAATTATTGTGGATATTTTCTGTATTTGCTTGCCCTAGGTGTTGTCCAGGTGTGATTCAGCCAGTTGGAACCTGGTAACCTTGGGTAGCTTTGGGGCAGACACTGTTTCTCAGACTGACCTATTTCATAGCATTACTATAAGTTCAAAGTAGGAAGAAGTGGAATAAAATGGACTTCTTTGAGCTGATTAGAGAAATAGTGAGATAGAAATGTAAAAAATAAGCAAACAATTCCATATATGAAAGGATGCCATTGTGATGTCTGGCTTTTTTTTCCTAATCTATATATGTCCTTTATAACATGTGAACCTTGTTCATGAATAGAGGCATACATTCCAGGAAACATTGACTGTCTATGGCCCCAAACAAGAAGGGCATTGATTCTCCAGTGGTGGGACAAAGTGTCTTCCTTGATTGGGTGATGGTACACCAGTGTATACAAAATAGGTAGGTTGAAACAAGAATCCAACACTGTAACAACCCCCCCTCCACCCCCACCCCCTTATTCATTCAGTCTGAAAACGAGTGTTGTCTTCTTGTAATACATCATACCACCTTGTGGGCATGTAAACAATTCTTCAAAAAAGGTTACATGATTCATACATTACATACCATAGGCTATTAAAGGCCTGGTTGAATTTAGAAGCAAAGTGCTTATGATATCTTTGATTTTGATATGGGTGGGTGGGGGTAGGAAACTCTTCCTTAGACCCTGCTAATGGGTGGGATGCATAGCTTAGCTTAACGACTGAAGCAAAGCAGGCTTATGATCTGTTCTGTTCCTCCTGGATTACTCCCGGGCTCTTTGTTTTCCTTCAGTCTATAGCTTTTTTTTCTACCCAGTGTCCAGCCGTGAGACATGCAGAGCTAATAATATTTTTAAATACTTTCAAATGAAGGCTTTAGGCTTCTGAAATGATGGATTTGAATCTGAATGAGATACATTCCGGAAGGGCTTTCATCAACAATAATCCTCTCATAGCAGAGTGAAGTGGAAGAGAAATGGGAGCATTAGAAAGTAAAGGAACGAAGAAAGAATTAATGCCCATTAGCAGCCAAGGAAGAGATGATGTTTTAGAAGGGCCCATGTGGGAGAGAGAGAGCAGTATTGACATGGTACACCAATCATTTCAATAAAACTTGAATATGGAGTGTGAGAGGAATGAGGGTTATCTTGGAGCTTGAGTTTTGTACTGCCACCCTAAAATTCCTTATGGCAGTGTTTCCCAACCAGTGTGCCGTGAGCGATCATGAAGTGTGCCGTGAGTGATCATCTTTTCCCTCCTGCCGAACACTTACTTTTTCTTCTCCACTCGGGCTCCCTTCTTCCCAGCCTCGCTCTGCTTGCTTTGCCTCGCTTTGCTCACCTGTGTGGGCGCTACTGCGCAGACTCACCCCACGTCTTCCTTTCTCCCCCCTCCCCTCCTGAACACGCTCGCACTTCCCCCTTGGATCAAAATGGTGGCAGAAGCGGCAGTGTGAGCAAAGCAAGGCAAAGCGAGATGAGCGAGGCTGGGAAGAAGGGAGTCTGAGTGGAGAAGAAAAAGTAAGTGTTCGGCAGGAGGGGGAAGAAAGGGCGCGAAGGGAAGGGGGAGGAAGAGGTCTCTGCTCTAAAGCTGGCACGGGCAAATTTGGACCTTCCAGGTGTTTTGGACTCCAACTCCCACCATTCCTAGCAGCCTCAGGCCCTTTTCCTCCCCCTCAGCTACTTAAGCAGGAAAGGGCCTCAGGCTGTTAGGAATGGTGGGAGTTGAAGTCCAAAGCACACAGAGGGCTGAAGTTTTCCCATGCCTGTTTTAGAGGGACCTTAAAGTGGTGGGCCTCCTTCCAACATTGTGATTCTGGATAGAAAACAAACAACAACATAACATAACATTGTTTGAGGCCACAGTGCTCTCTGGGTGTAGGTGAACTATACCTTCCAAACTCAAGGTCAATGCCCACCAAACTCTTATAGTATTTTCTCTTGGTTATGGGAGTTCTGTGTGGGAAGTTTGATTCCATTCCATCATTGGTGGAGTTCAGAATGCTCTTTCACTGCGGGTGAACTATAACATCAAAACAGGCCCAGGTTTCACACTGAGTGTATAAATACATTTAAAAACATATTAACTATATGTATTACTGTGTTAGAGTGTCATTTTGTATCATTTTGGTGGGTGGTGTGCCCCAGGATTTTGTAAATGTAAAAAATGTGCTGCGGCTCAAAAAAGGTTGAAAAACACTGCCTTATGGTGATACTCCTTTATGGGAGGAGATTCTCACAACTCTGACCTCTGCCAGACGATCAGGTCCAGTGCTTTCAGCATTTTTATGACAGGCTTTGTGATGGGATGGAGTTAATTAAATGAACACATGAATCTGTCGTATTTTTAAGAGATAGTTGCTGTTAGCTAGTGGTAGATGAGTGGTAGACCTGCAAGCAAGGCTTGGAAAACCTTTGCTTATACTGACCAATGCTGTGTTGTAAGAGCACATTTCCATTCAAGAGGACACATCTCCTCCCATACCTACTTTAGAAGCTCAGGTTCAGTCACCACCACCAATGAATGTAAAACAACCTCCAACATGCTATATGGGTATGTGACCGTCTGGGAGCTCTTGGCTACACTACAAGTAGGATTGACCAAATCCTGACCAAACCCTGCAGGGCACACTAGTTAGAATGGTCAGACTAGAGAACTTTTCCTACAGCTGAGTAATTTAAAGGTTTGATGTTTAATAACCTAGGATAATTGGTTGGTGTTTTATCAATGAGAACTAGCAATCAGGACTGGATATCTTTACTGCTGGATATCTCTGCGTGTTTTTGAATGAGATACCTAATAGAGCTTGGAGTGAGGGCAGAGAGAGGGCATGTCACCAGATGAGGATATGGCTAAGGAAAATGGAAGGAAAAGTATTTGACGGATGGGGATTTACATAAACCTCAGGGGAGCATCCTTAAAGGCACTCTACTATTTGCTCTTCATCTCTATATTTGCTTTACTTCTGTACTTGAAAATGAAGTAAATGTGACCCTTTACATTTTCAGAATTTTTTCAGGGGCTTGGGAAAGTTGTTATTATTATTATTATTATTATTATTATTATTATTATACACTGGACCAACAATGTGACTAATGTTGCTGTCCTTGAGCAAGCAGGGATCACCTGCATTGAGGCCATGCTATTGAGAACACAGCTGCGCTGGGCAGGGCACGTCTCTAGGATGGAGGACCACCGCCTCTCTAAGATACTACTCTACGGTGAACTTGCCAAGGGTCAGCACAAGAGAGGTGCCCCTAAAAAGAGATATAAGGACTCCCTGAAACAACATCTCAGGCTCGGCCAGATTGATCACCAACAATGGCCCACCCTGGCCTCACATCGGCAGGCATGGAGATGCACTATCCACAATGCTGCGGCCTCTTTCGAGAAGTCACGCCGAACGGGTCTCGAAGAGAAACAACAATGCAGAAAGAACCGCAACTTGGAAACAACATCACCCGAGGAGACTTTCTGCTGTGCTTTCTGCACCCGAACTTGCGTATCTCAGATTGGCCTTTTTAGTCATCAACGTGCTTGTAAAAAGCATGGGATGAGTCCTTCCTAAGAATCTTCGTTCGCGAAGTAATGCCGAGAGATTATTATTATTATTATTATTATTATTATCATGCTCATAAAGCCCATGGACATGGTGGGAGTTGTAATCCTAAAAAGAAACTTGTCCCCGGCTTTCCTACAGCCACACAACGTAAGTTAAATATTGTAGTGCTCTCAATGGTATTGTGTGTGCTTAGGGGGGCTGGGGAACAGGGCACACTGCTATTCTGAAAGATGTTGTTTTCCTTTTTGTTCAGTTTGAATGCTAAGTTGGAGAAGGAGGAGGGATATTATGATTTGGTGTCATTTATAAATGCGGCATCTTTGAAACCATCTAGGAATAACCACCTTTTCAGCCAAAGGCATTTTCTTATGTTGACAATCAGCGTGCAAGGAGCTTCATGTTGTGTCAGGTGTCATTGCTTTTGAGCCTCATCTTGGCACAATGAAATGGAAAGGAAAAGGTAACATCTGCATAAAAAATGAACGAGTGCCACAGCTCTGGCACAGATAGAAAATGCTGCTGCAGGAAGATATGCAAAGTGCAACATTCCCACTGAGACAAGCCCAGCGCATCCTTCCTGAGCCAGCCTGAAGGAAGCATGACAGTGGCAACTTTGAGTATGCCATTGCTTTAGGCTCTGGTTTGTATCTATCTGCCAGCGCAAGCTCTGGGAGACATTTCACAATAAACTATTCAGAACTGTAAAGGAGCAATTAGTGCTCTTATGAGCAAAAATGTTGCTCTGTGTTCATCCGAGAAGGCCCCATAGGAATCTTCTGAATGGTTCCTGCTTGACATAAGTCATTGTCACAAAGAAAATAGACTCTCCTTATCGTTCCAAAGCTTTAGAGTCACAATACAAGTATCTTTCTCATTTGCAAATGAATGGGAATGGGACCAAAGAGAGCTCTCCATCCACTGCTGCTTTTTGGCTATAGTTCTAGATGTGTACTTCAAGGCAGTACACACATCCTTGGGCATTGTTATCAGAAATACACTATTAGCAGTGGCTTATGCAAAAAGTTGTTTTCAAACAATATGGGTAATGTGTCAGAACTGTGTTTGATTAATGGAAGATTTAAATTGTGTGTTTTAAAGCTGGTAATGTATTTGCAAAGCCATCCAGGAGAATGGAGTTAAAAGACTATAGAGGAGCAGTTGTTATCGAACAACCGCCAATCTCACAGGCCTGTTGTCTGACAACCGGGCAAGCCCCGTGGACCGACCACGGGGCAGAGACCGCGAGGGTTCAGTTAACCTGGCGAGCCCGGAGCAACTAGGTCCTCGTAGCCTACCCGCCTCCCGTAGATCCAATTATGCTCACCAATGCTGCAAGGTAGATGCCATGAAATTGTTTATTCTGCTCAGCTGAGAGGATGCGAACCACAATACCCTGATTCCCGCAAAGAACGCATGCATATACATTGAAAACATTGGCTTTTAAAGGTTACAGAACTGTCAACATTTGGATTCCCCGCCCGCTTCCTCCCGGCTGATTGGCTGACGATTGGCCAGCCCAGCTGATAGGCGGGATGCCGGCAACCTATCAGCGCCCTTCTCCATCTGCCTGTCCAGCCAATCAGATGTCTACAACCATATATGGAGTTCCAGGAAGGGGAGCTTAGGCGGAGATTGCTGTCAAAATGGCATATGAATGAAACAAAAGAGTCCTGGCCAGGTCACGACCTGGGGCGACACCTGGAAGTGATGAAATCATTGAGTTGATGTGTCCCATCCGTATGTGAATGGGGAAGGAGAGGAAGAAAGGCCTGGTGATTCACTCAGACCCCTTTGGTGACAAAAGGACTTATTTTGGGGCACACCTGGGTTCCGAAGCCAGCTGTGACACCCGCTGTGAAGAACAAACTTTCATTGTCCAGGTTCCAAAAGGCAAGCTAAGCTTGACGACTCAGACCGGCGAAGCTGCCTCCGGATCCGGCCAGACGTGGAGTTGAAACAAGAGTTCAATTTCCATAACAAGACTCTGACCGGGCAACGCATGCAATATGAAATGGTGGTCAATAAAGGTTTTGGGAACAGGGTTCAGTTGCATTTCCTCTTGACAAACATAGTAAACACCCTCAAGGCAATCTTTCTTAACCAAGGGCAAGGAGGGGAAGGGAAGGGTTACAAGGAGTCAAAGGGAAAACTTATGAAGCCACACTGTATGTACAGGGATACAGGGGTACAGAAATGAGTCTATGATCCGTGTCCTTGGGCGAACTACATATCCCAGCCTGCAAGGCTTGGGCTGCAGGTTCAAAACCCCTCAAAAGCCCATAGATGTACTTTTTGGCTCTCTGGCTGCTTCCAGCCAGGAAGGGATCTTGAGTTCGCTTCAGGGTCCTTGATGAAACTCTCTTTCCCAGGGCAGGGAGGGTCCATGATGAATAGCGAGGCTTCTTGGCTCAATCAGCCAGGAGAAGCGTCAGGAGCAGTCCAGGAGAAGAAAAACAATCAGAAAAAGGCAAATAGAGGCACAGTACTTGGGAGAACTAGATCTTCTTTTTGGCATCAATCTCTCCCCATCACCCACCCCCCTGAAGAGATCTCTTTGGGCCGAACTGCCCCAAAAGCTGTTGTTTTTGAGCTGGGATATGCTTCCCCCAGGCCGGAGAAAGGATAGGGGAGAGGAAGAGAGAAGAGGAAACGATGGGAGAAATGGCAGAGTGTTTATTTATTGTTTTGTAACGTGTGGCCAAAATGTCTTCCATACTATGTGCTGTATGAAGTGTTGTAAATGTGGAGATGGGAGGTAATGGTGGCTGGGTTTCCTGGGAGGGACAAGGTTGATGTAGTGGTGTATGGGACCAGGTGAGGCAGAAAAGGAAAAAAGGCTTGGTACTGGTGCAACTTGGGCCATGGGCCAAAGAGGAATACTGGGGACTCTCTGCAGTTGGTTCTTTTTTTTGGGTTTGGGGCTTCCTGGCTCGACTACATTTCCCACTTTTGAGCTGAAAGATAGAGGCTTCTATCTGACATGCTCCAACATTCATGAAAACGTTACAGTTTTACACGTACGGTCTGGCCATCTCTCTGGGGGTTTTGCTGGTGTATGATTCAAACAGGCCCCACTTTCAACTAGGAAAAGGGGCAACTACAGGCAAACCCGAGGCTAAGGATAGGAAATTAGCAACCCAAAATGCCTAACTACAAACTGTGTATGCTGATGACGCCGAATTGGTACAGGGCTGAAGGGAAAAAAAGAAAGTGTAGGGATGGAAAAACAGGAGGAAAAGGGGCATAGAGAGGAATAGAAGCCTGGAGGGAGACCTTGTCACTCACGCTCAGCGGTGGCCACCAGTGAATATTGTGCCTGGTGTTGTTTGGCAAATGTGGAGGTCCCATAGGGTGAATGGGAGTTCTTGAAGGAGGGGAGATGCAGGAAGTTGGTCTCTCAAGTAGCAGTGAAGAGGAAAACAAAGTGCTGGTCCACGAGGGGTGAAGCTTGGCCTCCGCAGATGTTTCCTTTGTCCTAGACGCTGGCTCAGCAGATGTTCTGGATCTGGGGCAGTTTCATCCATGATCCTTTTCCATCTGGTAGAGAGGCTGGCCCATGTGGATAGATGTCTTTGGCATCCTCGTGGGCAGCAGGCAGGTCCAAGACAATTTCGCGTGGTAGACTTAGAAAACAGTTCTAGAAGAGCTCAGAGAAAATTATAGTTTCCCTCCTCCCTCCCAGCCATCCCTTCCAGTCCTTGGGGGAAGTTAGTACAGGGGAAAGGAAGGAAGACCATACATACCTTAAGTGAGGATTTCCAACTGTCCCATTTGCATTCTTCCTGACACAGCACAACAATGGCGAGCAACAATACGTAATATCGTTGTGCGTTCAGTTACGTATTCGATTGGCTGTAACTGTGGGATTATTTGCATAAAGGGCTCTGATTGGCCAGCCTCAGAACTCCCAACATTCTATGGCCCCAGACAGAGGGGATTGGCTACCACTGAAATGGTATTTCCATAAAGGACTCCGATTGGCCAACCACATTCCAACGTTCTAAAGTGACTCAGAGGGAAAAGGAAAGCTAGTATATAATATATTTTAAGACTGAATTCAACTGAATGTGAGTCTATACGTGCATACGATGAGAAAAGGATTCCCCTTCGGCAGAATGACGGACACTTCAGACCTGGCTCTGCAAAAGGCACGCTCAGGACTCTGGGAAGGAAGAAAAGACGGATGGAAGGAAGGGGGAAAGAAAGAAAGACAGACAGAGGAAATAAAGGAGGGAGGGGGAGAGGAAGAAAGGAAAGAACAAACTATGGAAAAGGAAGAAAAGCAGGAGAGAGACGAGGGGAAAAGAAAGAAAGAAATGTGGAGGAAAGGAAAGGGTGGGGAAAAGAAAGGAAAATAGTGAGGAAAAAGTAAAATAATGAAGGGAAAAGAAGAAATGAAAGAAGGGGAGAGAGAGAGGGAAGTGAAAAGAAAGGAAGGAGAAAGAAAGGAAGACTTGGAGGAAAAAGAATACAAGAGGAAGGAGGGAAGAGGGAGGGAGAATGGAGGAAAGAAGGAAGGGGAGAAGGAAAGGGTGAAGGGGAGAAAGGAAGGAAGGAAGAGGAAGGAAGGAAGAGGGAGAGTGGTGGAAAGAAGGAAGGGGAGAGGGAAGGAAAAGGAAGGAGAAGGAAAGGGTGAAGGGGAGAAAAAGGAAGGAAGAAGGAAAGGAATGGAGGAAAGAAGGAAGGAAGAGGGAGAGTGGTGGAAAGAAGGAAGGGGAGAGGGAAGGAAAAGGGAGGAGAGAAGGAAAAGGTGAAGGGGAGAAAGGAAGGAAGGAAAAGGAAGGAAGGAAGAGGGAGAGTGGTGGAAAGAAGGAAGGGAAAAGGAAGGAGAGAAGGAAAAGGTGAAGGGGAGAAAGGAAGGAAGGAAAAGGAAGGAAGGAAGAAGGAAAGGGTGAAGGGGAGAAAGGAAGGAAGGAAGAGGAAGGAAGGAAGAGGGAGAGTGGTGGAAAGAAGGAAGGGGAGAGGGAAGGAAAAGGAAGGAGAGAAGGAAAAGGTGAAGGGGAGAAAGAAAGGAAGGAAGAGGAAGGAAGGAAGAGGGAGAGTGGTGGAAAGAAGGAAGGGGAGAGGGAAGGAAAAGGAAGGGGAGAAGGAAAGGGTGAAGGGGAGGAAGGAAGGAAAAGGAAGGAAGGAAGAGGGAGAGTGGTGGAAAGAAGGAAGGGGAGAGGGAAGGAAAAGGAAGGAGAGAAGGAAAAGGTGAAGGGGAGAAAGAAAGGAAGGAAGAGGAAGGAAGGAAGAGGGAGAGTGGTGGAAAGAAGGAAGGAGAGGAAGGAAAGGGAGGAGAGAAGGAAGGGGGAGAAAGAAAGGAAGGAAGAGGAAGGAAGGAAGAGGGAGAGTGGTGGAAAGAAGGAAGGGGAGAGGGAAGGAAAAGGAAGGAGAGAAGGAAAAGGTGAAGGGGAGAAAGGAAGGAAGGAAAAGGAAGGAAGGAAGGAAGGAAGAGGGAGAGTGGTGGAAAGAAGGAAGGGGAGGGAGGGAGGGAAAAGGAAGGAGAGAAGGAAAAAATGGAAGAGGAAGGAAGAGTGGGGAAATAAAAAAGGGGAGAGGGAGGGAAAAGGAAGGAGAGAAGGAAAGGGTGAAGGGGAGAAAGGGGAAGGAAGGGAGAATAGGGAGAATAGAGGAAAGAAGGAAGGGGAGAGGGAGGGAAAAGGAAGGAGAGAAGAAGGAAAGGGTGAAGGGGAGAAAGAAAGGAAGGAAGAGGAAGGAAAGAAGGAAGAGGGAGAATGGTGGAAAGAAGGAAGGAGAGAGGGAGGGACAAGGAAGGAGAGAAGGAAAGAATGGAAGAGGAAGGAAGGAGGGAGGAAAGAAGGAAGGGGAGAGAGGGAGCGAAAAGGAAGGAGAGAAGGAAAGAATGGAAGAGGAAAGAAGGAAGCGGGAGAATGGAGGAAAGAAGGAAGGGAGAGCCAGATGCAATCATGAAAAGAGCCACGTCTGGCTTCCGAGCCATAGGTTCCCTACCCTTGCAACTCCTACCATTCATATATATCAGGGCTGTCCAACTGGCGGCCCTGGGGCCGGATCCGGCCCCCAGCCTGTTGGGCACGGCCCCAGCTATGCCCCCACCACCCCCTCCGTCCCTCTCTCCCGTGAAAAGGAGGAGTAGGCGGGCGCCAGGGCAGCGCTGGTCACGCCAGGCCTGTGACGCGCTGCCCGGAGAATGACAGCTTTAGGAGAGGGCGGGGCCTGGGCTGGGGCGGCCTGGGCTGGGGCGGGGCTCACCGGGGCGGGGCCGAGCAGCCCCCGAAGTCATCAGTGACCTCTATTCCGGCCCTGGACCCGGTAGAAGTTGGACAGCCCTGCACTAGGCCTATTCTCTACCTGCTAAGCATACAGTTTGGTACGGAGCTATAATTTCCAATTGCACCTCACTCCCCTCAATTTTACAAGCCTACGTCAAAGCCTTTCCCGTCCTGAGCTGGCGGTTTGGGTAGGACGCGGTTTCCAACGCTCCGGTGTCAATTGGCGTGAGTCATTCTTCGTGTTGCATTTCACAAATGAGAGAGCTGGCATTCAATTTCCTGCAGAAGGAAGAGGGAGCAAGTGTCAACATGCTTCAAAGGTGCATTATATACATACATACACACACACATATACATATACTAGCTTGGTGCCCTGCCACGCATTGCTGTGGCCTATAGGAAGAAGTTTCGACGTAGAGGTAGATATCTGGACGACTTCGAAAGAGAGGGACCGACCTATTCCTTCCCTCCCTTTTGTCCCCTTTCTCTCCTTTCTTCCTTCTCAACCTCTTTCTTTTATTCCTTCTCTCGCTCTTTGGTTTCATCCTTCCTTCTCTTTCCTTCCTTCCCCTCCCACTTTCTCTACTTCTTCCTGTTTTCCTTTCTTCTTTCACTTTTTATTTCCTTTCTCCTTCCTTCCTTCGGTACCTCTTTCCTGCCTTTCCTTTTCCTTTCTTTTCTACTTTCTCTTCTTCCTTCAGCCGGTACCTCTTCCTTCCTGCCCTCCTTCCTTTATTCCCTTCCTCCTTCTCTCTTTCCTTCCTCCCCCTATCCCTCTTCCATTCCTTCCCTTTTTCCCCTCCCTCCTTTCTTCTGTCCTTCCTTCCTGTCTTTTCTCCTTCCTTCCTTTCTTCTTTACCTCTTTCCTGCCTTTCCTTTTCCTTTCCTTTCTACTTTCTCTTCTTCCTTCCTTCGGTATCTCTTTCTTTGGTTCCTCCTTTCTTCTTTCCCTCCCTCCTTCTCTCTTTCCTTCCTCCCCCTTTCCCTCTTTCATTCCTTCCCTTTTTCCCTCCCTCCTTTCCTCTCTCCTTCCTTCCTGTCTGTTTTCCTTCCGTCTTTACCTCTTTCCTGCCTTTCCTTTTTCTTTCCTTTCTACTTTCTCTTCTTCCTTCCTTCGGTACCTCCTTCCTTCCTTCCCTCCTTCCTTCTTTCCCTCCCTCCTTCTCTCTTTCCTTCCTCCCCCTTTCTCTCTTTTCTTCCTTCCCCTTTCCCCACTCTTCTCTCCTTCATTCCTGTCTGTTCTCCTTCCTTCTTTACCTCTTTCCTGCCTTCCTTCCCCTTTTCTTTCCTTTCTACTTTCTCTTCTTCCTTCCTTAAGTACCTCTTCTTTTTTCCCTTCCCTTTTTTCCTTTATTCTCCCCTTTTTTCTTTCCATCTCTTCTCTCTTTCCCCCCTCCCTCTTTCCTCTTTCATTTTCCCTTTCCCTTTTTCCCCCCCTCCTTTTTTCTGTCCCCTTCTTGTTTTTCCTTTTTATTTTTCCCTTTCCCTTTCCCTTCCCTTTTTCCTTCCTTTTCACCTCTTTTCCCGCCTTTCCCTTTTCTTTCCTTTCTACTTTTTCTTCTTCCTTCCCTTCCCCCTTTTCCCCTTTCCTTCCTTTTTTCCCCCCCTCCTTCTGTCCTCCCCTTTTTTTTTCTCCTTCCTTCTTCACCCCTTTCCTGCCCCTTTTTCCTTTTCCCTTTTTAAATTTTTCTTCTAATTTTCCCTTTAATCCTCTTTCTTTCCCCTTCCCCTTTCCCTTTCCCCCCCTCCTTCTCCCCTTTCCTTCCTCCCCCCTTTTTCCCCCCTTTCTTTTCTGTTCCCCCCTTCCTTCCTTCTTTACCTCTTTCCTGCCTTTCCTGTCTTTTTCTTTTCCTTTCTTCCTTCCTCCTTCCTTTTTTCCCTCCCTCCTTCTCTCTCCTTCCTCCCCCTTTCCCTCTTTCATTCCTTCCCTTCCCCTCCCTCCTTTCCTCTCTCCTTCCTTCCTGTCTGTTCTCCCTTCCTTCCTTCTCTACCTCTTTCCTGCCTTTCTTTCACTTTCCTCTCTCTTCCCTTGCCAAAGGGAAGAAGGAAGGAAG